>VZTB01009512.1:378287-411187 GCA_013397245.1 Thryothorus ludovicianus
AGTTTTCTGTTAAGATGTTCCCTTATTTTAGTATTTTGCAAAATGGCAATTTTTTGTAAATATTTTAAAGGGTCAATTCATAACTATAAAAAATATATAATTTTATAATATGTTTTCTGGTAACTGTTTCAAAGTTTTTTCTAGGAATTTGTGTTACTTTTGCCGTTAAACTTCAGCAACAGAAAGAGACTTAAAAAGGAATTTTTGAGGAAAAAGACTAAGGCATAAGTGAAACATGCCAAATAAGCATGCCAAAGGTACACTGTATCAAAGGATTCTGACATTACTTTTTAATTGAGGTGAAATTTTAGGATTCAAACTGACTCAACTTCACGTATGTACAATACAAACACCTGAACTGGGGGCTAGACCTTTTCTGCAGACAGTGGACAGAAATGGAATTTTTCTGGTATGCATCTGATCTCATAATATACCTTTACTGCAAGTGAGGTGAGATGAACTCTGCAATTTCCAGTTCTGCCCGAAGGAGGCCACGAAGGAGGTCTGTGCACTTAGCTTAGATGCAAATATCTTCACTGTACACATTTTGCCAATAGAAGTGTATTACAGCTGTCTTTTTCAACACAAATAATTGAAAGAAACACTGCTGACAAGAATCTCTCTTTCGTGTAAAAGCACAGCTTATTCCAGGTTAGTGTTTAATGGAAAAGCTTGAGGTTCATATTTGACCCTTCTTTCACCTCTGTGGCTCCATTGTGACTTCAGAAAACTTCATTGAATAGATCTTATTATTAGTCAGGTAAGATTATAGTACAGCTTCAAGCATGAGGAAAATACCATGCTAATTCAAGTTTGGAAGTTCATTATGCTAGTTATCCCTGGACCTAATTTAAGTGATTTTTTTTTCTGACTTTTTAAAATTATACAAAAGCAATTTGTTCAATGTGCAGTGATTAAGTAAATAAACTATTTAATTTTTCATATCATGGTTTCATTTTACATATTCTCCCATTGCATTATTATGTTTTAGTATGATTTAACGTCACCCACCTTGAACTCAGCTCACCCAGGAATCTGTTATCTCACCTGAATAAATCTGCTTAGAGGACAGAGTGTTGAAGACAGTGGATAAATTCCCTTGAGTTGAATGCACACACTTGAAGAGAGCATAAATTTTTTCATAATCAGTATTACAAATTCTCAGAAGTTTATAAGATTAAATCAAATGCAATCTTACGTGCTTGGGAAAAAACACATATGTCTATTCTGATCAGCCCCACTTTTCAAATCTGTTCTATTCCATTTGAAAGGGGTATTGAAATAGGGCTATAAATGAAGAAAATGGGATATTTTATTTTATTTTCTCAAGCTCTAAAAATGATAATTTCCTAGATATTGGCACAGAGGAAATTAATCTTCCAACTGGATTATGCAAAAACTTAAGTAAGCAAAAAAACCAGTTTATAAGTACTAAAAGAATAATACCTTAATTACTGATTATGTGATGAACTGTAAATGTTGTGTAATATCATAATGAATGTAGCATATAGGAAAAACCATGAACAACTGGCATATCACTGAACTGATGAAATGAAATCAGAAATCAGACAGAGTCAAGACTTCAATTTGACATTTATGGCAAAGTCATGAAAGGAAAAACATGCCTTTTACTTCCAAAGCCTCATGGATTATAAACCCATGAGGAAAAGCCTTGTGGGAGCAGACAGCATGTGGCAGAATAAGTTAGAGATAGCAATCTAAAAGAAATTAGCAATGGCAGCTTCTGTCACAAACATTTGATTAGAGCTGTTATTCCATTTTTCTGGAAGACAGAGGTAAAAAGAAGTGTAATGAATTTTTCAGATTTTAAAATATATTTCACATCTCAGAGTGTACGTTCTGCAGAAAATCCAACCATGCACGAACTTTCTCACATGAAAACACATTTCCTTCACTGTGGTCATCTCTGTATTCCATGGTTAGAGGTAAGTGTTGTGACACTTATCTCTACAGCCTCTTTCTGCAGGCAAAATGTAGAAGCACAAAAGTGAAACATAGCAGTGCTTTGTCCTGTGGGGATATTTGTCTCACTGGACTTTAACTGTAGTCCAGCACAAGATCTATTTCTTCTGCCATGCATTTACTCATTGTGAATAGAAGGGGATGGTGCCTTCAGTTTTAGCTTTCATATTTTCCAGATTCTGTACTGCATTAGGATACAACTCTGAACTTCATATAAAGCGCTAGCAAGTTCTCCTCACAGTTTGGTGAGACAAAACAATCCTTTCCCAGCCTAAGAACCAAGGACACCTTGCAGCTTCAGACCTCCAAAAGCGTAAACAACAGCAAATTGAGGAGAGCAATCTGGGAGGATGGGACTTCAGAACCTGGGGCTGTAATTGGACAATTAACACCAATTTGTAAATGGATCAAAACTTATAAAAGTGTGAAAAAGTATGACCCGTCATCTACCTTGGGTATAGCCTCAGCCAGGCTCTTGCAGTGCCCAAGGTGTATCCCTTGAAAGCCTTTTAATAAATATCTGCTTTATTCCTTGAACTCTGTCTAGGCTCTGTTGTAGGTAGCCTCTCAAGGCATCAGGGAAACCAAGAGACGGTTTGAGTGAATAGGTGAACAGGTAAATGAATCATCATAGGATCAAAACAAAAGAAAAAAAAAAGAGGGTAAAGAAAAGATGTCTTCTTTCAAAAAATAAAAGAAAAAAAGAATCTAACCTAGATAGAGACCAAATTTACTGATTTACAAAAAATAAACAGTAGCTTTTAAAGGTAAAATTTACTTGACTATACATTATTGTCAGCCAACTTTATTTTATAGGATGTTTTAAACAATGGAAATAATTGAATACTATAGATGAAAAACAGTTAGCAAGACTCTCTTGATTCTGCTAGATATTGATTTCTCTTATCTCATGCACTCAAACATGGTCAACACAGTAACAGCTGGAGGGAAGGACAGCAGCTGTCCTGAAAAGAATCAAACTGGAAGGCACATTGCCAAAGAGAGAGAGATTACCTGCAGCTGCCCAGCATGGCACTAGGAATAGGCAGCCTGTAAAGCAAAAAACATGGACTGAAACAGCATGGAAACTTCTAGAGCAAACCAAGGGTGCCCAGAAGGTCAAGGCAGGGGATTACATCACTCTCAGGTCACTACCTTTGTTAAGATGTGAAAGGGTTGATGCAAGTTCCCCAAGGCAAAAAACAAAACCAATGTTTAATTTTATGAGGAGAATGAAAAGGAGCAGCTGAGTGACAGCCTAGTGATCAACAGGATGCCTGTTTGGCAAAGTGAAAGCAATTTATCTGTTTTAAAAACAAGGGAGGAATGCTGTGATCAGGAACCAGTCAACTCAGAGGAATCTGTGTTGGCTATAAGAAGTCATAAAGCATCTCTCATACTAATATTTTGTAGCCTTGCTATTTGCCCTTTGTATAGTTAACCATATATTTACAAAACACATTTTTTCTTTCTTACGAGACGAGCTTAAAAATGGTGGAGAAGAGAAACCAGTACACAAAACACCTGCTTAAATGCATAAACCTGAATGTGTCAGTCTTCCTTTTGTAAGGAAGACTTTTGTCTGCTTTGTCTTCCTTAGCAAATGCTGCTCAGCACCCTCAGAGTGAGATTGTCACCCTGCAGTTCTGCCCCATAGAATTTGCAGGACACAGGCAACTACAGTCACTGTGCTCAATAAATAGCACATATAGAGCTATGACTGCTGGCTTTGATATCCACAGAAAATCTAAACCTCATCACCCCCTGTGATACCACCTGAGCTGGAGTACTGAGAGACAGGAAAAACAATTTGGTCTGCTGAAGCTGAAACACACTTCAATCATTTTATTTCTCCTGCTGTAAATGTTATTAGTAATATTGATTAATTTCACTTGTAACCACACTGCAAATCAAAGACTTTAGAACCTTCTGCTTGTGTGGGAAGTCTGCAGAGACTGTAGATGGGCCTGGTTCATTATATCACTGTAATGAATAAAAATGTAATGAAAATGAAACATTCTGGAAAATTTAGAAATATTTCTTTACATTGTGTGAACAGCATATTGGAAACAGGTTTCTATAGAGAAGAGCATGCATACAAACAAATACTAAATATTCATCCATATTAAAATTATCTTTTTAAAGCAATCAAAATCAAGGAAATTCTTTTGGAGGTTAAAAAAATATTCCCTCAGATGAGCATCCTTTTCAAACCTAAGCTATACCTGTTAAAAGTGAATAGAAATATGTCAGGAACAAGGAAGTAGGTGTGCCTGAGAGGAACGGAAACAAACCAGGGACAATTTAGACTTATTGTCTTCTGTGTTCTCCAGACTATGTTTACATTATGCCATATATTTGCACTTTAACAGGTACAGTATTGTGTGCAATGCACAGGGATGAGCACAATGAGGAAGGAGGGAACCCCCAAGGTGGCCACAGCATCCTGGTATGATGCCTGCCTAATTTCAGAGACGTGGTCTGGTGTTCTTTCTACTGAGCTGTGCTGATCCATCAGGGACTTGGGACATCCAGGAGAGTACATGAAAAGTAGAGTACTGTTTCTTGCAATGGTCAGTGTGTTGTAGGCAGCCTAAGCACATTCTCATTTTAGGCCGCTTGTAAGGAAAATATGGATGAAATAGTTTTGGAAATGTACAGTTTTTTCTTAAATCAAACAGCTTAAAAGAGATTACATACAGCATTGAGCTGTTTTGTATTTATCAGCCACTAAGACCAACAACCAACACTTTGTGAAACTTCCCCATGGCTACATCCATGTTTACATTGAAAGGGTCAGAGGAATTTGTTTTTTGAAGTTTATATTAAGCAGTGATTGTTCCATCCAGAATCTGAAAGAAGCCTGTTTCAGCATTTTGTCACTACTCTGGCAAATGCTACCCGGAAACCACCCCAACTCTAGCCAGATTTTGTCAGATGGTGGCTGCTAAATGGAGAAATGAAGCTATAATTAATATAGAGGATCTGGTCTATTCCATTACAGTAAGCTCTTGTTCCATCTTCTTTGAGAAGGCTGATTTGGGTAGGGGCTTTGGTCTAGCTTCCATAAAAATTAGGCACGAAAATTAGGAGAGGTACTGCTGTCTATTGTGAGGCTACTGGACTACGCTGACTTTGTGCTGGCTTGTATTTATGCTGTCAAGATAACAAAAGCTTATATTTCAACTCAGTCAAATTGGATTACAGATACACATGTAAGCTACCTGATTCAAAAGATCTCCTGTCACTCAGTCTAGCTCCAAATATTGCAAAGATGTGTATGAAAAATGTAGCACTGGAGACTGATTTGTGTGTATCAGATATGTGAATTTTCTAGGTCCCTACTGACAACCTTAAAATGCACCTTACACATACCCCTTATACAAACACACTAAACAGGCTGTGTTGGATTTTTGCTGTTGGATAGACGGGTTTTGTTGTTATTGAGCAGTCAGAGACAGTAATTTTGGGCTCTTCTGCTGCTTGCTGGAGTGTCTGAATATTGAAATTCACCCAGATTTTAATGGAGTTCATGACCAGAGATGGGCACAATCACTGATGGTTAAATGGCAGACTGCACAGGAGAACACAAACCAAGGCTTGTCCCTCTTTATGTATTTCTAGGTCTTATTGCAAATAGACCAGTAAAAATGATTCCTTTCTTAATGGGAAAGATGTTTGATTAAAGGCATGAATAAGCATAACTTATTATCCAGAATTATAGATGTATCAGCTTAATATAAAAATTATTTTCAAACTATTTTTTAAATTTTATCAAATAAATAATAAAATAATAATAAATTACAAAGTAATTTCAGTTTCTTTGTGTTTCTGATCCTAAAAGCTCTTTAAACAAACACCATATGAAATTAATTTATACTGAGGGAAGTTTTCTTACCTACTCTTTTGTCCACCTGTTATTTTCTTCAACACATTTTATTTTGACAATGTCTATATCTTTCCTTTTCATCTAACTTTCCACTGCTGGGAAAAATGTTTTGGAAAAAAAAGTGGTTTAGTTTTTTTTTTTATTTTCAGACAGAAGGACTAGAAAAAAAAATTGCCTGATGGAGCTATTACCTTCAAGTACTTTGCCAATATGATGATAATGAAAGTTATTTCCTCCTGTAGTTAAAAATACACTTTTCAAAGTAATCATTTCAGTCTTCGTGCCACTTCTCATGACTCATAGTTCCAAGGCAGGGATCTACAGCATTGTTTGTGAAGTTTTCAATGTTAAAAATATACATTCTGTAAATCAATGTTTCCCTGAGTGTGAAAAACATTTAAATCCAGATGCAGATGTAAGTCTGAAACTGAAGCAAACTACATACAAATACCAACATACTAGATAACAGCTTTAGCTACTTAATTATAGAATTTTGTCGATGTTGAAAACCACCTGATATTGCAAATAAAGCAAAATAAGGGTAAATTAGTGTTTTAAGAAACATCCGGATACATAGCTTAGGTTGATAGCAGCTTTGCTACTCCCACTTAGCCTACTTCAGATCTGTAGGTTAATATAGTTAAGGTGTTTGGATATTTTCCTTCTGTGTATGGGTTTTATCTCTTGTGGAGTTTGCACTTTTGATCAATCAAACAGTGGGTCTCAAAAGATTTATAGTTATTAATGAAATAAATTTGTTCTCATGTTCTGAGACATGTTCAATGAGACTTCCTGAAAGACTACTGACCATGCCAGCCCACTACTGCAGGAATAAATGTAGCACTTTCCCAGGAGAAAAGAGCTCTAACATTGAGGACTCCCTCAGCGTTGAGGACTGCTGCAACTTGGATCCTTCATGGGGCCACAAGTCCTGCCAGCAAACTTATTCCAGCTCCCCTTCTCTCCAGAGAGCCACAGGTCCCTCTCCAGGATGGGTTTCCCACTGAGTCACAGCCTCCTGCAAGCACTACTCTGCTCCAGCAGAGGATCCTCATTGGGCTGCAGGCGAATATTTTCTCCCCCATGCACCTCCAGCTGCCTCACCAGGGGCACCACCAGGAGTTGCAGGGGAATCTGCTCTTGCACAAGGAGCACCTCCTGCTCCTTCCTCTGCACTGACCTTGGGTCTGCAGGGCTGTTTTCTCTCACGTCTGTCCTTACTCCTCTCTTCCTTGGCTGCGATGATTTTGTGCAACAACTTTCTATCCTTAACTCTATTAACCCAGAGGTTGCTATCACTGTGGCTGATGAGCTTGGCCAACAGTGGATCTGCCTTGAAGTCATCTGGCAATGGCGCTGTTGGACATGAGGGAAGCTTCTGGAAGCTTCTCACAGAACCTGCCCCTATAGCCCCCGCTATATAAAACCTGGCACACAAACCCAATACAGATTTACGAAAATAAATACACAACCAAAAAGTTCATGCTGTGGTGTCACCTCTGCATGCTGAAACTTCAGCAAAATCACAAAATTTAAGTATTACTTGAATCTGTAATAAAGTCCTGAAGCTGCCTCCCTGGTGACAGGACAGCATGCATTATGTAGGAGGAGCTGCAACTTCCATTGTGACTTTGATTTATTAACCTTCTGCTAAGGAAGTCCCTCAGGAAGAAGTGATGTATCACAGGGAAGAGAGCAAGAATCTCAGTCTCTTCCTCCATCACTGAAACTGAGATCTTTGGTGTGTGAGCTCAGCTTGTTGCTGTTCTTTCACACTTGTAATCACTGAAACAGGCTGCTGTGACTGTGGAGGTGGTATGTTGGGTCTGCATGAAACAAATCAGCCAGCACATATGTGTGGGCAGCCGCCTCATTGTAATTTAGAGAGGTTTGTCAGCGAGCTGCAAGGATGGGTGGATGGAAGAGTGGCAGAAGCAATTTGAGGCTGTGTGGGAGAGGAGCTAGTGCCCTATCCGTGCTCTGCCTGTGGATGGGAGCACCAATGCTCCACTGGAGAGGAGTTCAAATGCTGATAAATTCCAGTAAAATATAAAAACTAAAAATAATAGGCTGTCTCTTTGTCTGGAGTAAATCAGCAGGGATGTGTTTAATCTCTGGGTTTACCTCACTGAGAATCTCAGCCTGTGTACCTCACCCTCATTTTACACTGCTCTGGCAGCACTTTGGGGGATATCTGGATCATCTGGATTTAACCACATCCTAGTGCTGAGTTCAGAGATCGAAGAAATTGTATAAGAAGAATTTTTAATGACAACTCATTACTATAATACTTTTCATATTTATATTCCATTTGGAATGAATCAGTTCCTCTAAAATGAAAGTTTTATGTTTGACAAAGATTTTATCTTTTTTAGACAACTGTAGAATAGTTTAAGAAATAGAAGATCAATTGAAATCAAGAGAAGTTCTTTAATAAAACTATTACAGTGAAAAAGCAACAGCTTTCTGTCTCTGGAACCTGGAGACTGTAAAATAGCTACCTGAATTTGGCAAGCTATTACATATAATTTACAAGCATTTCCAGAAAACATGCAAGCTGAAATGAAGGAAAATTTTGTCCCTCCTGTGGAAATCAGTGCTTAACTTAAGAGATACTAATAACATTTTACCTGGAAGCACATCATGTCCCTGGTTGGAAGTTAATTTAAATAAATGAGTGGCCATCCACTCCTGCAATTAATTGTCGAGGCTTTCTTGTACCAGAGTTCATTTTTGAAGAACAAGAGAAGTGAGCCTTGCTTTCAAAACCTTAAAAGAAAAACATGTTTCAAACCCTAAAAAAGCTTGTCTATAATCCATTGATTCGAGTATATCAGAATTAATGCTCATTTAGCTGGAAATCAGTAAGATTTCCTTTGTTCAATTTGAGCATCCTAAATCTTGTAAACCCACTCCTATATTTACAGTCTAGAAGCAGCATCTCTGTCTCTGAGCAGGATTCTGTTTGTAGAAAAGGCAAAAATGGATTTCATGAGATGGTTCTTTGCAACCACCCAGTCTTTCTATATGAATCTCATGTCATCATCCCGATGCATTTCCTTCAGAAATAGTAGCTTTCCAACAATCAGATCAAGTTTAATAAGATATCACTATACACTGCAGCAAGGAAGAACAGCTCTCTATACTTTAAGTCTTACCATAATCCTTAGAAAAGTATATTAGCCTAGCAGTTCTTAATGTGAACTTTAGCTCATCTCCTCTGTTTCTTATTGCCATTCATATCCTTGTTTAAGATAGCAGTCTCCATCAATTTTTATTTCCCTGTCATCTATTATTCCTCCCAGCCTTGAGCCATATTAAACCAAAGCTTTCATACTTTCCATCCATTTTCATCTGTCTCATGCTGAGCTTTTACTTGTATTTAAAGCACTCAGCAAGAAAAAGTCTGCAATGTGTGATCGAATCATGGTTAGGACCTTAGCCTTTTTTTTTTTACTTAGAAACCAAAATATAAGCATAAGAGGTAAACAAATAATTTGCAATGAGAAGTAAATAAGAGAGAATTGATTGTGATTATTGTGGTTTATCTGCAAAACTTTGCAAACTTATTATACTCCGAACATGCCATAAAGTAGTAAAATGTGAGTGCTTATAAATTAAAGAATGCATGTGTATCAAACAAATTCAGAATATAATGGGATATTAGGTTATCAAATTGTCAGTGTACTTTATGCCCCGGAGCTGTTTTTAAATAGGTAACAGCATTGAAAGATTCATCATTTCAGGTTTATAAATAGGTATGGAATGTTTTTCCCTACATGAATAACACATTTTGAGTGTTCCATATTACAGCTTGAAAATCATGTCATACTCATTAGTGTACATTAAGCCACAGGACTTTGGCTCTTATCTCAATTAATTAGTTAGGAAAAAAAAAAAAAAGAGTACATTAGAGATGGTAAAAAAAAAAAGAAAAACGAAGATGCAAGGAAGGACACAAAAAGAAAACTCATTTTCAGTTGTGAATAATGTATTCATGGCGCTCCAGATAGTAAGTGCAAGCTCAAATATATTCACAGAGTGTATATTATTAGCTTAATTGTGATAGAATTTTTTTTTTGTTTTTGGTGGTCAAAATCTGCTTGGAAATAGTGCATCTAAATATGTTAGTTTTCCAAACCAGAGGTAGTATTTTTTAATAGTTTCTAGAGGTGAGATAATTCAGATTTTACACCAAGTCCTGTCCTGTACTGTGGGGGCTGTGGTCC
This sequence comes from Thryothorus ludovicianus, assembly GCA_013397245.1. Lineage (NCBI taxonomy): Eukaryota > Metazoa > Chordata > Aves > Passeriformes > Certhiidae > Thryothorus > Thryothorus ludovicianus. Next base: position 388,389 of record VZTB01009512.1, read on the forward strand.
CTAGGTTGCTTCAGAAGGTTTGGTTTGTCTTGCCTCCCAAGGGGAAGGTAATGCAGCCTTGATCCTGCACCTCTTACTCGTGTGCATGGTTATGTCAGGTCTCTGGACAGCCTTTCCTGCCCAAGTGAACACCCTGAGGAAATGAAAGTGGATTTAGACCCTACTATCCTGCTGTGTGATAATACTGACAAATAGTGAGCAGAATGGTGTAAAGGGACTCAACTCTTCTGGAAGGCCACAAAAGGCCACAGGCTCGTAGCCTGTCATTAAAACGAATGTAAAATGTCATTTAGCAGCAAATACAGGACGAGAGATTAAATCAGGAGTCTGAGTTACATTTTGGAGACTGCATCTGCTCTTACAGAAGCAAATGAAAAAAGATACACTCAAATGAGTCTCAGCTGTTTTGCACCTTGCTTGCTGGAGTTTCCTTTATTTGTATTACAGCTCCATGGCACTGCTTGCAGGCTCTGGTATTGCTTTAAAATAGAGTGTTTCATCTGAGAATTCAAATGTGGCTTTGTTCTTGCTTAAGCAGGGATCTGAAATGATGACAATGAGTCAGACTGGGGTTTGACAAGGGCGTTTTCCCACTGAGGTTGATTTGCTCTAATGGCTATTGATTCAACAGACTGTAACTTGGAAGAAAGGAGGAGCTGTGAATGGAGCTGGGCTGGAAGAATTAAATTACCCTAATGTAACTTTTAATGGACCTACCAGCAGTGTCCACTCCTTCCAGAAGGCCCTGAAAACACCTCATGCCATAATTCCAGGCATTATCATAGGCAGTTACATTGCTAATGTTGTGTATTGATAAAAGGATAAATGCTATTTTTGCTCTTGGTGTCAGGAGGACTGGGTATCACATTAATGGCATAGATTGCTGAAGTTCTGTCCTTGAAATAGTCATGGCTTTCAATTTCTTTCTCAGCATGTGTTTAAATATTCCCAAGAGCCCCAAACTGCCTCAAGTTGCTTCCTGTTTAAATAAAAGATGATTCCTCTTTTTATTCTGTGGAATCCATTCAAAAGAAAAGGTCATGCCCAAAGGGAGAAAGCAATTTCCTTATTCTTCTTTTCAGAGCTCTAGGGATTTGTAATTTAAGTTTCCCAGAACACTCTCCATTTTTTTCATAATTGATATTCTTTGTTAATTTTCTTCTTTTGGCAGGTGGTGGTGTCATGTTTGTCTAGTCCTAAAGCAAATCCAGCATTTATAGTTTTTAAGCCCTGGGCCCCTCAGAAATGCAGTGTTATTGATATATCCTCAGATTAGGTAAAAAGATAATAAAAAGAAGTTACTTCTTTTAATTTACTTTGTTTCCACTGGTGCCTGACACCAGTCATTCTAAATGCACCTTTCTTTCTCACTTAAGAAGGGGAGACCATGGAATATTTCACAGGGAGGTATTAATGTTTACTAATAAGCATTGCTTCAGTAGTGACTGCAAGGTTTTTCTTTTTCAGAAGAATTTTTACCTGAAAAGTTATGTGACCTAGCCATTAGGCTGATGGGGAGAAATTCCAGCAGCCCCCAATGATATCTGAAAAGAGATTTATTTTCCTGATGAGGTAAAAAATCATACATATTTAAAAAATTGGTTTTGTCTCTTTTTATCTTTTTATGTTATGTCTTCCATTGACTGAACTATATTAATGATAATAGAAATATGATAAATTGTTTTTAGTTAAGCCCTTGTGGACATACTAAACATCAGTATGAATAGATCTAAGTCCATTTCATTCTATGCAAGTTCAAGCTCAGGAGTCAAAACATAACATCTTAAAATTATTACATTCAATTACTATTAATATTTTTATTTTTGAAGAATGGATAATAGACTAATCTCCCACAATACGTGAATAGCTGTTAACATAAATTATATTGCTTATTTAAAACTTTATTCTAATATTGGGAAGTGTTCAACTGCATTTAAAAACTGACAGTCAGATAATCAGTATTTCTGGCTGGAATCTGATTTATTTTCATTTATTTGAATTTTCTGTGCTGGTTAGTAAGAAGGTACTTGCTAAATTACTCAATACTGCCAAACTAACGTATACTAAATGTCTTTAGTCTTCTTTAACTTTCTTTACAGCTTCTTTTCCCCACTCCTCCTGTCTTACACAAACTTTGTTTAGTTAGATTTCTGGAAATACCCTGCTCATCAGGATCAGGAACATTGTTGGGGCTCCCTGTCACCTACTCAACTGCCTCTCTTTGGCTTTGGGCACTGTCACCGAGCCCTCCCTTGCCTGGAATCTCCCTGATCCCCTTCCTCCACCCAAACATGCTCCAGGTTGTGAGGTTTCTTGCCCTGCACCTTCCCTTCCCAAGGGCCACCCCAAGGAGCAGAGGACCAAAATCTGTGTTCAGCCCCAGCTACTCGAGCATTGTCACTCCTCGCAGTGGCCCACAGCACCATTTGGAGTCTGGGTACTCCCTGGAGTGGTGAAGGTGTTGTGGATGCCTGGTGCTTCCAGGGTTTAGCTTTGTTAGGCACAGACAATGGTGAGTGCAGCCACTCTCCTGTGATTATGGGAAGGACTGCAAAACAAACCGGTCAAACTGTTTCAAAACAACAGTCATTAAAAGCTGGGGTTTTCAAGCTGACGTATGTGAACAAGATTAATGAATATTTACAAATAAAATATTGGTTTAGAACTCTCTAGATAAGCTCATGAATAATTCAACAATCAGAGCTGAAAACCAAAGACCTGAAGTCTGCTTTCCTTAATGTAACATTAAGGGTATGCATTTTTATAAGTAGGCCATCACCTATTCCTATCCCATACAAGTCCAGGCTGATTACCTCCTACGCAAGCATTTATTATTTATAAATATCTACTGAAAAATATGGATTAACCATTTTAAGAGCATGTTTTGTTTGTGAACTTTCTGCCTAGCTTTCCAAATTTCTTATTTGTTATGGATAACATTGTGAGTGGATGTTTGAATCATTTTGACAGTAGAGCTAATAATGGAGCATGAGACTATGATATAAAATTTCCTTATAAATAATCATGGACGTTAAAAAAAATATCATGGGTGATAGAAATGGTACAGCTTTTTGGCATACAAAGTATGCTAGATACCTGAGAGGAAACTTCGTGGGCAGTGAATAATGCAAGCACACAATCATAGCAAACCAAACTGATAGTCTCTATTCCCAGGGACACTGTGGATCAGGCTTCCCTGACTGTGTGTCTGATGCTTGCTGAAGTCATGTGTGAGATATTGTTCTATTAAGCTGAACAAAGTTTCACAAGGGTGTCATAATGGATATATAATATTCTTAATCTGACTATGATTACTGTTGCTTGGTTTGAATGGATGACATCTGGGGAGGGTATGTGTGTGTGAGAGGAAGATAACAAGAAGGATGACAAGTGACAAAACACACTAAAGATAAAAAGGAGACTGTTGCTATTCCATCAAAGGTCCTGGATGTGATCTCTGCAGCAAATTAAAGAAGCTAATAGTCAATTATTCTTTCTAAATTTTCATTTTATGCATGCACAATTACATGCAATTACAAATCCATTTGTAAACCTAAAAAATTATTTATATTTATATGAAAAAATCTGCATATGTACATTTAGAATTAGGTTTACAAACCTGAATAAAATATAATCATGCAGAGAAACCATTTTCCAGCACTGACTCAGCAAATTCTTTCAGAAGTAAAAATATATGTCTGACACAAATCTCTACTCATTCGGCAACAGGTCCCATCTAGGAGCAATCTGGTAGTAATTTGGCAGGCTGAGAACAAACCAAACCAAAGGAGGAACTGCCTTTTCCCTGCTCCTACCTTCTCTAATGAACGACTTATTCAAAGATATAAACCAAGCTGTTGAAAAACTTCAGACTAAAGAATGTGCAGCAGGTGGCAACATATGTGTCCAGTTAGTTCCAGTCAAAACAGTCTAATTTACAGAAAAGGGTACAGAAATTCGCTGTGACTCAGCTGAGGGAGTGATTCAAAGACTCTCTAGCTCAAGTGCTAGACTTGCTGAAGAGACTAGTTTTTAAATAAATGGAATTTCTAGACTATCCTGACCTTTTGGATGTACAAGAATTCACTTAATACTCTAAATTTTGTCTACTTGGGGCTCATTTTTCTTTGGGATTTGATCTTCTGCTTCTCCATTTCTAAATACATTAAAATGGAAATATTTGAATAGTTTAAAGTTTATGAAAGAATAAATTAATTAAGCCAAAACCAAATTATGAAGTATCTGACCTTTTGGCCATTGTAATATACAGAATTGAATATTTAACCACTTTTTAATACGTGCACTCTCCCTCTAGTGGTGATATGGTCACTGCTTGACCCAGTCACCGCATTTCCAACTGCAAAATGATTATGACTCCTCTGAATTAGTAATTTTGATGACATTATATCAAAAGCAATTGCTGTGGCTAGAAAATAATGGGACTTGCACGTTGAATAAAGAAAATGAGAATGAAGGAAGCAGCAACTTCCAGAAGTCAACAATTAGAATAGCAAAAAACCTATTAGAATAGTAACTGAAAGCTATTACTACCTGCTGGGTACGTGGCTGGATTTTAGTGGTTTCTCTTTAATTATTTCTGCAGAGTTACAAAAACTATCATAGTTAGGATATTATTTTTTTCATGTACACCAAAATTAACATAGGCCTAATAGTTCTCTAAAGCTTATGTGGCTAGGTCTGGTTACTGAAACCACATGATTCAAACAATTGATTAAATTATATAAGATGGCATATAAGTTATTATTAAGGATATACTTAATGCTGAAATAGAATATTTTTCTACAATAGGTCATCAACAACAAGTGGAATGATTTGGGAAATTGTAATTTCTTCTGAAAAAAATGTTCTAGTGAGGAAAGGAGAAAAAAAAGATGTGTGGCTACTGTTGAAAACAGTTTGAGTTTGAACCTTTCTTAATTTTGGAGGAAAATTATTTTTGGGAAACCTTTCTGAGCAAATACAACACTGAAGGTTAGTCTGCACCAAAAAGCAACTAAACATACCTCCTTTCTAAAACAAAGCCAAGTGAAACCAAGCCAAACTAGACAGCAAGCATGAGTTTCACAAATTAGAGATATTTCTTGTGAGGAGCTCAATTTTCTTATTAATAATTATTAATTATCTTGTCTTATTATTACTAAACCATATTTTTCACAAAATTCAAATATTACAGAAAACTGCCTAACAGGCATGTGTATTGAAAGAGCTCTTCAATCTGAGCACTTGACATCTCAGGTATGCTGGCTGTAGTAATAATGGATAGCTCTTATATAAACACTTTAAATCACTGTCTCTTGAAGAGATTCATAAAAGTGATCTGAATAATTTTATTTTTTTTTAATCTGGAGTGATAACAAAGAAAGAGAACAGGAATTTTAAGGGACTAAATTACTTCAGTGTTTTTGTTTTTTGTTTTTTTTAAACATGATCAGGAAAGCTAAACTAATGAATAAAAAATACAGGCGTCTTGAAAACATTCTGTTTTGTTAATTTGAATGTTATCATTTTAGTCATAATAAATGCTCTTAGGAGGACTAAACTTCAAGCGAAAATGCCTGAGAGACAAAAGCCCCACTTTGTTTTTGATTTTCAAGAAAATATTGATTAAAAAATGTGTATTTTAGAAAAATTGAAAATTATTTTGAGAAAATAAATTGAAACACAAATTTTCCTTTATGATTTTTCAGAAATCTGAAATTTTGCTAATTATTTTCAAAGCTATGAGAAGCTACCTGCATATGAAACCAAATCCTCCTGTAAAGTAAGTAAGGTGGCTACTTGTACCAGCATTTCTACTATATAATGTGAGCCTTGTGTGGGGTTTGGGTTTCTTTGGCCAGGGCATAAGAACAGCTAATTAATATTTGTTTATATATTTATACAACTTTTTTAAGAAAAGTAACCTCCTATATGCACAGGCCCCAATTTGAACAAGTAGAATTTCTTTTTAAATGTTGCTCAAGAAAGAAGATGAGGTGCAGATATTTAAGATATTTAATTTCCCTCCAGTGAGCACACATTAGCTCAATAGATTGCATTTTCAAGATTGGATATTTAAGCAATTATTAAACAAATATAAGCAGTGTAATGGTTTTTGAAGCATCATTAACAATTCAATAAATTAAAATTGACTGCTAAAAGGACAAAAAATATGTTGCCTAAATAATTTTAAATTATTCATTAAGAACGTGAGATAGTCAAGGAATTGGATAAAGCTTTGCAGAATATATCCTACTGGTTACTAGATTTTGTCACCTTTCCCCTTTTTTACACTCACACAACTTTTTTTGTCTTTTAATGTTGTTAAAGCGTGGCCCAAACTCAATTTTGTCGCCTGGCCTTCACAATGGCAGCAAGCTGCTCAGTGTATTTATCAGAAGTACAAAGTAAGCAAGTAAATATCAGATGCTGAATTTCCTGCTTTCATCCTGCATAGTGAGAAAGCAGCAACTACTGCACTTTTCAAGACTTTGGTCCCAGGAGGTAGTTAAACTGACATTACCATCTCTTTTGTTTGTTGAAAATAGTACAAACAGACTAGTATGGACAAGCAAATAAGGTCCAAGAAAAGACATATAAGATATGTCCTCATTAACTATCCTTTCATCCTATCCTAATCATTTTTTTTCACTTTCCCTCCTTGCTTCTTTGTACTGAACATTGATAAGAGAGAGTTCAGCCCAAAGCTAATATGTCATTTTAAGGAAAGCGATTTTGAGTATCAAATGTTTGGCGTGCATGTTTGGAATAGCAGACATATTAGATCACTTCTTTTCCTGGTGTCCTTGTTTATTTGAAAGCAACTTGTACTATATCTTCTCAGCCATAATTATGTATAATATTTTGGGCAGAAAAATCCAGTCTTGATAACTAAATTATAAATTTAGAGATGCATTTTTACTGAATTTCCAGGTTAACTTTTTTGTTGTGACTGCCTATTTTAGTTATGACTGCAGTGAGCAACTGAATGTCTCTGTCCTGACATAATGTCATACAAAAATAGAGAAATTAGGAAAAAGAAACCATTTCACAAAATAACAATCTAACTGTAGCATGCTATATTTTGGAAAGACTATGATGTTAGCAAAGCAGAATCTTGGTTGGCAATGCATTGTTCATTCTTGCCTGAGACATTCTTCCTGAGCAAATCCTGCCATCAGTCTTTTTACATAATAGGACCTAAAAAATAAAGCAAGATATTGTAACTCAATGGTCAATGTTTGCAGGCTCCCTGACAAGTTACGCTGTCAGACGTGGAAATCTGCAGTGGGAGATGCTGAAAAAAACATAAATTGAAATGTGGGAAAGTATGGAGACACAACATTGAGAAACACTTCAGAATAAAAGTGTATAAATTCTGTATGACTCAACAGCTGTACAGGTAGAGAAAGCTCAGCATGACACTGGCAGATTTAAGAAAACCTGAAGGTAGAATTAATCACTGATGTGGCTGTGGCTATTTCTGGAAATGAAAGGGATTTTAAAAGGGAGGAAAATGTGAGAACCATACAGATTGAGTGACTGCACCATAAAAAAGCTTTCTCTTGGTAATATAGCAGTAAAAATAAAATGTGGCCAGCTCTAGGATCTAACAAGAATGTGTTGGACACAGAAATTGTCTGGATTTACATATGATGTTTGCCAAGTCTACCATTCTTGGAAATCCCTCCTGCATTCCTGTTTCTCTAAAGGGAATTCATGGTTCATTTGTTTGCTTCCAAAAATGAATATGAGCAAAATTTATATCCTTATGAGAGGATGCACAATGTAGCCCAAAGTAGCAATGCAAGCAACATCTGGTCCTTTCTTCACAGTCAAAGAATAGAGACTCTCATCAGCTATCAGAGAAGAGAACATCAGAGAACATCACCTGTGTTTCAGTCATGTGAATCTCGATCTTCCACATTTCAGGTAGTGACTGCATTGAAAAAAACCCCAGTAGAATAAAAAAAACCTAGAGAATAACAGAAGGTAAAATTATCTGGAGGCACAAAAATTTGGACAGGAGCTATAGGATTACTTGCAGGGCATGGTGGTGAGGGGAACCTCCCACCAAAGACTCATGGAAATATTTTGAGATTTTTGACTCAGTCAGATGCAGTTTTTTAACTGAAAGATCATCAAGAAAGAGAATTGCCCACACAACCTGTGACTATATGTGAAGCAAACTTGAGAGAGAAAGAAGATGAACTGAGTTTCCAGGGTCTTTGATGCAGTGTGACAGACACTCATTTGAAAGGGTGTTCTTCAAGGCCCTGAAGCAGCACAGAACTACCAACACCTAATAGCTTGTATGCATCCTAAAAATTAGCACCAGGGCCTGATTCTGATTCTCAGGGTCTCAGAATCTTCAAATTGTACAGCCAAAAATGTCTGCTGCCTTTGCAAATGTTATGGACCTGAGCAAACAAATTTCTTTTCAGCTCTGCTCCCTCCAGCTAAACTGCTAGTCCTGCTTGGTGACACTGCCATGCATTGTGAGAGGCTGCAGAGGGAGAACCTTTCATGAAGTATGTGGGGAAACAGGTTTTAAATTCATCGAAAGCTGAGTGCCTAACCTTCTAACTTTAGCCTCCGTCTGTGCTTACAAGTTAAACAGGTTTAACTCTAATCAGAAGCATCTAGGGTAATAACTGACTGCACTAAAAAATGCCAAGGCACACTAAACCAAAAAAATCCTCCAAACCCTCAGACAACTCTTCTCCCTCCTCAGCAGGTTTTTCCTGAACTGATGCCTCTGCATTTTAAGAACAGGCTGCTGCTACAGCCATTGCCTTTGGAGTGTGAAATGGAGTGGCATTAAGCTCTGGCTGCTGTGACTCATATTTGTTTGTCCTCATACAGCTCAGGCTGCCTGCTGGCATCCTGGATTGCAGGAACCTACGCATGGCGCATCCATGGAGCAAAGCCTGTTTCCTCAGACAAAGAACTGAACACTGTGTGACAGCAGGCCCACCCCTCTGGAGATCAGAGAGTGCAAATCTGTTCTTATGATGAAATCCACAGATGATTTCATGGGAGAGGACAATGAAAGAAAACATTTCAGCGACCCCTCAGTAAAGTACTGTAACACTCCTTACAGAGGAGAGGCTGTAAATGAAAAATGAATATGGATTAGTAATTTCTGGTAGATTCAGGACAGATCTACAACTGCTGACCTTTTAGTAACATTTTGCAATAGCCATACATTTTGATCTTCTAGTTCTTGCTACTGAAAAGTTATGGAAAAATTGTTACATGAGAATAAAAATAAAATCCTTTTGAAGACTTCCTTTGTGAGAGAAATTTGTCCTGACTTATTTCTCTGAAGGTGTTGACACAGTTTATTTTCTTCATCAAATTGTGCTCTCAGTAATACAAGTTCCCACACTATGAAAGTCTCTGTGTTTCTTTTCCTGTGCTGCCTACTCATCAACCTGACCACTGCAGCACCACAGAATCAGCTAAGTTTGAAAAGACCCTTGAGATCACTGAGTCCATCCTGTAATCTAACACCACCTTGTCAACTAGGAACAGGAAGTTTGACTATCACATTGGCACGTGTAGATGAAGCACCTGAGCAGAGTGCAGAGATGTGCACCTTTGAATAGAAATGTGCAACATCAGGAGCAGACAAGGGTTTTGTTTTCTGCTGGGCTTGAGATAGTAGAATCATTGTTTTTTGTTAACTCAAAATTCTGGAAGTGTTTAATGAGGGTGGAGGAATGGAGGAATTAGTTCCTTTTATAACACGGAATTTATGCAGCTGAATGGATTATTCTCTTGCACTGATACTGAGAGCTGAAACAGGCTCCCATTTCTGTCTGCAGCAGTGACTCTACAATCACAAATCCAGCGAACCCTAATCTCACCAGGATCCCAATGTCATTGTCTCCAGTGTGAGGACTGATTAGCTAAAACTGCTTGTTATTGCCATATGAGGCAGATATTTTTTCCTACCAAGATGAACATCCAGAGATCCTAGATATATTTTTCTTTACAGGTAGGATGCTGCCTTGCCACTGTGCAAGGAAATAACAACCACCTTGGCAGAAGTGGAATGATAGTGTAACCCCGGCCTAAAAATAAGTGGTATTGTGTTGTTCAAATCAAAATGGTGATTCTTTAGCGTACTGTTAAATACTGAGACTGTCTGATCTTTGTGTATCATTAAATTTCTAAATTTACCAGCACAATTTTCCTGATAAATGCTATCTTACGAATCACTATGTGGACAGATTTTTTTCTGAACAACTTGACAACTGAAACTCTTAAATAGCACTTCTATTCTGGAAAGTTTCAGGATTTTATTTTTTTTAATGTTTCAATCTTTTACCACTTTCTCAAAATGTTGAAATTTTGGAAAAAATGAGGAGTGTTAGCAGACAGCAGGCAGGCACCTCAATAGGCAGACAGCATGATCACATAAGCACTGTTTTCTTAGGAAACTAAATTATATTGGAGCACCAGCAGACTAGTTGTCTCATCTATGACTCTGGGGTAAAAGCAATGTGGATTTCTTGTTTTTAAAGGTCTACTCCTAACAAACATTTGCTTAATAACCTTGCTGTTCACTAATGGATATTCAGAAATCTTCTGATACAAATTACTATTTCTATATTGTTATTAACAAATTTACTTGCTTCATTTCATTAGTAAGCCTGTGATACCATCACCAAAATATGGAAGGCTCTTGGCCAAATTTTCCGTTCTCAAGTGTGGGGCTATGGCTTTTTGGCTTGTAATAATCATTTCATGTTTTCTCAATTTTTGTTTACATTTCTCACCTACTCAATATTACTCATTCTTGCCCTCAGTTTTGCAGTTTTGGGAAATTGATTGTTTAGAAGAGTTAGTATTAGGACTGTCCTCTGTTTAATTATCTATTGAATAGAATCAGATCACGATCACGATCTCCACTCTGTAGGCAATCATCTTAATAAAATTTTAAATATTGTCCTTCTTAACAGCAGATAAAATAAGCCATTATCAAATACCAGACAATTTATAAAGAAAATCATGTTCTATAACTTTTATAAATTATGATTCTTTTGCTTCAGAGTCTTCACTTCCCAAACAAGGTATAATTAGTTTTCTGTAAATGACAAGAAGGTATGTATAGAGATTTCTGGTATAGTTCTTTGACCTGCTACAGGCAGACCTTTCAGTATCACCATCTCTGGAGCTAAGTCACCCTGTTCCCAAAATCCCCAAATGTTTTGCCACGTCTCCATGCTTAATCCCACTGTGTCCTTACAACCTATAGTCAAATATTTTAAAATTGCAATCACTCAAAACATGCTTACTATAACATATTTTGCCAATTAAAACACATTTCTGCTTTCCAAGAAATTTCTGTTGGTTTTAGCCTAAACATGAGGACAAAAGTGGTATTTCCTTCACTGTATTTCTCCCCTAATTATAAATGTTTTTAAAAAAGAGAAAAATTTCCAACACATTGGTTTTATCACCTCTATTGATAAAAATGTTATCATTGTCATCACTATAATCAAATATTCCAGATTACTTTTTTTGCCATTGCCCAAAGAGACAATGGTTTGCACTCCTTATTTATAAACCTTTTCTTATATTAATTGTGAAAATTTCCCCAAATCCCAATATATACTCAACAATCAACTGCTTTCTCACTAGTGAAGTGAAAGCATCTCCAGGGAAGTCAGCTGAATCCCGTTTAACATCCTGAGGACTGTAATTTGCATAATTCCATGTGGTATCTCTTTATGGAAGAATGTCGTAATTGCTGTAAGCACTTACCAAACTTATTGTTGAAGATTTATTTTTACTCCAGTGAAATGTTGCAGCATTTGCTGTCCACGTGACTTCTGTTTCTCTCCTAGGAGTCTGTAGTAACCGGGCTTTCAGCAGCTCCAAAGCTATGTTCAATAATAACATTAAATCTGATCAAATTTCACTGGAAAATAAAAAAGACTGATCTCCACTCCCTAGATCTACTGAGAAAGTAGTCCAGAGAATGACCCCTCAGGCAGTTGCCATCCAGTTTTCATCTGCATTCGTGAGTTAACAAAATCTGTTATTCTTCATTCTCCCCAGTACGCAGTGATGAATGACACAAGGATGCTGTGATGCCTGTCTTGGATGCTGCTTGCTCAATCCTATCAGGATTATTATCAAGTACAGAATTTGGAGGTTTGGGTTTCTTCAGAAACTTGTTTGGTATCTGGCCCACTGAGTAGATGGCAGTGCTGCTGCACTTAGAGTAAAGTTGAAGGCATCCAGTTTTTACTCTCTTTTGATCACCAGGAAACCTGCTCAGTTTCTTTGTAGTTCCAGTTTGATGTTGTCCCTAAAACCTCTGCCTACTCAGGTGTGAAATGGCATTAAATAACTGCTTCTACACGATCTGTATTTTCCATATGATATGTTGGCCCAATTAAATTTTCTGTGTTGAAAGGAAGAATATGTGAAATAAGATTTCTCTGTACATATACAAAAAAACCAAAGGCCTTCTCTTGGGCTCTTAAGGCCAGATAATTGCTAGACTTTGCCAAGTTATAATCTTTCAAGAATATCAGGTTAAAGCTATTTTCTTGACTGCTGTGAAGGATTTATCACAAAGGATGACATTTATATTACCTGATTTTGGACATACAAACCTTGGGCAATTTTTCCTGTCAGTTACTATGTCATTTATATAAGATAGAACTATGAAAAGAACATTCATGTATCATATATATTTATTTTAGGTTACTTACTTGAAGTGTCTCTCCCTCATTCTACTGCACAAAGACCCTATTCAACCAGCTTAATTAAATTTCTAAATTTTAGATGGGTCTTAGTTAATTCTCCCCTTAAAGGTTTTCTGGCACTGCCACAGATTTTGACTCTTAATTTTGATAGACATTTCACACTTGTATTTTCTGGGGAAAAAACACCATTCACACAGAAAAAAAAAACTCCTGTGCAGCCTGAGAGCTGATTTTATAAAAGAGTTTTGCAGAGAGGAGGAGGCAGACTGCAACACTAAATGAGCTGAAATTTAGAGGCAGAGATCATAAGTGAGAGAAGAAAGCTGCTCCTCATCAACAGAACGTATGAATTAGTATCTTACCTCTCATTTCTAGACTGGGAATTTCTGCTTATTTTGTCTTAATGGTTAATATTTGAAATAAAAATGCATTCTTTAAATTTAATGACGCAGAGTGATACTCATTACTTTTCAGGTGCCAGTGATTTCACTGGATGTAGTCATGTCATCAAAGTAATAGACTGTATAGTACAAATAACATTCCAGAATTCATCCTGGATTTTCTAAATTCCCTTAGTTCTATGTCATTAATTTTTCCATAGCAAAAATCTGATAGACAGTAGCCTGACAATCTGCTTTCCTTCAGCAAAGGAACAGTGACATATATCAAATAGTTTCTGCAAATGACTAATTGAAAAATACAGATTATTTAAAGGAAACACTCTTAACCTTACCACAATCTTAGCAACAGATTTTGTGACCATTTTCAAATGTGACCATTGCAAATGACCTTCTGCACGTTAGACCAGTCATTGATCTCTCTAATGATTCAGATACTCAATTTACAAGAGTGGGATAATAATATGTTCTTTGAAATATGCTTCAAGCCATACAGATAAAAAACATTAGATAAGCAGCTTCTATTATCTTCATTGTTATTAAAACCTTGCTGGCAGGACACAGCTAACATGACAATTCCTACAAGGTCTCAAGATATATTTTCATGTCTTTTGCAGACATGATTCTGTACTTGATGCCCTAACCTACTTAACATAAGAAATAAGCAAGATAATGCAATTGTTTTCTGCTTTATGTGGTCTGACTTTTAATAAAAAGATGACTCCTGGGGAAAACATCTTGCTATATTTTAATAAAAATTTGGAACAACTGCATGTACTGCATTCCAAGCTCTCCTCCTTGTAAAGTTTATCTCCAAAACCACCTTCAAGCAAAACTCACTTGTTTACTTCAGTGGAAGTTTTTCCACTAGGCATGTAAACTCATCCAACCTATCTCTCCCTAGTGTTTATATTTAAAAATACCTAATCCATCTCTGCCAGCAAATTCAAGGAAGACGGTAAGTGTAGGCTATCCAAGGCTAAGCAAACAAAAAATACTCATCAAAATTTTGGAAAAATTCATTAGTTCATTTTCTTCAGATAAGCAAGGAACAATAAGCAAAGCAGTGAGTGAATCCAGGGTTCCTAATTTAGTGTCTGCTGTTCTCAAAAGGTTATCTTTGGCTCCTGCTAAACTTTTCACTGTTGCAATAACTTCTTCCCTTAAATCTGAATGGGGAAAAGACTGTCAGGCTATCCTGGATCCACAGTAAGAAAATATTTTGGCTTCAAGAGAGTAGTGAAGCCACAGCTGAATGGGCAACTGAATGTTTTTGTTTCCTGACAAAATCAAGCTGAAAACAGCCATAGATCTGCACTAAATTATGTCCAGTGCAGTGCTGAAGGTCAAGCTTTAACTTTTGTTTCATCATCTACATATATATATATGTGTATATATATGTATATGTTCTATAGGAGGACATTTAATCCACTGCACTGCTTTATAATCTGCAATGCAAATACAAGCCTTATTTCAGTCACCTAGAGCCTTTGATCCCTGTTGATCACACATCTGTTGTAGGCATAGGCATACTCTGGGGAATGGACTAAATTACTTTTTCTTTCACTTTTGTTCTCTTTATCAATACTGTGCTGCTAGAACCTTACTGGCCAAAAGTACTCTGTATTATTAATGTCTAGTATATCTAGTAAGATGCTGTTATAATAAAATGATGCTGATATAAAAATATTTCTCTTCCCGTCCAAAAGAATAAATTGTATGGACTTTTATAAATAAAGCATTTTTTTGTTGCTACTAAATAGGTTGCAAACTTTTAGCAGATGAATTTAAATTGCTTCAGCTTCTGTGATTAGATGTCAATATGTTATATTGAAGTGCATCTCCTTTTACAGCCAGTCAGCCTGACTGCTTCTTCCCTGAAGGGAGAAAAGTGACGTTGGATCCCAGAGTACCTCTGAAATATTAGTCAAAAGCTGACCAGTGTCTGAACAGTTTGCTGAGGCATGTAGAGGTGGCTTCCTCCCAGGGGAGTAGCTGTGACATCAGCCCTTGCATTGTATCTGCATTAGTACAAATCTGGCAATATTCAAGAGAATTGCAAAGCTTCAGGCTTCTGTGTGTAATTAACTGTTGTCCAGTTAAGGAAAAGGCCTCAAAAATAGTTATCTTATGCACACCTTCCCATTGTAGATACAGTAAACAAGAAATTGGATCAAAGTTACTGCTGATCATTGGACCCTACTGGCAATATCACCTTTTAATATTCAGACTTCTGGATATATTTGACATATGCAGTACTCTTGGTTATGACACAGCAGTGTTTGCTCAGGTTTATGACAAAAATCTGTGGGTAAAATAAACAAAATTAACTGCATTCCTCCAATCCTATCCTTAAAGACATTTCTGGAGTGAGTTAACAAGATGGCTTTTTCCATTTTCCAGAGCATTTTTTGCTTATGTTATCAAATGAGAGGTCACAGGCAGCAAAAGAAGGAAGTCCCTGAACTAGTTACATAATAATTGGAGATCCACGAGATTCATGACTGAATGCTTTCAGTCATAGGCACATGGTCAAGTTTCAATATATACAAACTTTTTTTTGGGTTCAATCCCACAACATACACACACAACTGCTGGAGGTATGTAAGTGAATAGACTGTTCTGATCCCTTTCACACTGAGCCTAAGAGAGTTAGAACCCAAAGATGATATCCAAAAAAGATGTGATTAGAAGGTCACTCCTAGGTCATGACTTCTCACATATGTGGCAAAATATGTCTCATCTATCATTCTGGTATGGAGTCTGGTCACAATTATCTCTGCTGATGGAGTAGCTGGGGAGCTCAGGCCTGAAGAGACAGTGACTCAAGCTCTGCTACTACAAGCAACCATGCAAAACAGTAAATTCATAAATGCAGCACCCTTCATCTTCAAGGCAGAAGTTAAACAACATTCCTTCAGGGTCTCAGTTCTTTGATGTCATACCACTTTTCTAATGTGTTTGGGGTTCAACATGAGACTTTCAGAATCAGTAGGGAAATTAGGTCTGATGGTTAGTAATATTTTTTCTTTATTGTGTTTTTGTCTGAAAGCCTTCACTGGAAACAGATGGTTAGGAAGAGTCTTTTCATTGTATTCTTTCCTAGGACCTGTCTGTGGGATTCAGTACCACTGACTTCTGGGTATTTGAATGTGCAAGGACATGGAGTCAGCTCCCCAGTTGCTGTAGACACCATGTCTGATTATCCAATGCATTAGAGCCCCAGATTTCATCTAAACAAGCAGCTAAGATTTCTGCCTCTATTTTGATTGGAAGACTTTAAAATATCTTTGTTCTGACTGTTTCAGTTTCCAGAGCATTTCATTCCTGCACAACTTATACTAGGTTATTGTAATGCCAGCATTGTTCTTTAGCTTAAAATAGCTCTTCTGAAACTCTTCTTGCCCCCATAAAACAAACATAGCTCCACTCAACTTTTGTTTTTTTAGTCTAAACTCCATTATTACCCTGGCAGTCTCACTCAAAGTCTGTTCCAGTCTGTATTCATAGTTTGGACACACAGATGAACAGAATCCTCCTGATCTCTTGCACAACAGCATTAATGCTTCCTAGATTCTTTTGATACTTTATTTCTCAATACATATTAGGAACTAATTATTTTTGGGTGGTTGCATCAGACTGTCTAAAAACCATCCCCTTTTAAATCACAAAATCTTAGAGGTGAGGGTTTTTTCTGTTTGTTTTATTTTTTTCTTTATATTTTTGCTTACTCTTTTAATAGATGAACAACTATTTACCAAATTCAGCATCTGACTGATGTTTTCTGGATGTTTCTTTATAATGTCACCATTTGGAATTAACTAAATGAGTTTAAAATATAAATGTAGTGTTTCCTGAGTGTTTAAGGCAATGTCTTACTTGTCTATCTCTTGCTGTCTAATAGTTAAGCATCTAAGATAACTCTCTAGACTCTTTTTATCATAAATGGAGAGAGACACACATCTTTAGTGTGTGATTTAGCTCATCCTAAAATAGATATCTGAAACAGGAGACAGGAGTTGCTCTTTGGCGATAAAGGGAGACTAGACAACTTTTTCAGGTATTTTGCTTAAATTGTATGAGGCTAAAGTAAGAATAAATGCAATGATGAATGTTTCCCTCAGTAATTCAGAACACTGAAAAGCTGTTTCAAAAGAAATTCAGATTTTCTGGCATCTAAAAGGCAATAGCATTTGTATTTCTAACTCTTTGGGAAACATTGGATATATCTATCTATTAACTGCAATAGATTAAATACATACAGGACATTTTTAGTGATTTAAACAGGCTCCTCTTAAACAAAACTAAAAATACAACAAAATATATCAAACATTTTTATCCTTGCTGCATTTCACTGACAACCCTGGAGAGCCACAGATACACCAGACTGCTATGAATTCTGGCCTAGATCCTACAAATATAAATATGATTATTTATCTGAAAAGAACTGTTCAAACAAGGGAAGTTGCTGGTGGATGCAACTGCTCTCAGAATTCAGGTAACAATTTCTTGCAAAGTTGCAAATTTCTTGCAAAGTTACAAATCCATTACGTAATTCTGCAATTCCCTTTCTACTGAGTACATGATAAACTGGATTAGGCCCAAATATTTTAGCAGAGGCCCTTCTATTTTTTAATCTCCCTTTTATTATTTTAACTATTTTATCTTGTGTTCATTCATATTATCACTTCAGAGTAAGATTAAATCAAAGGGTTTACCTAAATTATGTTAGAGCTTGGTATTGTTACCTATTGTAGACAGGTTTCAGTAAGGGGAAAAGTGTCCAGCTATATTTGTCTTAGTAGGTAATGAAAAAATGTACTTAATATTTTGCTCCTTGAATGTGAAGAGGTACTTAAAAATTACACCCTGTTTTGTTGTGCTGAGACACAATTTACATTCATCCATCTGAGCACGAATAAAACATGAAGCTCAAGAAACAATACACTTATATAATAAATCACCCCCTATTGTCTTTCACTCAATCCTTCCACAAATAATTGTAAAAAGAAAATTGAGAGATCTACTTCCACCTTTCTGTCGCAGGAAATCTTGCTGAGACTAATCAACTTTTTAGAAGGTTTACTTTTAAATAGGATTTCCTCTCAGTACATGTACATAAAGAGTCAGGAAGCTCAAGTCTGAGTCGATGTTAAATGCATTTGGTTTTCAACTTGAGTCAGCTTGAAAATGATGGAACCAATGATTCATAATTTCCATCCTGACCTTGTTTACTTCATATTCACACTGTGGCAGGTGAACTCTTGTGTTCAAGATCATCAAGTTATTTAAGGGGAAACTGATGCTATCCATTAGCTTGCTGTGTGAAAGGCACATTTACATGTATAGAAATAAGTTATAGGAAGGTGATATGCCACTCAGACATTTCAGAGTTCACTCTTTTTTGTGTCTTGCATAATCTGCATAATCTAGTAATGCTAAACACCTTAATTGTCATCTATGCTTGTTACAGGACTATTATTTTTCTCTCATTCACTTCTAATATCTAACTAAATAAGATGATTTTTTAAAGGATTGTCTGTCTCAGAAGGGATTCACCATGTGATATGCTATACCTAAGAAACAGGAAGTCTAGTTTTAAATATGTGTATATAGAGCTGCATTACAGTCTGTTTTGATGGAGTATAAAGTTTCTGAATGGCCTTTACATTTCTATTTACCTTATCACCTCATGTCCAATAAAGAATTTGAAACAGAATTAGGAACAAAGAATTTCATTATGTTATGGGCCAAATCCTCTGAAGTTCTGTTTGCCTGGCACTGTCATCTGTCCCTAAGAACTTTCCAGAACAGATTTTTTCATTCATTTTTATCAGTACAATTTTATACTCTGTAAGGTGGTGTAAGAACACCAGACAAAGATACTGGCAAATAAACCATTTTGAGAAGAGAGAACAGTTTGAAGTCCTTATTGAATGTTTAATGGAAGTTGTTCCTGAAACCTAAGACATATCAGCCAAGTGCTGTCCATGCCTCAGTGTGTGATTTTGATCACTTACCACACTTTAACATATCAACCAATATACACCTCTTAGGTCCTAACATTTCTAAGGTCCTTTTTCTAAAATGGAAAGTTTGTGGAGAAAACTGGGACTGCACTACTGTCTAACATTCCCTTTGACGTGCATTATTTTCCAGGCAGGAGATAGAGCAAATGGTAAAGGGGTGCATGGCTCTACCAGTTTCTGATGAGAACCCTCAGAATTTGTGAGTGACAGTTGATGGACTATGACACAAAACTTGAGTGCCTAAACTTTCCCAAAGTGAAAAAGGCTAGAAATTAATGTCCTAATTTCTTTTTGTGAGACCACTATCCAAAATTATGCCTTTTCTTCAAAAGATGTCATAAAAATATTGATCCGGGCAGTATAATATAAATTTTCACACTGTTTGGCTTGGGACACCCCTATAGAAGCATTTAAGGCCCATTAATGGAGGCGTGGAAATGCACTTAGTCCCATGAATCATTCTTCAGAGGTACTGAGTTTTCACACTCTGCCTGTATGTACATCTATATATAGGCTGACTAGCTTCCCCATTCCTATCTTAGGCTGACTGACTCACTGTGCTTAGGGCAGGTGCTGGGTTTTTAGGCAATGACCTATAAAACTAGGTGATCTAGCTGTAACCACCACTGGTGATTCATTTTCCTTAACATTAAACATCTCTCAATCAACTGCCTGAGCCTAAACCTTGTCTTTCTCTCTGTGGAAAGAAATAAATATTTATTGAAGGTTATTTCCCCCAATAATTTACAGACATGTACATTAGGATTAGCTGGTGTTGCTTCTTGCTCCTCAACTTAAAATTTAAGTATCTTACCATTAGATGTTCTAGGGATGGATCCACCTTTAATATTTTGAGTCTCACTAAGACCAATTTCACTGAGCCCTGGTCAGGCACATTTATTCAAGTCAGTCTTGGTGCCACAAATGTCTGGAGGGTCACAGTAATTCTCTACAGGAAGTGTTATGAAAGATGTGAAAAGCAAGCTACAATAAGAAAAACAGAAATGTCTGAAAGAAGTCCCGTGCAGAGACTGTTAATGTAACACTATTGGTTAGAAAGTCTCTAGGCATCTGCTCTTTGTTGAGTCACTTGTGTTTCCCCAGAGTCTGGCCATGTTTTATGGTTCCCAGCACGAACACAGCACTTGCCATCAGGTGTGCAGCCCCACTCAAAGTGTGAGAAGAAAATGTGACTCATCAGAGCTTGGTAACACTTATTTATCAGGGGGTTTTCACTTCTGGCTGTCACACACTGTAGGCATAATAAAGCAAGAAAAGAAATTCAGTAAGCCAGAGATCTATATAACTGGTTAAGGAATTTCCCTTTACTTTCTAAATCCAATATGACCTCCACAGAAAAGGGCTTTTCAAGAAAACTGTAGATCTTGGTCAAGTAAAGGGCAAAGGGCATCCCATTACCAGAGGTTTTTGATTTCAGCAAGGCAATAATAGCCCAGGTACAGCAGAATTACAGATGCGGTGTTTTCAGTGGTTAGAAGAGGGACTTGACTGTACATGTTATGCCTCTGAAGAATGAATTGTGAATCTAGGCAGCTGCATTATGAAAGCAGTACAAAAATTTGCAATGTGAGCTTTGCACAGCTATTACATGAAGTTGTAGAGAGCAGTCTCAATGCACAGAACTCCTGCAAAGACAAGAGATTATATTCTTCATTATTTTGCTGAGAAAATGAATTCTAATACTGCAGCATTAATAGTAGGACTGATTACAGAGCTATTCAGGAGTAAAGATAATTATGCATTTTGAAAAAAACAGCAAGCTAAAAGTCCAAAGCCCAGGAAACAGAATAACAATAGTTTATTATTAGGAAGTGTGATCCCCTTAGAGATCACAATAATGTCACAGAAGTCCATCTTTTAAAGCTTTTGTTATTTTCTATAAGTTTCATTTACTGAATTAAATTTTTTGTTTTCAATTCAGTCACATTAAATTCGTCACCTATAATACACCCATAATATAATAATGAAAGGGAAATGTCCCAATCATATCTTCCCATGAGAGAGCTTTTTTCCAGACTTAGATCCCTCATCTGCAGGATCTTATTAAATTCTTGAGGCATACCTGAGCCATATCCCACCTGCTTTCAGATAAACAACAGCAGGAGGAGCATATCTGGGTCTTGAGTTACTGTGTAATCATTGTCTTACTGAAGGTATTATAATACCAGGAATGTATTTATTCAGCTGTTATAAGAAAACAAGCAGCTGGAAATTAGTTCCCTTGCTGACTGCAAGAGAACTATTGGGAACTTGTTTATTTACTACTAAAATCTATGTGTTTTGCAGGGCATCTGGTCATATTTTATTTTGTCAATAGTGGGTATCCTGGAAGGAATTTGAATATGCGAAGACTGTTTATCATATATTAAAACTGTAGATTAATAATTAAATATTTCCAGATCTTGTAACAATTTTAGTTCATTTTTTTAACATAAAATGACCTTTCTTTTTTTCAAGAAGTTTTTGAAGCACAACAAAATACCAAAACCAGATAGTTTGAAAGAAGAGTTTTCTTTGATCTATCTCTAGAGTATTAAATATACTTTAAAAATAAACTGAACTCAGGCTTCATATCCAAGTGATGAACCCATACTGTTCACAAAGCTGTCCTAACTATATTAATGAAATGAACAGATATAAATAGTCAATACAACCCAAAATATCTTGTTACCTTATTGGTATAAAATAAAGATTCTTTTTACAGTCTTCAAACTTTTAGTTGTCTGCAAATGGAATTGACCCCATTTTTCTATAACTAAATAAACAAAGGAATGCTATTGCTTTGTGTGAGTTCCTTTTAACAAAATTCTAAACATAGAATGCTCATCATGGGCACAGCACATGTGTGCACCTAATGCTTGGTTCAACTACCTACTGAGAATCTGGGGGTGGAAGGGGGCTTCCAATTGCTCTCACTAGCACTGAGGAGCATGGAAAAAAGAGAAGAAAAAGGCTAAATTTCTTTTTAAAATTTTTTTTAGATTTTTTTTTTTTGGTGTAGTAAAAGGCAGTATTTGGGAAACAAAAAGGTAATGAAAGTAGAGATTTATTTTAAATCTTGAAGTAATTGTAAGTTTGTAGATGAGGCTATACTTTAATGGTAAGGGAACTAAATCCTGAAAAAAACAAGACAGCCTAGTTTAAAATAAACATTTTGAAGTATGGTGGAGAACTGGAGTTATTTCTTGCACTAGATTTGTTCACATCTGAGAGTCCTCATTCTGGACAGACAGAACTGCCAAGCACTTGGTTCCCTGACAGTCAGATATGGATGATGAACAGCAAGGAAGGTGAGCTGGCAGGAAATGAGGCAGATTTTGGAACCTTCTAATTTCCGTTGGCCTTTTGTGAATGAACAGAGAAGGACTTCCAAGTTCTTTTGGAAAATTCCTGATCAGCACTAGCTACTGACCTTCCTTCCTCTCTTCTGCTGAGAATCCTCATGCAGTCATGGGAACAACAACAATAAAGAAACAGAAAATGTTTTCTTGCATAAAGAAGAGGTGTAATAGCAGCCGCTTCAGAAACCAAGCAGAATCAAAATGTCTCTTGCTCTTTATAGGGACTGCAAATCTAAAGAAGAGAAGAAAAAAGGGAAGGGAAGGGAAGGGAAGGGAAGGGAA
>VZTB01009512.1:411394-472197 GCA_013397245.1 Thryothorus ludovicianus
AAAGCCACAGCTGATCTAAGGTCTTCTGTCTGCTTTCTCTCCCTTTCTTTTTCACCCACCATTAAATGTTCTCAGGGAGGGAATATGATCATAATCCTCTCATGTCCTTGCACTACAGGACACCAGCTTTTTTTCTAAGGATGCTGGCTGTTAACTCAGAGGCAGAGGAACTTGGACAGTATTTGACTAGTCAAAGGCAATACACCTTTACTAAAGAAACAGAGAACTTTGAACATAGATTTTTATTTAAAAGACTGTGAATAGTCATGGTGACATATCCTTATGTGACAGTATGTGGTACAACAAGTGATGCTGCATTCCACATACATGAAAGCTATAATAATCAAAAGCCTTTGTTTCATTATTATATTGGGACAAGCTTTAACTCCCACACTGCCTCCATCACCTAAATGAAGGGTAGTTTTGGCCTCTTTGGCACTGGCTTCAAGCAGGGCAGCTGTGTTTTGAATGAGACAACATCACCAAGAGTGGAGTGTGGCTGTGTGTTTCACCCTGAATCACCTGAAAGAAACTTGTGCTCTGAAGCTGGGTAACACCACTTTTTAAAATCAACTGCTAAAATATCTCAGGAAGACTTTGAAAAATTCTGATTTTACAGTATTTCTTGGGTTGAAAGTGGTAGCACCCTGAGCACTAAACACATCCCAGAAAGCCTTTCAACTTCAGAAGTCATAGACAATATATTCTAGTTAATTTTTAGAGATCATATTACATCAATAATGACTATGTAATAAGGGACATTTTATCACAGCAATATTTTGCAGTCATGTGCCCTGCAAAGAGGTAGAAAACCTGGGGTTAGAGACCACAAAGCAACACTTCATTCTGTGTAGCACAGCAATTGTTCTGATGCTAGGAAGGCCAGGAAACTACAGAAGCCACTTTCTTAGGTAACAGGATGACATTTCTGGATTATTCACAGGAACACACATTAATATTTTACTCTACTTGGCAGCACTTATGCATGGAAAGCTTTACAGTTATTAAAGCTGGATTCTGTAACTGACGCACAGAATCTTCACTGTGTGCCCTTGTTTGCTCTATGGCTTTGGAAGAATGTTAGGAGAAGGTATGAACAGTTTCCACCACATCTACAGACCATGGCAGAGAATTATAAAATTTCATGACTGTTCTGTCTTCCATTAGGCCAAGCAGAAAGGGATGAATGCAAGCTGCTCCTCTGTGTTCAAGCACAACAGGGGAGAGGAAAGGAAAAGATGACAATTTAGACTGTCTACAGTCTACATAAGTGCAGGGATGTGTGCCCTGGTGTAAGCATCAGGCATAAATTTGCTTCACAAATGGCTGTAGCAATTCAAGGGATTTTCCCCACAGACCCCTGCCTCTGGCTGAAGGTTGGAGTCTGAACACCTTTACGCTGCTTCAGTGTAATGACCAGTAAACTAAAAGGTCAAAGGATTGTAGCTGGAGCTACAATCTAAATTCTAGGCTTCATGCTAAACTCTATATAGAAGGTTCATACTTCTTTTCTGCTGCCAAAGTTGACGAGGTGTTATTCTCTAGTTCATGGGAAACAAAATATCAAAGTACTCCAGCTGCTGTTTCAGTGAGGACTTGTCTAAATCATAATTGAACAAGACCTGAAATACCCATATGAAACCAGAGAAACGATTTTGTGGTTAAGCAAAAAGATGACCTGTGGTTAATTCAGGAAAGCAGTGCAAGCTATTTAGAACCTATGATGAGAAATTCAAATCTATGATGGTGTTGCCAATAATGGGCAGTTTCTGTTTATAATTGCTTAACTCTTCCTTTTAAAATTAATAAAACCATAACAAGATTATGGTTTTATCATATTTAAAATATATTTTTAGTTGTTCTGATAAATCATTTATAATTAGAGGATGGCTATGAATAAAAATTTGAAATTTCAATACATGTTAGATTCAAAAGAATTTTATTCCTGAATCCAGTATGGCCAAGCAAAGAGAGGGAGGGAAGAAAGGGAAAAGAGAGAGGGCAGAGGGATCATACCAAAAGTGAGCCAGAAAGATGCTCAAGATATTTTTGTAGGAGACCAGTTTTCAATTCTCTGGATAACTCATTAACAATATATTTTAAGTAATTTTTAATGCTTCTGAAATTCTTCATTATAATAAATCTTATATGTATTCTTAAACCTCTGATGGAAAAATATTTCTAGTCCTAATCAGTTTTTTAAAAACATGGCTATGTCTATTTTGTCTTAAATTAAAACTCCCACTGATTACAATGGCAAGTGTGTAGGGGAGATTATGTATATAGTGTACTTAAAGTTGGCTTGGTAGAACTGCCTTTGTAGGTGCATCATAAATTCTAACATTTGATAGTCTGAAGTTGCAACTGATAATCTCTTTTAAAGGAAAAAGAAATAAAAAACTTTTTTTTACTTTTCCACAGTATAGGACACTGAAATAACACAAACCCATGAGATGTTTTTTTTTCCACAGGTTTCAAATATAGGAGAGAATGTCACAAAATGTCTTTCTTTAGTGGAGTGAGAATAAACCCCTATTTCAAATCTCCGAGAGCACAGGAATTATAAGACCAAGTATTTCCAAGCAACTCAAAGTATTTCTGATTCAAAAGCTTTCAGCAATCACATTTGCACTGCACTAAGAGATCTGCAGCACGATGACTGCCACAGCCCAATTACCGTGATGACGCAGGAGGCAAAGTCTATTCTAAGCTTCGATGGCTTTTCATTAGGCCATGTAAAGAGCTCCACTCACAAGGCTCGAGTGGCTCTGCTCTTAGTGGGAGACTTGTCCAGAGAAAATGCTTTAGAAGATGGCAAGTTTTCATCAGAGTTCAAACAAGTTCAGAGCTTATGAGTGGCATTTCCAGTCAAGGCAGGCAGAGCTGTGAAAAGAGGAAGAGACAGCAATATGTAGAAAAAAATCCCAATACTACACTCACTATTTTATTTTTTTATTTTACTTTTCCTAGTCCCCTTGCTTTTTTTCTTCACAATTCAAAAACCAGCTGTCTGGAAAATTTTCTAAGCCAAAAGAACAGAAAAAGTCTAGGAAGGATCAAGGTAAGGAGCTCCTTGTGTTCATTCAGTATAAAGCTGAGTAAAATTTGCCCTGTCTTTGAAATGACTGTAATGTCTGCAATCACAGAAAATTGCACCTGCTGCCAGAAATCATACCAGTGGTTCTGTCTTTTTAATGCTTATTCTGCTTATCTTTTCAACCAAGAAATAGTCACTTATATTTCTTATAAAAAACCATTTTCACTGTGAATTGCAGAATATTGCAGATGCCAACCTGGCTATATAGACTTATATGAAAACAATTTAAATAAAGGAATTTTTTTTAAAAGAGTCGAAAGTATTTAACATTTAAAATGCATTTCAGGGTGCAAAGTAATTCACATTCGAAAGCCACAGGTCATCTCCCCACATACACCAGAGATAAATGAATAGCCCAATGTAAGAAAAATTTCTCTGAATGTTCATTACAGAGTTAAGGAAAGAATATTTAACTTAGGAAACAGAAAATTGTTCCTGTCCATTTTGAAAGATGAGGGCCTACAATTTGAAGTTATTTTGTATTAGGTCATTCCTAAGAGTATTAGATGGCCAAGAGGGTCAGCCCCTATTATAATGATTATTTGTAATAATTATATATAATGGTTTTACTAGTTTAAAAGATTTTGTAGAAATCAGATCTGTCTCTGCATGATATCTCATTTGTTTTAATAAATACTCAATTAAGGCTTACCAGAAGTTATTATTGAAATTATTGATGTTAATGACAAGTCAATGAAAGGAAATTAGTTATATTTAATTTTGAACACTAAATGAATGCCAGATCTAACGTTGAGTGTTGGACTACTTGATCATGTTACAGAATTGTTGACACTGCACACATCTCTCACCCTTCATACTGCGTTGTGAGAGTGGTTGAAACTAAGGAAGAATATTTTTTATGTAGTTAGCTGCTAAAAAATGGGTTAATATACCTAACTGTTGACAGTAACTGTCTTTATATCTGTTTTACTGTACTTTGGTGATAGATATTGTTTAAAATATTTAAATGAAAAGAAAGGGAAATATGATAAAGTAGAATAAAAATTTGTATCAGACATTTTATTTTCAAAAATAAATGAGAAACTTATGGGTCCATTTTCAAACACGTTTTTGTAAATGCATGATACTGCAGGCATGTCATAGTTTTTTCAAGAGCATCTCAAAAAGTTAGGTGTTAATTCACCTTTAATTATGTGCCTGGACATCAAAATGGGCATTTAGTCCTATTTGATGGATTGAAATACCACTAAAAATTTGATTGCCAATATTCAGTTGAATATAATTGGTCTAAATTTATGCTGCAAATAAGTTAGAGGCACCTAAAGAAAAATTTTAATATAACAAGATTAAGCACAGATGGATTACATAAATCTATATATAAACTAATGATTGAAATTATTTTTACAGTTATTGGGGTAAATTGTATCATATTATAGAACCATAAAAAACCAGAATGATTTGGTTTGGAAGAGATCTTAAAGAGTACCTAATTCCAACAGACATTTTTAGAGTGAAAATAATTATATCCTAAATTACACATCTAAGCCTAATGAATCCCCCTCTGAAATATTCCCGTTTTCTGTAATGGTTGTCTCCATTGATTATGAAAAAGAGAGTCTAGGACCAGGAAGAGAAGAAGGAGTCAACAAATAAAGACTGCTTAGAGTTGAAACCCTTTTAAATATGTCTCATCTGAAATTTCTTTCCAGAGCCAGCCAGATGACAATTAAGTGCTGTGATTTCAGTCTATCAGTTCACACAGTGCAAAAGTTGTTTTATTTGACATAAATCATGAAAACTCTGTTGAGAATAGCATGGATATGCTAATCTACACAAACTATCCTCCAAAATATGGATGAATCCTATTCAAAACTCCCAAAACTAAATCCCTATTCCAGGGGAAGTTCTTCTATTTTATCTGAGTCATGTATCTGAATCATGTATCTTGAACTCTTCACTGAGTTTTTCATTTCTTATCAATAAAAATGTTGATTCTTTTCTTAAACCAAAGAAAAATATAACACTGAGAAGAGAATAAGGTCATCAAAAGGCCTCACATTAAAGTGAAAAAGTAATTGTAGTAACAAGTTATTAGGAAATCTACATGTTTCAGATTACATTTCCTTATTTACTTACTCAAAACACTGCCTAGCTTCAGATGTTAAACAAATTGCTATTGTAGGTGATAATTAAAACAAAAATTCTATTACTAACAGTCACTCCAATGAATTTGAATTTATTCAATTCATTTCTCATTAGTACATATCAAAAATAAATCACTTGCATATACATCTGAGGAGCTTTTAAATCTCTTTTATTATGAGAGATGAGCCATTTTTTCTGCTTCTCATGAAAGGTCAGCCAGTACTTCTCTTACCACCTTGTTTCCAATGTTTATAAGTTGGCTGGAAAAATTAACTTTGAGTGGAAAAAATAGGCAATCTTTTATTTATTTATTTTTTTTTTCCCATGGGGAAAGGATTCTGGTGAGTAAAGAAAATCCAAAGTAGATCTTTTTTTTAAAATATAGAAGATCTTGTAGAACTTCTCATTCCCTTGATTCAATCATAGTATTAAAATTTGCCTACTTTACACTGGAAGGGGGACAAAAACACAGCTATCCAGGAAAACAGAAATTTTTTCTCTTTGGGCAATTAATAGATATCAGTGAGGAAGAAAAGTGATTCTTATCAATAAATCCACATATTGATTTTTTTATAAAAACAGAAAAAACTGGAGAATGAGTTTTTGAAATACATCCCATTGCCTTTATCTGTCAGAGCTGATGCAGCAGAACATTTCTTGTGCATCAAGTGAGTGTCCTTGGACACATGTGCTGCTCACAAGCCCTAATATGTGTCTTGTGAATCAGCTTTGACATTCACTTCAAGGCCAGCTGGAGTTCAGGTAAGGAGATTTGCCTCTCAAAAATCTGAACCTCACTCTCCCTTGCAGATAATTTCTTCCATAAATTATTTTCAGATATCTCAAAACAGATTTTCAGCAAGTTTTTGGATGTTAACCAACCATGGGGAGTGGTGGATGTGGTAGAGCACCAGGTTGCCATTCAAAGGGATCCTGCCAGTTCAGAGAGATGAGCAGACAGGAACCTCATGAAAATCAGCACAGGCAAATGTCAAGTTCTGCACAGGGGAAGAAATAGGAAGGGTACCCCCATGCACCAGGACAGGCTAGGGGCAGACTGGATGAAAAATGGTTCTCAAGATAAAGGCCTGGCCATCCTTGTGTTCAACAAGCTGAGCACAATTGTCAGTGAGTCCTTGCATCAAAGGTGACCCACCATGTCCTGCGTTCCTTCAAGGGAAGGGATCCCTTCCCTCTGTTTGACACCTGGGATATCACATCTGAATACTGTGTCCAGTCTGGGGTTCCATAATTAAGGCAGATATTTCTGCACTGAGAGTAGACCAGGAAAGACCAGCAAGCTGGGCAAGGGGTTGGAGCACAGGATGTATGGGGAGAGGCTGGGGAATGGGGTTTGTCAATTCTATGCAGAGATGATAAAATCTTGCTGCTATCTACAGACACCTTTAAAGAGAACATAAAGGAGACAGAGGTGTACAAAAAAGACATGAAAGGCAATGAAAAAGATGGAATGTGGGAAATTCTGATAATATAAGTATATTTTCTAACAGGAAGGTGGTCAAATACCAGAGTAACTTGCCTAAAGGGGTTGCGCAAACTCCATCCTTGGGGAGCCTCAATACTTGATTGGGTAACCTGATCTTAGTGGACTTGTTCAGGGCAAAGGCTGCAGTGGATGACTTCTGGAGAACCCTTCAAATGCATGTGATTCTGTGAGTGGACTTTTACCTCCTTGGAAAAATTCACATTTGCACGTACATCTTCAATGAAGTAGTCATTGGAGAGCCAAAACTTTTTCAGAAGCTGGTCCCAGAGGAAGATAAGTTTACTGTCTCCTGTAATGCTGTAGTAACACAATTAAATAAATATTTTTAAAATTTTAGGAGCACAAACATTCTGGGAAAACAGCCAAGACAAAAGACCTCAGGGCAGGCAATTGTAGCTCTAGCAGATGTACAGAAGGCCTTACCCTTCCCTCCTAGAAGGCAATTGCAGCACTGTCCTTTCCAGCCATTGTCTCCTGTTGGCTCATCTGTGGACACCCCTCTGGTTTGAGGGTAGTGGAGACTGGGGCTCAAGCATCTTCTGGCTGCACATAATATTTACACTGACACGGTATTTACACCTTTGCACAGGTATTGAAAGTCTATAAGATGTCATGCTGGAACAGCTGCCTCACAGTGGTATAAAAGCTCCACAAAACATACTGAACAGAGCATATCAGGATTGTAATGAATTTACTTGAAAGTAGCCTTTGTATTATTTTTGTTGACTTTTGAATTATGAAGTTACACAAAAAGTTTTCTCTAAGCTATGTTCAAGTATTTATAGTGATGCAGAATTTTGATACTCTGCTGTTTAGAATTTGTGTTATTTGCAGTGTGTGAATCAGCATTTGTCAATACTATGCCAGGTCTGGATCTTGATTTTTTTTTCTTCCTTAAACACATCTATACTGGGTCAGGTTTTTAGAAACACTGAAACACTGCTCTTTTGAAAATAAAACCATTTTAAGAGTGACAAAGGAGTCAAAGGTTTGCATGAATTAACTCTGGCTACAGAGTCTTTTTGAAACCTGATAAACAAAGAAACTGCACATATTAAAATGTGCCCTTTCAAAGAGCATATATCACATTCTGCTTTCAAATCCCCTGGGGCAACCCAACTGCATGTACAAAGAAGGATATAGCTGTATATAATTGAAGTTGTGCTTTAGAAAAAATACTCGATTTTCATATATCAAAATATACCAAAGTGACAAAGCAAACAAACAAAGCCAAATATAATCCAGGATGAAATAAAAGTAATTTTGGAATTCTGGAACAGCAATAGCTTTCCATTTGTCTCATGAACAATACAATATGCTCATGTGACTATTCACCGAAACAAGTTTCAAAAATCATCAAGCCCTCTGCTCTCTCATTATGCAGGTGGTGTGAAACACCAGATGCAAAATAATTGATGTGGTTTCAAAGTTCCTTGGATCATTTCACAACTCATACATTTTAAAATATGTAGGAACTTGCAATCTCTGTGACTGTGCCTACTGAAGTCCATTTTTACATTGAGTTTTAAACTGTCTTTATAATCAGAAGAATTTAAATATCTAATGGTGTATCCTTTTAAGCTATGAATTCTCATCCCTGTACATAACTAAACCTTAGAGACATAATTATAATAAATTCAAAATAGTTAAAAAAATCAGTTACAAGATAAAGCTTTTTAACATCATAATTTCAAAGTTAAAACAATGAGGATCCCAGTGTTAGTATGAAAGCCTAAAATTGTTAAAAAAAGAATTTGCTAGCAGTTTTTCAGGGGACAGGTTCCTAATCTGTGTATCTGGTAATTGCAGTCTATTTATAGCACACAAAAATTAAAATATTTCACCAATTTTATTCAGTCACTTACAGAGGACTAAGACTGGTTCAGGCTATTAGCAGATCCAGCTGTTGGGGTCACATGAAAATGGGAAGGATGCGTACTGAGTTTGATTTACAGCTGCTTACTGAGAGGCAATAGAGGGCACAGCCGCTGCTCTGGTTACAGCTCTCTTCCCCAGGAGCAGGAGGCGTTTGCAAACAGGAGATGCTCCTCCCAGCACCATGCTCCTCACACACTGCCTTGCCAGACTACACCTACACTTGGGGCAGAGGGGGTGCTGGGATCCTTTTGTGGCCCCACCACTTAATGGAACTCCTGAAAAAAATCCTGGTGAGCAGAAATGCTATGTTTAAAGGTAAGCTGAGGGAGAGGGAAGAGAAAGAACTGAGTGTAAATGCAGAGCAGATTTGGAGACAAGAACTTTATGCTTGTGTACAACTGTTGCTTGGTTTTTTGAGGTGCCAACAAAGATGAAATAAACTGAAAAGTCATAATATATCTTCATCTAAGCTATCTCCACTCTCCCCCCACTGTTCCTGTCCCTTAGTTTTAGATGTTTTTGCTTGAGATTCATGTATACATTCAGCATCAAAATAATAAGATTAGAGAAGCCTCACTGTAGGTAAGAAACACAGAAACTATCTGAAAAAATCTTATGTGTAAATCAGAAAATACAGGGAAAGAGGATGTTAAAGGTATGGCAGCACTGGGTGGGAAAGATCAAGGAAGGAAGAAAAGCACTCATGTTGTACTTCAGGAAATCAATGATACAGATGACAAGTGTTTTCCTTTGTGCTAACATCAGACAGCACACATTTCAACAGGAAACTCTTTATGTATCTGCGGTTAGGTACCAATTCTTACATGGGCCAAGAAAGCCTAAAATCTAAGATGTCATTCCTGCTTTTGACAAAGAAGCAAAATTCTCAGTAATTAAGGAAAAATATGCTATTTGTGCAAGATATGTGCAAGAAATATGCTATTTGTGTTGAGTCTCTAATAATTTTTCAATTAAATGTGGAATAAAGTGGCTTGAAACGTACTGATTCTAAATTGTCACCCATAAATTCATGTAAGCATCCTTTCTCTTCCCCCTTCAGCAACTCCTTCTCCTGTGCATTCATATGTCTGTTATAATAAAGACATGTAGTTAAAAGATTTAATTTAGAGTTCTCATTAATCATCAGATAATAACTCAACAGTCACAGCATCTTCATCATTAAGAATATTTTGTGAACTCTCAAAATTTACTTTGAACAGTTTAAATCCACCACAGATGCATTCCTATCAACCCAGTCTGACTTTCAAACAACATTTATAATGATATCTGCAGTCATACATCATACTTTTAAATACTGTGTTATCTTCTAAAATTCAGACATTTAACACTTGGGACAACTTCAGTCTTATATCCATGGAGATTTTTCCCTGAATCAGGGAAGAAGTCATATCCTTGTGTGAAAAAGGGCAGAATTTGAGGGGTTCTGGTTTTGCAGTGTGTGATAACATGAAGATCTCCTTAATTGTTCACAGATGGGAAGAAAAAGGGTTGATCCAGGTGACTCCTGGGGAGGGTCTTTGTAAGTAGCTTGTGGGCTAGAGATTTCCTCTAGTAGTTCTTGTTATTCCTTTTTGACATGAATGGATGCTAAAATTTTGTGATATTACTTTCACTTATAATGAACATGGTTGTTGTGGTGTTTGTGATGTTACAGCTATAAAATATATAAGGTTTTAGCTGATTAACTCTTACTGAAAGAAACTGAGAACTAATCTGATTCCAAAGGCTCAATGGTGAAGGAAGCTTACTTGGGTAAATTGCAGGGATTACTGATGCAGTGATAAATAGTTAAAGAAGATTTAATAAAAGAAGAAAAAAATCATGCCTTTCAAACTTCATAATACACTTCATGTCCAAGCATGAATTCTATCCATCTGCAAAGAAAAAAATGTCATATATCAAAAACAGCAGAGAGAAAACATTTAAATTGAATAAGCCATTTTTTAGTCTTGAATTAATTTTATTTCTCTCTGAGTTTAGGGGCAGCAAATAAGACAAACAAATGAAGAAAGAAGACAGATGTGGAAGATAGCATGGAGAAAGTGGATCCCTGGGGAGAATAATGGAGTGAAGGAAGGATAGGATGTGAATGGAAATCCAGCAAACAAATTACAAAACGTGGGTGTGGAGTGACAGAGGGTAAACAGAAAAGATAGCAGCTAACAAAAGACTGGAAATGGAAATGCATTGCATCACAGACTAAAATGACCGTGTTAATTGTCTATTATAAAGAAGGTTGAGAGACAGGCTGTGCTACTTTAATGTTATTAACTCCATTCCCAGTAACTCTCAAACCATTTGCAGACTCAGGTCTCAGCTGTGCACTCATCAGTCTAAAATCCACCTTCTCTGCCAAAACAGGCTGAGTTGAAGGTAGTGGAGGATTCTTCCTGCTACAGCTCCTCACTGGAGTTTCTCTCCTTCCCTTCTTGCTCCAGCCCCAGGAAGGTGATTCAGACCATGAAGAGCCCACATACAAGTATTCAGTTTTCTTAGGGAAGATGAGGCACTTCTCTACTCGTCTGCTGTCTTCCTAGAACAGCCTCAACTTGACAGCATGGCTGTACAGCAGCAAAGATCGTTGCTAAAATGGAGCTGACTCTAAGGAAATGGGGAGAAGAAACTAAATGCAAAAAATAAATAATAGTTAAAAAAGAAATTTCAGGTAGAGATAAAAGAATAATAATGTAGGCTACTCAACTGCCCCAATACAAAGCTGGCCAAAATTATTTCTAAGAAATCTAAGTGTCTTTAAAAAAATCACAATATATTCAAAAACTTGATTGTTTTTAAGCATGAATGTTGCAAATTAGACAATTTTGGAAATGATATTTTATGTCTAGCTAATTTAGTCAAAATTTTCAATCATCTGACTGAGCTTCTGAGTCTCCATATAAATACAAGATCACATTGATTTTATGTACTCATTCAGCTGTTCCTAAATGCCTGATGGGCCCGACAACTTGATCAATAAGTGATTCCATTCACTCAGACCTGCAGGTGCCTTTTGTACTCCCTGCTGGATGATGACAATCACACTCATTAAAGGCAACACAAAGCATCACCAATGACATGTTTCCTGTCAGAAAAATACAGCCAAGGCCTATTATGATTTTATCTGGGAGAAATTGATTTAATCAGCAGTCTAAGATTTAACCTATTGTTAATAATGCAATTTGAAGCTTTTCTCTGTTGCTTCTGACCAACCTAACTGGAATTTAAATGGGTAGAAGTGACGTGAAGAAGCTCACAAGGGTCAGAGTTTATCTTCTCTGTCTGTACCAGACTCTTTGATGTTCAATGTGAAGGACTAATCCTCACGATTCCAGAAACCATCCTGTGAACAAGAAATAATTTAACAAAGCTATTATGTCATATATTGCTGTCTTAATTTAGGTTTTACAGAAATTTTATGTTCTGTGGGCTTGAAATATCTGGAAGAAGCACCAAACTGAAAGCTGACAGGTTGTGTAAAGATAATGTTTGATGAATATGCTGTAATAATGATCTATTAATTTGCAGTTTTTAGTGTTGTCTTATTTTTTTAATCCAGCAGTATTCAATTTATTACAAACTACATTAGCTTTGCATTTGTGGGGAAAAAAGTTTTCGGTAATTTTTTTAAAATTTAATTCACTGAATTTACAAGAGAAAACATATAAAATAACACTATAATGACTAAAAAAAAATATTTATATTGATTTCTTGTTATGGATTTACTCCACTGTCAATTGCTGCCAGTTTGTAGTGCAAACATTTTTCAGGACAGATCTGAACCAATTATGAAAACTTCTGGTAACGATTTGCAAATTCAGTATTAAATGAGATTGAGTATGAAAACTGGTTATATAACAAAAAGACTTTCTTACTCAACATATCCATTCTCCCTTTCTTACTCAACATATCCATACCCAGTCTCTGAGTACACACCTGCTTCTTTGTGTTGGATTCTGCTTCCCTCATATGCAACCGGTATTTAATGGGTAAAAAAACCAAACCCAAACAACTGGAAAAGATAAAAGAAAAAAAAAAAAAGATAGTAACATTTAGTCTATGTTCCTGTTAAATAACATGAATTTGGGGAGAATGTATGGTGCAGGGTGTCCTGAAGGGAAGAGTTGAGAGGATGGGCTCACAGATCTGTTGGGGAGGACATGTCATGCCCACAGGACAACATGATTAGCCAAACCACAAACACATTCAGAGACTTAAATTCACAAATGGAAGATTCTTAAATTTTCACAGTCAGCCTGAGTATGCGAAAATAGTGATTGACTGAAAATGTTAAGTAAGAGAATGCTAAGTGACTCTGGGAACTGAGGGAGTAATCTGTATGTGAAGGAGAAGTGAGGATGAAACTATTACTCTAATCAACACTGCAGAAGATAAAAATCTTCTGGTTGCTGTACAGAAAATAGTTTTTTCTCCAAAATTTCTGTTACTCCACTTTTTTTCTCTAATTGGGATACAGCTTCTGTGACCTGATAAACATCAGCTCTACCATCTCTCACACCTTTGTGGAGGAAGAGCAGGTGTATAATTCAACCCAGGATCCCAAAAACACACGAGGCATCCTCTCAGATTTCAATTGCAGTACTAAAGCATTAGCCCAAAAGCTGTCACCTGCTGGGTGGAGTGAGTCCAGTATCTCCCAAGATATTTCACAATGGAGAAAAAATATATCCATCCTTGGCGTCTGAACTAGGAGTTCAGTCTTGCTAAATTTTATGTTAGAGCAGACAAGTAGAGGGAATGACAAGTCAGGGTACTTGATTGGAAAGGTAGGCTTTTCATTCATCAGCAGAAAACTGGAAGGTGAAAATGTAGCATAGGCTGATTTTCCCCAGGGAGGCTATACTGGGACTGCACTGTGCAACAAAGAGAGAATGATGCATACCCCCTAAAGGAGAATTGGAGAGTTAGTAATAGGGAGAAGAAACAGCAGACAACTGTAAAAGCTACAAAAGAAAATTACTTTGCAAGTGCATTACCTGCAGTGACATTGTCAAAACAAGGCTGTTTCTGCAAGACAACTGAATAAAAATCTCACTAAAAGGGTGGAATGAATGGCAGTGTCACTGCCATGGAAGTCAAAATGGAACAACTTTAGCAAGGAGTGAGAGAAAAGAAATTACGATAAATCTCTGGGTGTATTTAGAGGTGAAGAGAAACAGGAAAAAGGTCTAAAAATATTTCAGTGGAAAGGACTTCTTAGTAGCTGTAGTTTAAAGGAAACTGAGACCATACATATCCAAGTATCATGAATAAAGTTATTTATTGATTATCAAAGAGATTTTATACACTTTTTAATTATAATTAAAGTTAAAAAATAATTTCTTATGAAAAAGTATGGATCTTCATTATGTTTTCAGTAATGCATAGATAAAAATATTTTCAGCAAAATATTTTAATGTTGTGCATGTTTAGACATGCACAAGTTACTACTGAATAGCCAGTCAACATGAATCATCTAAACTTTGATGATAGTCCAGGGTGACTTTTAAAGTGCAAAATCATATGACTTAGTTCAGTACTTTGCCATATGCTAAGGAAATTCGATTTGCCTCATGTGAACTTGAAGGTGCCTATGTAGATAGTTACCCATTTGTAATGTGTTTAATGGTGTGAGGTTTCAGTGTGAAATCATACAAGAAAATCAGAATAACTCTTTTAATCCAGTAAGTGACCTTTAATACTGCCACCATTGTCACAATGATCAGCTAAATTATAGAAAATATAGAAAATTTTCATATAGAAAATGAAGACGTCCTTCTACTGTTGCTACTGATTGTAATGATTTTCTTATACTATTTATAGTGACCTATTTTTTTATCATGTTAGTTCTATCTTACTATGAATCTTACAATAGTTTCTACTTCTTGAAAATTCTGAAAAGCTTAATCCTTAATTATGTTAGAAATTGCTAATAATTCATGAATATTATATCCAAACAAACCACCTACTTTTGATTGTTACATAATACTTCTAAAAATCAGAGGCTTATTTTCAATGGCCTTTGCAACAGAACTCTGCAATTAAAAATCCACACAGGCTCCCCTCTTTTTCATCAAGCTATGTGTGCCTGCTCAAAGAAAATTGCTACAGCTGTCAGCTTAAGTGCAATGACAAATATGTTTCTCTGCATATTTGGTTTCAACTAGTTTGCTCAATTTATTGTGACTTCACTGGCATGACAAGTTATACAAGTGGTTCCAGAGAGTGAGAAAGATGAGCTGTCAGGTGTTTGAAGCAGGTTAACATGGCCTTACACATCATGCCTGAATTCAGCCCTGTGCTTATTAGATAGCAATACTCTTTCTAGCATCAGTGGCAGGCTGCTACATAACATGTTGCTGTTCCTTCTTTCTCTCAAGGTTATACATAATCTTCATTATTTCTGGTGAATAATCTGGTAATGATACTGTGACATTTAAACACATGATTGGAGATAAAGCTCTCCCTTTTTGTTTATCAGAGCCAAAGATATTTTCCAAGCCACCTGTGATTTCTAGGGTTCTCTTGACAACTCTTTCCCCTCTGAATTGCACGGCCCCATGCTCAGAAGCATCACAGTAAGTCCCTAAAGCAACTCAGTAACTTGTTAGAAAATAAATCTGAGTGGAAGAGAATTAACATGCCCAGCTACCACAGCTTTCCTTTCAAGAAATTGGAAGGATTTAGGCTAAATGTTATTAAGCTTGCTGCAAACTGAATGCTTATTTGGAAAGTTTAGTCTATGGAAAATGCAATGACACAATGACAGATTTTAGCATTTTCAGTGATGCTCAGCTCACCCAGAAACAACTAAACCAAATAGGAAATTTAGACTGCCATAGATATATAAAAAAGGGGTGAAAGAAGACTGGGCTGGTCAAATGAGTGGCAAGGCTTTTTATTATAACTAATAATTTGCACATTAAAAGAGCTGCTGCCTATTGCTGCCATTTCATTGACAGATCCAGTGAAACAATACTGAATATTGCTGCCATTCCAACAAAAAAATAATTTGGAGAACCTTATGGAAGTCAGTGCATTACATATACTTTAATCAAGACTCCTGAACTGATCCTGAAAAAGAAAATCTGGATCCACAATTGTCATCAAAGTTATTTGGATCACTACTTGAGCAATGAATGTGCTATTTTCATTGAAAAAAAAAAAAAAAGTAGTGCTTGCAGAATGCTCTTAAACAGATCAAAAGAAATAATGAGTTTTCAAAGAACTTCATTCTGATACTTTCAATCCATCATATCTGTATTATACTGATAATCTCTTCTCTTTCAATCAGTGATGCTCAGGAGAAGAACAAGGAAGAATGTATGGATGAATCAGTGTCTGATTAGCTGTCTTCATAGAACCTTTCCTGTGTTTATTCAGAGAAAGTGAATTTCAAAACTTTGAGTGATGATGATTATTGGTCTATACCTTTTTCCTAAGAGAAACACTGTTTTTAATTTTTTCCCCCCACACTACTACAGTTAAAAGTGTTTCAGTTAATATGCCAAACACACAGATCCAGGACAACACTTTGGGAACCCAGAAATCTTATTACACCAGCTTATGTGATGTAAGCTACTGCACACCTGGAAAAATGAAGTGTTTTCCAAAGTGTGATCTGGCAAACCATCACTAAATAAAGAGCAAAGAGTCTAGAAAAAAACCTGATTTTTTTTCAGAAACTCTTATTATCCACTTGTCCACAGCTCTTTCTTTTTTCACCAGCCCTAAAGCAGCTATACTGTTGGTGGGAACCAGTTAAAACTTTGCAGAATGCAGCATCTTGTGTAGGGCTCATATCCTGGAAGGAAACAGCCAACTGGTAAGATACCGGCTTCTGCACTTTTGGAGTGAATACCAAGTTGAATTTTCATTAATTTCTACAGCTACTTTTGCCTTCCTTCTTTTAATTTTCGCTTTGAGGGCTGCCTGCTTTGCTACCTGGACTTCTGCAGTCCTCAGTGTCCCCTCATCCCCACCTGAGCAATGTTCAAACTCCCCTCCCACAGTGTGACAGGAGCTGCTTGTTGAACTCTGCACCACAATGATCATAGGGCAGGAGGGAGCAGGGTACCAGGTCTGCACTAATCCAAAATAAACTCATTACTCAGTTTGTGTAACCTGCACAAGACCTCCCTGAACAGAGAGCTCCAGTGGGTGCCTGTGGGTCCAGCTGTTTAGGGGTACATCCTGCCAGTCTCCTAAGGACTGACGGCATTTCAGCATAGCTACCAGTCAGTCTTTACCCCTCATCATTATTGCTACCCTCAATTTGAAGAAATAAGCTACAGCTCTGCTCACCACTATCTCATTACCAGCTCTCCTTTGATGTTCCAGAGTCAGGAGAGGAAGTCTGTCCTTTGTGAGCATAAATGAGCCTCAGTTACAAAAAAAAATGTAACAGCTAATGGAAATACCAGTTTGAACCAATAATTTGAAGTACTTGCAAGTGTTATGATTCCCACCGTGTCACATAGGATCCTCCTTGCATGCAAAATCTTATTGTATGAAAGGGACAGCCACTCAACATTGTATATTCCAGAGGAAATCCTGGATATCATCATCATTTCATAGATCATATTCTGTCCTAGCATTAGGCTTCTTATAAGTGAAGTCTTAACGAGGTAGAGCTGAGTAAAGTTAAATGTGATCACCTCATTATATTAGCTATTAGTAACTCATTTACACATGTATATGTATACATTTGAATATATATACTTATAAAATAATTTCTACTAGCCCACTGCACTCAGTCTTTATCCTCCAATACCATCACATCCACCAGGAGATCTTTCCTTTGGTAAATCTCTCTTAAGCGGTTCAGGAAAACAACATGACAGAGCACATAACTTCCTTACCTTCCCTTCCTCTCCATGAAGATGCCAAGGTGGCAAGTAACTCAACACCAATTCCTCATTTCTCTGGAGGTGCAGGTGGGAGTATGCTTAATCACTGTAAATTTATTCATCTGTCTTATTGATCCCTCCATCTGCATGCTGTCAGCCTTCTCCTATAAAGCTAATTGTATAATCCTTGTTCTCAGAACTGACCTTGTCCCATGTGGTGCTACGTGAGGATACAAGGATGTAGGTGACATTTGCTGTTCATGTTTGCTGTGTTGTCACACTACTGCCTCTGAC
The DNA here is from genome assembly GCA_013397245.1 of Thryothorus ludovicianus. Taxonomy (NCBI): domain Eukaryota; kingdom Metazoa; phylum Chordata; class Aves; order Passeriformes; family Certhiidae; genus Thryothorus; species Thryothorus ludovicianus. Next base: position 429,141 of record VZTB01009512.1, read on the forward strand.
ATCAGTAATGTATTGAAGTATTTAACCAAAAAAAGAGAAAGCCTTGCACTAACATACTTGTAATTTCCACTTGGGATTTAATTGTCCCCTTTCTTGGTACAGCTGACAATAATTATACAGCTGTGAATACAAGTACAGATGTAGACTGAGGAATGGATGTACATCAAAGGACTGATGTGCATATGATGGTGCCTGATATTGGTTCAGCTTAGCAAATCTTGATGAGTACATTTCTGCAACTACTATACTGTGTGGTCGGACATTTTTTATTTTGAAAAGAGTTTGGTAAGGCCTTGTTTAAGAAAAACAATTAAAGAAAACCATTTATAATAATCTGATGCAATATTTTCTGTCACTGTGGCCACAGAACAATGCAGGCATACATCAATTCATGGGGAAACTGTCTAAATTACCAAAAGCTTTAATAAACAAGCTAACAATTGATGTTTGAGGACATGTAGCCTTGCAAATGAAAATAAATATAAATCCACATTAAGACCTCTGCACTAAATTGCGGGTTCCAATGTTTAACTTCTAAACCTCTGACTTGTTTTTTTGACTATCATCAAAATATTAGCATTTGTACCTGTAATAAATTGTGCCCAAAAAACTCTAATGTCTCTCTCTTTTTAAAGCAGGCACCAAATGTAATTATATGTATTATTCTGCAGTATCACAGCAATAGGTAACAGTTTTTGATCTCAAGTTATGTGAATGCTCTTCACTCATCTGTGTATTAAATAACAATTTTAATCACCATTAACTCTCCTTTCACTGGTTATATTTATTTTTACGTTTGTGCTTCAATGTGAACAGAAAAGTGTAGGCTCTATTAATTAAAATCCCTAATGATTAAGAGCAGCTGCTGTGAGGAGTGGTTGAGGACTCTGTGCTGGTGTGGTCCAGAGAAAAGGAGGATGAGTAGAGACAATTTTCTCTACAGCTTCCTGAAGAGGGGAAGTAGAGAGGGAGATGCTGAACTTTTTTCCCCGGTATCCAATGGCAGGACACATGGAAATGGTTCAAAGTTGTGTTAGGACAAGTTTAGGCTGGACATTAGGAAGTATTTCTTTACCAAGAACTGATACTGCATTTCTTTTCCACTGGAACAGGCTTGCTTGAGAGGTGGTGGGTGCCCCAAGCCTGTCAGTGTTTAAAAGGCATTTGAACAATGCCTTTAACAGCATGCTCTAACTGTTGGTCAGCCCTGAAGCCATCGGGCAGTTGGACGAGATGATCATCGTAGGTCCCCTTCCAACTGGATTTTTCAATTCTAGTCTATTCTACTCTATTCTAATATTTCTGACCAATAGGAACTGTTGCACTTTACCAGTCAACTTAATTTCTCATGGAAAGCAGAATTTCAAAAATATAGTGGAGCTGACAAAGCTTGTAGATGAGCTGAAATTTGTGAGTGATCGAGTCCTGGCTGAGCCTTAGTCTCCAACATGCTGGTGCACTCTCAATGACAAGTTGTCTCTTTATTGGTTTCTTTATTATAAAATGGAAATAACAAGTGAAGTCACAAAAAATACTCTGCCCCGAATGAAATTGTAAAACTACCTAGGCTTTTGTCTTCAGGTTGTTGCTCTCTTTTCTATGGGTTCTGAGGCGAATACAGAGGTCAAAAAGGCAGTAAGAAGATTCATTACCTTCCTCCAGATCTCAGCAAGAACAGGGATGCAGAAACAGCAATTAAATATGGATAAATGCCATAAGAAATCCATAAACATTTAGTTGCTATAAAAAGATAAATCTAAAAGAGGTGCTGGGTCAGGGTAAAGAATGTTGTTTCTGTTCAGGTGGTTTTGAAGATCTCTAACAAGAAAGTATGGGCAAACATCTGCTTCAAGAAACCAAGGAAAAGTGACACAGTATTATGCTTTAAGAATAGACATGTGCACAATTTCTGCTGTGAAAGTGAATTATTTAGTCTATATTTTCCATGACAACCTTACACCCATGATTCTCTATTGCTCTCTATTTCTCTATTAGAATTAAATAAGATTAGCTCTGTGTGTGTTTACTCTGCTTGCCCCTTTCCCACCAGCATAGGTAGGGATAATTCAATCCACACTGTATGTGGATTAATTTTCAGATGCATAGGCAACTGATTTTATAGGTTACCAATAAATGTAACTTATTGAAATCATAAACTAAAAATTCAGCTGCATAAATCTGTAAAGCTTCATCAGTTTATACTAGCTAACACCAACTGAAGATTAAATTAATATTAACTGGAAGAAGAAATTGAGTTAATAAAAATCTGAGAAAAAATCTGGAATCTCTAATGACATTGGGAAGCTGGAAGGTTTAACACCCTATCTATTAATAAGAATATTGTGCAAGCTAGATAATATTTGTTAAGCTAAGAGGATTAAGAGAAGGAAATACAATCTTCAGGCATACAAGAAATACTACAGAGCAAGGAAAACCAGAATACAGAGTAAATGAACTGTTAGAATAGATGAAAAATCTGTATTAGACTGATGGACAACTCTTCTGAATCACTCTTCTACTTACAAATAAAGAGATCTGCACACCTTCAAGCTTATGTGTTGATTTTTAGGTTTGTAACTGAAAATCAGAAAAGCTTGGATGAGTGCAGAAATAAAGGGCAGAATTGAAAACAAGTGAAAAAAATGACAAATATTTTTTGTTGACCCTGCTTGGCCACCATGTGCTGCTCTATCACTGCCCTCCTTAGTTGGGCAGAGGAGGAAAAACATAATAAAAGGCTCATGGGTCAAGATAAGGGCAGGGAGAGATCAGACACCAGTGACTGTCTTAGGCAAAGCAGACCCCACTTTGGGATATTAGTTTAATTTATTAGCAATTAAGTCAGAGTAATTAGAAATATATTAAATACTAATGTTATCACTTTATCCTGAATCAGTAGACTCTGTTCTGAGGCATGTTTGATCCTGCTCATAAAATTTATGACATCTATTCTTAAAATTACCTAATGAAGGGAATTTTTACTCTTCAGAAAGTTATACATAGTAATTTTCTGCCCAATAATAATAATAATATTAACAACAATCAAGGAAAAACCCACAAACCCACAGGCTGGTTTTTAGTTCTTTTTGTAGGTTTTAAAAAATTCCATCATTGTTTCTTTTTTTTCTCAAAAGAAGCTCCTCTTCACTTTCATGCAATATCAGTTTTGAGAATGTCAGTCTGAGCATAATTCAAATGCATTGATTTCTATGGAAACTATATTCATTCTCTTAGGCTAAAGACCTGGAAGACTGAATGCAACTATTTCAATAAATAGTTTGCTCTGGCAAGGAGACCTTCAACCTTTGGATAAGCACAAATATAGATTCTGTCTCACAGAGGAAAATACACTGGGAAAGAGTGCTCTATTCTTGCAGAATCATGTTCCCTGTATAGGTATTTGCTGTTCAGAATTCAGAAGCAGTTTCTCATGAATGGACTCTGAATTTAAGTCAGATTCACTGATTCTCTCACCTTGGTTCTGAGAATGTTCATAGAAAGAGAACAAAACTCATAAAACCCACCAAGGGAATGTATTAATTTCTTTTTATCCCAAGAGAAATTTTATGCAGTTGTTTCTCAGGAAAATAGCATAATTCAAATCCTTTCTCTATAACCTACAATTGAAGAATGTCAATCTAAGAATTTTTAGGCAATTTTAAATGAATGCTATTGAAGTGACTATTCAGTAGATGAAGAATAGACATTTTAATTTCAGTTTTAGTAGGAGTTGAACATAAACAAGGCTCTCTTTCAGTATTTTCCAACAATATTCTTTTAATCTGTATTGCATTAATATTGTGTGAGCTAGTAGTCTAGACTAGTCGGCAGTATATAAAAGAGACTAAATTGTGCTGTGGCTGCAATCAAACCTGATTAAGTAATGTTTCTGCATAGCATAATTTCACCACACTTGGAGAGAACAGCTAAAAATGTGTCTGTTGAGAGAAGCTCTCTATTGTAACTCTAGAGGCAATCTGGTATTTGTGAGGGTTCCAGCTTCCAAGGATAACTTCAGTTCCTCATTTGAAAGTCCCCAGCAGATCAGTGGTAAAACTGTCCCCTCCTAATATCCGGGGGGTGCATTAGGAAAGAAGAGTAAAGTGTCCACATGCCAAGGATTCTGGGATGGCCAGCCAATATAATGTCCTTTGGAGACTATTCATGGATCCAAGCTAAAGCTCAGTCACTCAACCACTTTGGCCATCTGGAGCAGGAACATTGAATCAGAAACCTATATGACTTCCCCAGCAGCCCCATCCTATAGGTTGTTTCCAGCCAACACTGTGGGGAATAGTCTCCTGCACAGAACAAAAACATATGTAAAGATCAGTTTCCTGCATCTTCTCCCCCATGTCTGAACCACAAAGGATATGATATTTCTGTCCCAGGCAAGAAGCCTACAGTTTTGAGCTCAAGCCAGAGAGGCTTACTCTTTTTATTTGGAAGATACTCAGCTCAAGCCAAATTTATCAACTAAAATTGCACATTCGTTGAGTGAATCTGGAATAAATGTACATTTCTTATCCACATAATTTACAGCTTATCTGGTATTCTCTGCTTTTAGTATTTTCCTGCCATGCTCAATTAAATCTCTTCCACCACCCACTTTGAAAGTGCCTGTCTTCCAGAAGTGTATGAAAACTTCTAGGTAAAACCCACAAACTATGTATGCCCAAGTTTTTGGTTTGTTATTTTTTTCTTTTTTTTTCACAATAGCTATAAAAGCTCACTTAAAGAAACAAAACATCAATTATAAAAATGCTCAGAGAGCAATATTTTTTTTAATGTTTGAGATGTAGTATTTAAAATGAGTTGCACCTGTATTGGTATTTAGCCTGTGGCACTTAGCAGCATTTAAACAATTCCATGTTCCCACAGAATTAAATGCATCTTCTTCCATTAATTATAGTAACAATGATTGATTCTATGCCCTCAAAGCAAGGTAATTTTAGAGGATGTGGGACTGGGGCTCAAATTCACTGTTCAGCAAGATGACCAGCTCCAGAGATGTGAGTGATCAATTCCATGAATGTCAGCATGCTCTTGTTGCACCACTGAAATAAAGGTGACCTTCCCATGTCCTGCAAAAGAGGACTTGTCTACTTCACAGAACACACAATGAAATTAAGCATATGGAACCATTCCTATGCATCAAAAGGGGTTAGCCCTGGCTTTGATGAATGCAGTCCCACCCCTGTAAATAACTCAGGGCCTATTCAGAGGTTACTAGAGGCTCCTCTGAAAATGCATTTCATAACAGTGTTTCAGACACTGAGGCCAAGTTTTGCTGGCATTTTTAATGAACATCAAGTTTTCCTGAGTAGGACCATGGAACAGCAAAGACACTACAGAGTGGTATAACTGAAGACAAGCACGGGCATCCTCTTTTGATTTGGCCATTGGGGGTAGCAGTCAGTTCTATAGTAAAAGAGGTATATTTACCTCTTTTGGTATTTTACTATGGTACTAGTATTCATAAATAAGCGAATGATTGTTTAGTCTCCTGTGCTACAAATATTACAAAACCCTAGTAGATATTTAATGGAGAATTAGGGCAGAATATTTATAGCAAGTAAATGATTGTTAAATTGATCAGAATGCATGCAGGTTAAATTATTGATTGCTATAGCTTTCAGGCAAATGCCACCTTTTTAGAAAGCTAGCTATTAATAATTGTTATATTAAGATGTTGGTAGAAATAATTCACTTCTATGGTATTACAGTGATACAAACGAAAGTATTTTTGCTAGGATTCTCTAAGCTAAAGTAGCTCAATGACCAAGAAACACAAAACTGACATCTCAGTAGATCTATTGAGTTATTCTTTTGAATTTCTTTCTCAAATTTTGTCCACTCTAACTATAATGAACCCACTTCCATTCTTAAGACTTCTACTAAAACATTAAAAACATTACACAATAGGCCGTGCGTGAAATTTTAATTTTTAAATTTGTTACTAGCTATCTTTTGAAAGGTATTCAGCCACTCAAACAAGCAAGGTGATCTCTAGAAGGACTTTTTGAATGTACTTAGATTTAAAAAACCCTCATAAGTTTGAAAAGCGTGATAGATATTTCAATCAAAAAATTCAGTAGGTATCAACCTCTTTGTACTTTGGATGAGTATTACCTTGTGCTTGGTACTGTGAATTTAAGTGGAAATTAAGTTCTCAACAGGAGGCCATAACTGTTTCTGTAGGGTATTGATTTTAACACAATAAAATAATATCTTTTGATAAACACTTAAGTTATAGGTTATCACAATTCTATTTCACACTCTTTTACTTTGTAGCATAAACTTGTTTTAATATGAAAACTACTGTCTGCTTCCAAAGAACAGCAGAGAAATTCCATGAAAACTGCAATTATAATAACTGTAAAGAATTAAAATAGCTCTTGGGCATTTTTTGTTATTGTTGTTTTCAGTTGTCAAGGGAAAAAACTGAACAAAGAAAAAGAAAGATGTGCTCCCAGCAATAGGGAGAGCATTTAAAAGGATCCTGTAAACAACAATTCACTCAGGGTTATGCATTTATAAGTGAAAAGACCCAAAAAGTATGTCTGAAAAAAAAAGTAAAGCAAGGCAGCAAGAGGTCTCTAGTTTGAAATGTCCTGTGGGAGCTGCAAAGAGGCTTGCAGCAATAAACCTTTACTGTGGTTAACTAGTGTTAGCTGAAAAGACTGATTTAGAGATGGTAGAAAAGTAGGTATTCTCCTATTAACAGCCACAGTGCCACCTGAAGAGAGAATGTTTCTCTTGCCATCAAAACACCCAAAACTACTGGATATTTTTATGTTAAAAAAAGATTGATGGATTTTCTTTCCATGGGCTCTACCAGGTGCTTCTTATTCCAATGAAAATTACTAGAAGCAGTGAGGCAGACAATTAAAGACCTGTTGTGGCTCCTTTATCTTAGTGGTAATCTCCAATAAAACCTGAGGCTATTTTTGCACAAAGCACTAAGAGCAATCCTCTCTGGACCTGTAAGGACAAGACCTGGAGACACAAAAGCAACCTTTTAAATGGTCTGCTTTGAAAAAAATTATTAGCAGAGAGCTTTTACTCTGTGTGTGAGACAGACAGAACAGTAGTTCAATGGAGCTCTGGCCACTGCACCAAAACAGCATGAGCTGGTCAGTGGAGCATCAGGCAGGACAGAAGATGAAAAGCTACTTTCCCTATAAATAGATGTTGGTGCTATTGTCATTTTAGTTGCTTTGAAACCACTGAAAACCTGCAACCAGAAGATCAAACTTTTGGGGACTACTTAGAGGAGCTTTTAATGAAGAGAATTGTATATTTCTAATCTATCAAGTCAAAAATCTATCAAGATTTTCTGAGGAGATCAGGAAAACTTCATTTTAAAACCAAATGAGAACAAAAAGTATGATTCTTCCCCTCAAAATCATAACTAGATTGTAAACCTTCCTGAAGGATATTCTGGCCTTAACATGTAATATGCCTTCCCTTTGAAGGTCCTCTCACTGCTGAGGGAGCACCATCATCTTCCTCCGGCCAGCCCAGCTCCACACAGAGCATCCTCTCAGCCCATGATCATTTCCCTCACACTCTTTCTAGCTAAGGCTTGCAAAAACATTTTCAGATCTTATATTTAACATCAGGCTCCTTCTAAACTATCAATGTGGCCCCCATGTAGACTTGTGTCTGCCAGGTGCTCCATCATTCCAAAATGTGCTTTTTTGGTAGCAACACAGCACTGACAGCAGTTGGATGTAACCTACATGGATTTGAGGTCTGGAGAGATTCACAGGCTCAATTTACACCATTGAGGTCTCCATCAAGACAAGATTCAAGCAGTCCTCATCCTTCACATCCAGGTTTCTAAAAAGGGTAAGAATATAAAAAGTGGTGTGAGGTACTTCCAAAAAATTATTTTAACAGGTGTTAAGAAGATCAATGCACAAGGCTTTGGTGCTGTACACTTATATGCATAATGTACACTTTTGTGCACAGTGAAAGGTCAAGAGGCAATAGACACAGTATCAACTATGAATAAGGAAAAATTTTCACAGTGAGTGGTTAATTCCTGAAAGAGGTAGCCCAAAATCCTGTCAAGTCTAATGTTGGAGAAACACAAATTCAATGGACAAGGTCCTGAGCATCTTCATCAGCTTTCAAGTTAGTTCTGCTCTGAGTAAATCCTGCTCTACGTGACCTTCAAAGGTTCCTTTTTCCAGCCTTAACTATTTCTATGACTCTCTGATTGTACATCTGATTCTCTGATTCACTTTTCCAATGAACCATTGAGCCCAATAGGTAGCTAAAAGATTTCCCAGAATCACAGTTCTTGAAAGATCTTTCTTTAGTAAGACAGGATTTTGGGAAAAGGCATGTAAAATTAAAAGCAAATGTCATGCTTTTTTTTCAGGCAAAATAAGGGCATAAGAAGAATTCCTTTTGTTTTAATAAGATGTTACTAATGGCATTTCACAAAAATCTTGTATTTCACAAAAATCACAGAAATTAAAAGAATTAAATATTAAATTGAAAGAAAATGAAAGAAATGGAAATATTAAAATTCAGCCTTTCATCCAGACTCAAGGTGCTTCTGTACTTTGTAAAGTTTTGATAGATGACTGAATGGATATTGATTGTACAAGAAACTTTTATTATGGTTATGCAGTGGCTCTGCTACTTTTCAAATGTAGTCAGATGTGAAACAAAAAAGAATTTCTTTCTCCTCCTAACTTTGAGTTCTTCAAACTCTCCTTGAAGTTCAAGAGGCTTTGTAATACAACATTGCAAATAATAAAGATTCTGGCTGATATTTTCAAGGCAGTGTGGTGGTTTTTCTGCTCAGACCTCACTGATTTTAGCAGATGGCATCCTTAGAAGAGAACTCTTTTTTCTCCCTACCATCCCTCATTTAACTGTTTGTTTCATACTGCATCAGGCAAAAGAGACTCCAGCTGTGTGAGAGAACCAATGACTTTTGTGACACTACATGAAGCACAAACCTAATCGAAGCTTACATTTATCACTGTGCTTTTAACCACCAGCAGTAATGAACCAAACAATTTCTTCCTTCTGTGCCTCCTCTGTTCTCATTTGGTGAAATCTGGTCAGTTTGATTTACTAAGACCAAACTGAAAGACGTGTTAATCATTTAACTCACCATATCTGGGAAATTTTAAATTAATATATTTGCATATGTCCTGCTTAAGGAATTTTGACCATCTCACAGTCAGAAGTATTCTAGTGCTACTAAACATGTGATTCAGCATGAAGACAAGGAGCAAATAAATTGATAAATATCACTTTTTCCGTGTAATCTTTATGTGAATTGCATTTAACATTTGAGTCTCATTCTACAATCATTTTAAAGTAGTTTGGGGACTCGGCACAAGAAACCTAGAGACATACAATTAAGTTTGAATAATGGCACCTCCTTACATCAACACATCTTATTACTCAATACTATCAATGTATCTTCTTTAATTACATCTGAGTAGCCAACAATAAATGTCATAGACTTTCCTTTTCCTTCTATTATCTCTGTTAAGGCCCTGTTCTTTTTCAAGTGTGTACACACACTGCCTGAACAATTCAGTTTCCCTGACTATGCCTATAACCTGATTTGGTCACATTTGTGCTCCATATCAACTGGGAAATAAATGAGAGGAAACCTAGTTGTGAATTCCTGCATGTTAGCATTGGAATTATCTGAATGGCTAGAAAACTTCCTTATACACAGCTGACAATATTGCTTCAATAGCATGGGGAAAATATAGGCTTTTCAAGGCAAAGGTTTTGTTACTGTTTATTCAGTGCAATTAACAGAAAGGAGAGACATTGCCCTACACTGCAAGATATGATAATTATACAGAGCCTCAGCTGGAAAACCTTTCTGTTGGATAACTCAGGTTCCACTAGCAAACTCTAGAGTGCGCTTGTGCCAACTTTAATCCCTTAAAAGTTTCCTGGACAAAACAGGAATCATGTTTATGTCTACAGCCTGAGGAAGGAAGATCAGCCTCCTCCAGAGGGCAAATCAGATTGCTACAGTGTGAATTACTGCAAGACATAGCTGTGGCAGTGTGGAGAGTAGCTGGAGCAGTCCGTCTCTTTTTAGAAACTATAGAAGGAGCTACAGGATCACATAACATTAGACCTCTATGTTTTACACCACTCAGAGCATGTGAAAGGATCTTGTCCTGAGAGTACAGCCACTGCAGCTGAGACAAGTGTTCTTCAGAACTGCGCTCCTCCTCCTCTGCTGCTCAGACCCAGAAACAGGAAAGGGAAGAAAGGGAAGCACACGCTTTTATTCAGCGTGGCAAAGAAAAGGCTCCAGGGACACCTGGTTGAAACCTTTCAGTACTTAAAGGGGGCTACAGGAAAAATGGAACTTTTTGACGGGGCCTGTTGCAATAGGACAAGGGATAACAATTCTAAACTAAGATAGGGTCAATTCAAAATTCATACAAGGAAGTTTTTTACATTGAGTATGATGAAACATTAGCATAGATTGCTCAGGGAGGTTGGAGATGCTCCTTCCTGAGAAATATTAAATGTCAGGTTGCATGAGGCTGTAAGCAACCTGATCGTCTTGAGGTTGTCCCTATTAATACGGAGGGATTGGACTAGATGATTTTTAAACTCAAATCATTGTATGATTCTGGAAGTAAGGACACCTTCTCACTAATGAATGCTTTCTTGGACTGCATTCTGTTGAACAGGCCCAGACAGAGGGCTTCATGCTTTCTTATTCCACATGAAAAGTGCCAGTGGGTTAGAACATTACAAAATTAGAAGCCTCAATTCCATATCTGCCCTGGAAAATATTAATAATATTTTTTCAGATTCCAGTAACATTCACAGAACAACACAACCTTTGAGATTTACTGCACTGTTCTTTACTTTGTTCTTCAGTAGGAAATTACCTACTGCAAATATTTTGAAAAACAGAAGAAAGTATTGAGTTTGGTCTTCTGCTGTAAAATATTGGTAACAAGAGGCCACTGCTGCATTTCAGTTCCTATAGTCTATATTAAAGCCTGTCATGTTACTACATCCTAAAAAGTGTACAGATCTATGCTAAAGGAAATCTCCATTTTTTATATCCTTAAAACTAACACAGATCAATTTTACCCCAGAAACAGATTGACTATTACACTGATGAGTAGGTTCTACAATTTTTTTGTTACAATTTGTTGCTTTCTATGCTGAATTCTAGCTGACATATACAAGCATCTATCAGGTGTAAAAGGGCATACAGGTGATCATACTTTTTCTTGAAAACTTAGGCAAGTCTACAAGTAGCAGATTTGACAATGCTGCCTAATTTATCCTTAAACATTTTCATACAGCAGAATATAAAAGAGACCCTGCCAGACAAATATTTGTTAAAAAATATTCATATTGCTTCATTGTCAGCCAAAAGAGAGACTACTAAGTTGTTGAAATCAGGCAAAACTCCCACTCATAACTCTTGGCTGGAAAATATGTATAGATTTGCTCCACTGAAAAAGGCTTGCTGTCAAATGAGCAGATGAACACAAAATTTAAATCACATAAGGCATTCACCTTTCTGGGCCTTTGTTTAGTGATATACTGATGGTATTATTAATGAGCCTATTGCTATTTCTTGCCTTGCAATTAATCTCTAAACTTGTTACATTTCTGAATAAACCAATAATTTCTTTTCAAGAGTTAATTTCTGATTCTGGAATCCCACTGCAATGAGTAAACCACAACAAAATTAATAAAACCAACAGACCATCTCCAGCAGTTCTCAGACTGCAGGACCTTAATCTCCAGTGATTTACAAAAAACTTACAGTTTCAACCACTAACCCATCTAAGGTGAGCAATGGCATTCTCCAGACTAATCAGGGTGCAGGAAAATAGACTGACTTACAGCTGAGCATGCACCTGTGTCTCCTCCGTCTGAGAAGGACTCTCTAAACAGCTGCTCCAGTAACAAATGTAGGGCTCTTACTTTCTCCTCTGTTTTTAACTTTGTTGCTCATTTACACATTGTGCATATTAGTAGCTTGTTATTTTAATAGTTATCACATAAGAAAGAATGAAGTACGTCATGTGTTATGTGTTCAGTGCTTTTGAGAAAAAAAAGAATTCTGTTTGCTTTGGCAACTGCAGCTCCAGTAATTTGTTGGAACAGGAGATGGTAATCTAACAGCATATGGCTGCAGATATAAATACAGATCTAGAATTATATGCAGACACACTATACATTAAAATGAGAAACATTTCATGGGCAGTTGGTCACAGTGATAATTCCAAAATGCAGGATTTAGTTACCATTCTCAAGTATTTATCCCTTACTATTCACAGTATTTTGTACCCTCAAATCCTTATTGTAATCTATCTGGAAGATGGCAGATGACCAGATTCATTCCTAACTGCTCAAGGCATGCCATTTTCCTCAGATGCATCTTATTATACCATGCTAAGAGTAGAATGAGACAAAACTGTATGGTGTGCTTCAAATATGCTTATGATTTATCTGTACCATTAGCTTTTAATAGAGAGAAGAGACGAGTCTCCGTTAACTCCTAGGGAGAATTTTAGGTTGAGGAATATTATTTAAAGTTCTTCATAATTTACAAAAAAGCAGACTCTCATACACAATGAAATAAGCAAGAGCAATGGAGGTTCTTCAGTCTTGAGCATTTTTGGAGACAGAAGGTTTTAATGAAGGATAATAACAATAAGAAGTCTCCCAAGGGTGTTACATGTATTTCAAGTTTAACTCTTTAATGTAAATCAAAATTAATTTTGCTTCACTACTTTCTTGAAAAGATGTCCTATATTTCAATTCATAAAATTTGAAATCAATATGATTTACTCTCACTTTTCCAAGTTTCCTTATTGCTGAGCTGTCAGGTTATTTCTGGTTTTTAGACTGATTGCTACAATACTGCACTAGTATGTGGATCGGCCTACACAATGGTGAAGGTGGCTTCAAAAAACAAAACAACAAAGCAACCTCTCAATTTCACTGATGAAAGTGAAATCTTCATTCCTTAAATATTTGGATATCAAAATATGGCCACCACCTGTGTGCAATCTGTTTGGGAGGTGTAAGTAGTTGCATGAGAAGGACTAGAGAGAAAAAAAATTCAGATTTGCTTGGAATAAGTAGCTGGGAAAGAAAAAGAAAAAAAAACAAACAAAAAATTAGAAGTGGGTTCTCTGTTCATGTTTATCTCATTATTATCAGGGCTGTTACTGGGATCATTACTGCTGTTTACTTGCTGCTGTGCTGAGGCAGTCAGGCACATGGATACAGTAATGAAGAATGGCCCTACAGTGTGAAAACACATTCCTGACTAAATTTTCCATTAAGTATAACCTCAAGTACTACTAAGATATGCATTATTTCAAGTATACTAAAGGGGAAAAAAACCATTAAACCTTAGATTTTCACAGCATGCAATTTAATCATCATATGGCATTTTAAAATGCTTTTAAGTGTCCTGCTGAACAAACAGCAAAAGTATCTACAGAAGCCATCAGTAATTGATACTTTAACAGGTATTGTCTAACAGATAAAATTTTATTTTGAACCCAGAACCAACTCTTAATTCAAAAGGAATTTTAAGAACTTAAAAGGATACAGTAATCCCAATTATTGACACCAAACAACAACATAACAGAAAGGAAGTTATTTACAAAGGTAAAAATATTTTTCTATCATGAATCTTTTTGTTAACATAACTAAACTGATCCTAATAATGAATAGCAGTTTATCTTTTATTGTTGAGGGATTTTTGTTTCCTTATGTTATTTTGCAGATACAAGAAGTTAGTCGCTAATGCAATAATATGAAAGAAAATTAATTAGCTTTCAAACCTTTGATGCATGTCAGAGTGATCTGTCATTATTTTTAATCAGATGGTTTTAAGAGAAAAAAGCAAAACTTGAGTTGCAATTCTTGTTTTATCACTGCTGAAGCATGAGGTGATTTTTTATAAGCCTGACTTGCCAATCTGACCTTGAAAACAGTTTTATTCATTAACCCTCTGTTGACAAAAGAAATACTGATCTAGTAGGACAGCAAGTCTTGACTTTACTTGGAAAAAGAAAGATTAAGCAATCCATAATGCCACTGTCAAACTGTAAAATGAGTTCAACAGGATGCAGTAGAAACATGTTGCAAGAAATGTTTTTCAGATTCTAGGCTTTAATAACAAAGGGTTCAAGCTCATTCTGGATGAATTTCTACTGCTGCAGTAAAGATAATATCTCTCTTCATATAAAGGTAAGAAATTGTACACTGGCACTCTCTGAATAGATTTTTGTTGACCATAATTAAATATCCGTAAATCCAAAAAATAATGGAAGACCTATGAAGAGCACCTGGTTAAGTCCAGTGTTTTAATTTGAATAAGGAAATATACTGCCAAATGGCCTGAATTTTTGATTTTTATAATATTTTTCCATAATTTCCAATATACAAATTGTTTTCTATTATTTCGCAAGGAGAAGAAAAATATCTAAATACTTACAACAGCTATTGTTTATGTAAAGCAGTGGATAAGTTTACAAATGTCATAACCAGCAGTAGATAGGTTATCTGGCATGTACTATAAAAGCATTATTTAGTTTGGTTAGACTGTGACATTCATCACAGTATCCAGGTGCCTTACAGCTGCTCAGAGAAACATTTGTTAAAAACTAGTGTAGCTCAAAAGAGTTGGTTCAGTGCAGAGATCATTTGTTGATATGCCAGACACAGCTCTTGAAAATTAACCCCAGGACCAAAATATATGGATTAAATGCATGCAAAAATTAACAGATAACTGGGCATAAAAAAAAAAACAACAAAACAACAAAACTAAACTAAATAATTTATACACTTTGGATGCTACCATTCTGCAGAAACTAGAAAATTCCAGACAAAAAGTCATTTTCCAAGAAGGACACATACCACTGCTTTACTGGAGTCCAGCCCTTGGGACCAGTAGTGAAGCTGCAGTGAAAGACATCACAAGGAAGTGCTGGAGACCATGGAGACCACCAGGAACAGAGCCAACAGCTGCTTTTAAATTATAGCCAATACCTTGATTTTCATCCAGTGTGCAGAGTGAGCCAGTACAGAGACACATGTTCAAAGGGCTGGGTGTTCTAACTGGCCTAGCCCACCTAAGTGTCTTTCTCCCTCTGCCAGCACCCCACACTTAGATTCTTTTCTTCCTTTTTTCCCTGGCTCAACTAAAATAGTCTCCTCTTATTCAGCTACTCCCATGAGAGCTTTTCTTTTTGTTTCATCTCTTCTACCTTCTAGTCCTGACCACCTAGGAACTGGAGTCATGCCATAATCTGGACCTACTCTTTTTCAAAGTAGCTTTAACTGTAAAGTTATTTCTAAAGGCAGAATTTGAGCAACACTAACGTGTGTCATCTTCTGCAATTCTCTTCACCTACCCCAAAATAGCTGACCCTTGACAGACCCACAGCACCACAAGGCTTCTGACATAAGAATGAACTCAGCTGCAATATTTTGGCATTCACTTATGATTGCTCCCACCTGCCTCTATTATTTATGCAATGCTGTTTTGGAGACCAGGTCAGCATGAGGAAAAATTTACCAATATAACTGTCCTGGCAAACTGTCCTTGTGTGGGTGCAGCTTCTACTGGCCAAGGAGAAAAGAAAAGAAACTAATTTTACTGGCACACAAAACACTCGTTCCCAAGTGAAGTAAGTTATACTGGCAAAAACACTTTCCATCCCAGTGTAACCATATCTACGCTAAGCTGCTGACAATGTAAACAAATGGTTAAAATAAAAATAACCTTAGTTGATACTGCTGTGCTGGAAAAAATACCTGCAGTAGACCAACAGCAAATTGTATGGCCGAATCTTGTGGCAGAAAAGGCATTTCTATGGATAAGTAAAGCAAACATATCTTCTCTAGTAAGAAAAGTGATTAGTAGGAGAAGACCAACAATGGATTTTTAAATATGAAATATTAATTATTTCTAATGATATTGGTTTCCTGTGAAAATTTATAAATAGGGTAGAGTAATTAATCGAGTTATCTTGGCTTTTTATTGGGTGATCAGGGCAGTTGAAGGGGGAGCACAGTAAAAAAAAAACATTTCAGACTTACCATGGGAAATTGGCTACAGATGGGATTTTCCAACGGACGTCCTTATATTGTAAAAGTGCATATTGACTCATCTAAATTAAAAAAAAAAATTAGGCTGAGGTAAAATGGAAAGTAACAGCTTCTCCGCCTTCTTTCTTAGGATTAAAACCCTTCATTAAGAGAGAATAAAAAAAGAGAAGCATTGATAGTTGTGGCATTTGCAGGTTCGTTTTTTTATTTCTCTCCAGAGGCTTCTATAGAAGAGCCATTTTCATTTTTCTTGCTGACTCAAAGAGTTCTGGTGTTGCAGAAAATGCTTAAGCTTTTCTTAATTGTTACAGTTGCACAAAGAAATATCTGTGTTGTTAGTGTCATTAGAATTGCTATTGGCTCTGTTGTGCAATTTGTTTTCAAAGGAGGTTGGGCAGGATGAGTGCTCTCATTTCTGACTTGCTGCTGCCCAGGGCAGTGGCTGACTGTGACAACATCTTTTATTGTTTCCAGCTTCCAAAAGGTAAGCCTCATACTTGCAAAGTGTGAGAAAAATCTCATTTTGTCTTTGTTTTATTGAACAGCTGTCATGCTGTCAATGGGAGTTTTTCATCAGCAGTACCTCACAGCCCAAATCACAAAACCACCCTGTCCCCTAGCAAGGACATGCATGTGTCTGGCAGGCACACAGACTGCATGAAAGCATGAAGGGATGGCTAAATCAACCCTTTTGCATTATCTATTTGCATAGCTCTGCCTTCAGATGAAATTGTTTGTACTGTCCCTAGGCCACTGAGGAAAACCCGTTAAAAACCTAAAGCTTTAGTGGTGTGAATAGGCTCTGCTGCAAGAGGGGAAGTGGAGAGGAGGCCGTGCAGAGGAGGCTTTGCTGCCCTACTGGGCTGGAAACAGGACACTCTAAGGGAATGTTAGACTTGAGTTTCAGACTTCCTTCTGGTGGTGTGATAGCTCAAGTCTCTTGAGCTCTTGGGGTAGCAATGTATTGAGGTCACCCAATGCTAAAATCAGTGGAATTTATAGTCTCAAATAATCTTAATCCTATAGAAACAGAAGATCAAGATTTCTCCATTTCTACCAAAAATCTCTCAATGACTGACTGTACAATGTTTTAATTTTTGTACTCTTGTGCCTTTCCTAGTATATATTTTGTATACTCGTAGGTTATTGGTATAAAATTGTTTCTATTTGATCTCATATATACACAATATATTAAATGTATATTAATATGTACAAATTTAATATGTATATACACTATATTGCTTACACCAGTAGAGCTGATTTAAAGAACAGTTTTCAAAGCAATGTTTTGGGGTGGTAGATAAGTTTTTTTATTTTTTTGTAATTTCAGTGAAATTGAAAGGAACTTTTCAAATTCAGTGAAGAAACACCTAAAGCATTTTCTTCCTGAAGGGAAAAAAGTTGATTTACTAGACCTGAGCTCTACAGCTTTCTGTACCAATGACTCACTGGGCACATCTCTGTGATTTGTAGCAGCATCATTAATGTCTGTGCAAGGTCTCCCAGCTTTGCGACAGAAAGGGTATGCCATTACACAGGAGTAGCTCCAGTCAGGTCAGTGAATCTCCTCAAGGGAGCCAAGTTTCATCTGTGTCTGGATGTTGGTAGAAACATGAATTTAGGATACAGGATTTAAAGAACCTAAGCTGCAGCGCACTGATTGCATTGACTGCACTGCAGGGAGAAGGAACTTGTGAATATGTACTTATTAGACCTTGCTTCACTTTTCTATCTTGAAGTTTCCTTTTCACATTTCAGTGCCACTTGCTGCTGCATCACTGCCATTACTTGCACACACTCCTAATTGCACTCAGCTCTCAGATTAATTTTATGACACAGGATTTTACAACAGTGAATGTAAGACTAGCAGGCAGAAGGCTCTCAATCATGAAACCACAGAAATCAGACAAAGAAAGATCTTATTAAGTAATTTACTCCTTCCTAGTGCCAAATGATTGTTTTCCAGAGGACTTACTTGAGCTCTTTGCGCAGTTATATTTCAAAAGGACTTGGCACACAATAACCCACAAAACATAGTTCATATTTTCATGGGCCTGACTGCTCAGAAAGTTTTTTTTGAAAAATTAATCCTAAAATAATTTCACTTATATCTGCCATTTTAATTCTTCTTCTCAGACCCAACCATAATAATCCCCTTTCCCCTCTTTCAGTGCCTCCTCCCCTCTGACCTCTCCACTGGGAAATGATTATCAGACTTGGCCCCTCCTGCTGTATCTTTTCTCTTGTGTAAAATCATACTTATAGTCCCAGGGGGACAAACACACATGCAGAATGTTACTTGTTTTTGCCACAGCTGTCAGATACCAGTACTGGCTGGCTGTGACAGGAGCAAGGCAGACATCAAATTACAACAGCAAAAAAATATTCTGATATCAACACTTCAGTATCAAACACTCCGTTGGTGCCAGTGCGCCGAAATTTTTAGTAAAGTAGTTACAGCAACACTCCTTTTTCTTTAAAAGATTGGACAGTATAATAGTTATTCACAAAAGGTATCTACAAGGACATATATATATACATGTCTGTATATATATGTATATATATGTATCCAGAGATGTATGCAAAATAACACCACTGAAGTTGAGTGATTTCAGATGGTAGAATTTTAAGATTTAGACCACCACATAGAGAAGATTCAAATATAAAACTTTCAGGGAAAGAATCATTAATTCCCTCAGAGCTAAAACTCGCTGCTTCAACACAAAGGAAGGCCTGGGGATATCTGTCCTTTGCAATATTCTGGACATTTTGGTTGTCTTGCTTTTTTTCTGTGTCTGTCACTAGCAGCTGACAACTTGTCTCCCACTCTGCAGATCCACACCTGGCAAAGCAGTGTCACCTGTCAGTCACTGCTTCAAAATATGTAATTCCATTCAGCAGAAGACTTTAAAGAAGCATGTGCAGAGAACTTCCTACATTTAAGATGCGTAATGAATTTTTCTGGGTGAAAGAGAAGAAACAACCAAAAGAAAAAAGGAAGGGAGGAAAGCAGTAAAGAAAATGTGTTGATCAAAGAAGAGAGGACTGCTGGAGAACAAAGGGTTAAATCTTCAACCCATTTTTTTCCCTTTGCTTTATATAGGAACCAAGGGGATGGCTGATACTTTGCTAAAACAGCAGCTGATTCTCAAAATAAGTGTTGGGAAGGGCAATCAGACATCCCTCTCTTAGAAAATAATTTCAGACATCATGAGGCAGACACAGTTGTTCCTGATGTTCACAAGGAAATCATAGTGGCAGACAATGAGTCCCCAGCTCTTCTCTCAAAATATCAAACCTGCCTGTTTTCTTCTGCAATTCCCACTGTCTGCTTTTGAAAATAGTCAGCTTCCTTTGAGTTTGAGCTTTTCCCATCTGCTGACTTGTAGGTTTTTCTTTCATCCTCTCTCCTGCACAGAGGGCTCTCTCCTGCCAACAGAAATTCCCACACCAGGACGAGACTCCTTCCTGCCTCCTTCTTAAAATATTTTTCCCTCCAGTTTTTCTGAGTAATACCCCAACCACTGCTCCTATGAGAGGAAAAGTGGTGGATGACAAAACTCATCCAAAGCCTGCTGTAAGGTTAATGTTTTTTGGGAGGGTTGTTGGGAAAGATTTAGCCACTAATAGATAATTGCTTCTGCTTCCACTATTTGTGAGGAAGAGAAAAAAATACTTTTGAATGGACCCAATGCTATAAGGAAATTGTGTCTACTTATGGGTTTCTTACCTGCTAGGTGCTAATCTATTGACTGGTACCAAAGATAGTCTGGGGGAGGATTTCAAGGGGTGCCCAGCAGAGTCAGTGCACAGAGGTCAGTGAGGAGCCTGTATTCCCTCTCTGAGGGCAAATAGCATCCAGCCTCCGCACCCCCCTGTACCTGAGCTTGGGCACTGTACCTATCACAGAGGCAGGATGTTCTGGGGAGGTGATGCTGGCATCCTGTCTCTTCCTGATTTTAGGATTGCCAAGAGCTGGGACTCTCACTCCCTCCCACAGTGGAAGCTTTTTCTGACTTACACTGTGCATCTGACAATACAATTTTTCTTTAGTTAAGAACAAAAAATGCACTGTAGATGTCCATGATAGAGAAACTGCTGATCTTAAGATTTAGTGCAAGCTCACGCATTTTTTCCATCTTCACTGAGGACAGCAATTGTTACACTTTTTCCTTCTGATTTCTTTCTTTTCTTTTTTTAAAATATTTCCAGTTAGATTCTGATTCCATAAATGCCCGTGTTTACCCATAGCTACGGGAAACAGGCTGCTTCCAAAAACAACTGATGCCTTGAAGAAATGCATGGAGAACACAGCATTTAAGAGTGTCATCTTTCATTGTAGAATTCTAAAGGTGAACAAAGCATACAAGAGATTAAATATCCTATGAAGGTATTTAAGAAAAAAAAATAGCTGAATGGGACAATGAGAAAATAACAGCAACATCAGTACATTTTATCTAAATAAATATTTTGTGTTAGAAGGGCAAAAGCTGTCAAACTGTAAAGCATGAAATTTGCCTGAGGCCTTTGAAACAAGATACTGACTTTTCCAGAACACATAAACTGAGTATAAATTGATGTAAGTAGTTTTCAACTCCCCTTTTTATCCATGATGTAATTATTTTGGCAGCTAATAAGACATTCATGGTTGCACCTCCATCTTTCTTAACTTGATACAGCCAACAGATAAAATAATCCCCCGCAACAATTCAACCCCTAGCTATGAGTCACTGTCTCTGATGAAGATGTGTCACTCTGTGTTATCTTGGGCACAAGAAACAGCCAGAGTTTTTTTGAAACTTCTTCACTGGGAATTAGAATTTCGCAGGGTGTTTATTCAATTTGTATGTATTAAATACCCAACCAAAGGGTTGTTGACCTCTCTGTTCTCAGGCACTGAACTCTTCAAAGACACAATATCATGACAGATAAAGGGAAAGAGACTGAATTAATTGAGTTAAGGAGGAATCAAAGACAAAACAGTCTCTCAAATACACACACACACACAAGTGCAGTTCTCCCTTTTTCCTCGTACAAGTCTCAAGGATTTCTCTACTTTGAGGGCAGAAGGTATGCCATAGATCCTAACCCTTTCCATTACAATAGACCCATTTCCTTTGGATCAGAACACATTGATTAAATATCTCTAAACTAATTTTCATATATTTCAATATTTTTCATCTGGTTTTATTTTTTATCATTCTTTTCCATGTACCAGAATTATATTCCCTGAATGGTTTAAGAGAAAACCAGTTTTAAATACATTCAAAGTCAATTCCCAGACAGAAGCAAGGCTCAAGAATTAGATGGACTATGAGTATACCTGTGATATTACCTCTCTTTTCTTCCAGGTGAGAAATGAGTGATGAATCCTTACTTAATGGAATACATATGTGTAATTAGACAGGGTGGAGGAAGAAATTGTTGTCTACTCTTCCCAAACTGTGTTTGTGATAGCTACTGAGAGCTTGCATTGTGTTATCTCCAAAATGGGAACAGCATAAACATGCATTCACAATAGGGGTTTCAAAAAATAGGAAGAGATTATCTGAAGTACAGTTAGAAAAAACAGATGTTATGAGAAAAGATAATAGATATGTAAGGCGGAGGACCTATGAAACAACCAGCCATTCAGCCTCACCTCCATCCCTGGATCAGATCATTCTGGCTCTCATCACCATCACTTTTTTCCATGACCCTGACAATAGGGCAAGGAACAGTGCCCATAAACTGAAGTAGAAGAAGTTGCAGCTCAACATGAGGAAGAACTACCTTACGTTGAGGGTGGTAGAATACTGGAACAGGCTTTCCAGGGTAATCAAAGAATCTCCCCCTCTGAAGACATTCGAAACCCACCCGGATGTGTTCCTGTGTAACCTGCTTTACTTGACCCTACCTTGGCAGAGAGGTTGGACTAGATGATCCCCAGGGGTCCCTTCCAAATATGGTGATTCTGTGGTTAAAAAAAAAAAAAAAAAGTCAATATGTCACACTGCTGATCCTTCCCACTGACTTTCTCTACTGAAGAGAAGTGGAAAGCATCAGCAGCATTGATGCATCTAAAGCATATGGCTCCTCTCAAAATTTACCATGGCTTGGTTGCCACTGGAAGCAAACTTCAGTATCTGACAAGTAAATCTGAATGGCTGAAAAGTGCCGTGATTTTGAACTGTCTTCACAAGGATTACTCTGTTATTTTTGTAACCTATACCAGGCTCTTCAGCATGCAGAAGGATGCATTCACAGCCCTGTTTGAGGGGTTAATTCTGGAGAATACAGCTTTCTCTGAAGAATTTATAGGAGCAAGAGATGACTATCTTCTCAAGATATCACAGTGGGTTCCTTTAGCTCCATAACCATGCTGGTAACACCAATGAGTCCACCTCAGTTCATCATTGAGGCAGTTTCTGTGGTTAAGCACTGGTTTCAGCTGGTCACATGCAAAAACCAATGAAAACATTTTGTATCTGTTCTATGGAGAAAGCATGAAATAAGCTTCTTGCTCCTAACTGTAGTGGTCCATTTTCTCTGTCTTAGTAGGGGTCCAATAGGTTGCTGGGATTAATATATTTGCCTAACATATATAATGCATATCCTAATCCCTATAAATGTGTTTCACGTACTGTGAACTGAAGGTTGTCACACAAGCATGTCATATTCATAACCAAAGTCCTGTTAAACAGCAAGAGAATAGTATGAAGTTGAAGATATGTATGTATTCTTGTGTATACATTTACTGCCTTAAACTTCTCCAGCTACATCCTATCAAAAGATCCTCCACTGTAGGCGCCTCTGTTTTTGGTTTTGGGAATTCACTCATATCTTGCTTTCCATCACCTGTTGTTAGAGGGGAACTGACACTTCTGGAGTAAACTTGTGCAGAACATATTCCAGAAGATTCATTTCTCCCAAAGCTTTTCATGGCCATACAGAATAGTTTGCTATTCACACCAGGGTAGGAGCTAAGAGAGTGTGAGATTTCTGAAGTAAAGACTGGACAGCCCAAGGAGCATCACAGGAGAAGAGAAAGATGTTATGGCTTCAAACCAGCCCTGTGAAATCTGACTAACATTCTTGATAAGTAGTGTTGGAGCAGAAAGAGCAAAGTCCAGCTATTGGGTGTATCCATCTGAATGCTACTGACAGAAAGTTTTCACAACTGGCAGTATTGCACCAGTTGGTAATCATCAAGAAGTGAATGCAGTGGCCTTCCTTTAGGGAAGTTTCCCTTAACTGCTGATGGATACATCATACTTGACAGGATAAAAGCATCTGGATTTTACTGTTGGAGGTCCTTTCTGGAATTCTGGACAGTCTTCAATAAATGACATGACAGTGATGTGCTGTCCCAGGGTTTGAATGTTGGAGAGTGGAAGGTGCTCCTGTTTCCCTTGATAGCAATTGGAAGTTGGCAACCTCAGCCTTGAAGACTGAGTATGTTTCTTTTATTTATATTATTTTTTTAGAAATCACAATCCTAACCTAAGATTTAAAAATACCTAGAACAACCAGGTAGCTAGTGGTCATCACACAGGTGTCACATGAAAGCTAATATGCTATATGCTCTCTGGTGATATGACCAGAACCATATGGTTCTCCTCCTTGAAACAAGCTTTTTCTCTGGGGCTCATAGCTCTGGGGAGTGTTGGCTCTGTGTGCAGCCTGTTTGATAACACATAAAGAGTTTCAGATACAAAGAGAGAGCCGCACGGATCTAGCATGAGTTCGGTGATGCTGATCACACTAACATGGCCTTCTGACTACACATTGGAAAAACACTTTTCCTCAGTCTGGAGCCATCTTAAATGAAGGGTTAGTCTCACCACATGTAGAAGGGACCTAAAGCACACAGCAGGAATGGTGTGGATAGTCTGGTTTTCTGAGGATTGCAAGACAACAAAGCAGTGTTTTCATGACCTCCAGGAGTCAGGCATAACTTTGTTCCCAGCTTCTAGAAAGCAAAGACCTTCCAGGTGTTTAAGGGTTGCTGCAAATCCTGCACACCTGTTTGCACCTCTGGTTCTGGCTCTACCTGCAGAACAAGCTCCTGCTTTGGGCTATCCAGATGTCTGAAGAGTGCTGTGTTTGAAATGCAGTGTTTCCAGGGCACCTCCCAGGTTATATCCCACTCACCTCCCTCCCTTCTCCTAGCACATTCTGAACTCCAAAGGGCTTTCCTCTCATAAACAGAGACGGTTAGGGAGACTATCCTGACCAAGGTAGCAGCTGGACTTTTGAATTAATCAGATTCCTTAAAAACAAGTCTCTGACCTTGCCTTACAGCAGTGTCAGTTGAAAGGGCCCCCGGTGACATCAGTGAAATTACCATAAAATTGCAAATGACACAAAAATATCAAATGGGAAAGTGCAGTACCAATTTTTCACAATACAAGAAGGAGCATCCAGTGAAATGACCAGGCAGATGGTTGAAAGGAAAAGATTTTTCGCTTAAAACATAGTGAAGTTGTGGAGTTCACTGCTCTGGGATATTGTGGGACTCCCAACACCCACAGATTTAAGAAGAGATTAGATCACAGAGGAGAGGTCTGTTTGTGGCTATTAAACTCAACCATTGACTGCAATCTCTGTCTCCATTAAATCAGGCTCCAGTTCAAAGGCTATAACAAGAGAAATATACTTTATCTGCCTTATCCATGTCCTGAGCCTTTGCTTTTGTCCTCTGTTTCCCAGGACTGAGCTAAAAGGACTAAAAGGACTTTCATGCTCACCCAGGATGGCAGGTTTTATGTTCTTATTTTGGATTTACAACTCTGTCAGTGAGGTTGGAGCCTGGCCCACTATATGTGGTCATTTTTCACTCTGTTCATTTAGCTCTTGTACTACACTTAAAGCTTTGGGGACAGGAAAAGACAAAAAGCACAGAGAACCCTGTCTGCCTGTTTGTCTGTTGACTCATTTACACTAATTGCTTCGATGTACTGACTGCTTTTTTTTTAATTTATAAAATATGCCTATCCCTGGCTCGCAATACTTGTGCAACAATGGGCAGGAAGGGGGTGGGGGGAAAGAACCTTACTAAAATTTGTACCATGCTGAGATGGGTACACCACAAAACAAACAGCTCCACAGAGACTTTTAAAAATTGCCCTTCCTTTGCAGTATGAAAGAAAATTAAACTAGATTCTGTTAGTGCCAAGGGAAAGGCAAGTTATACGGATAGGAGATTCAGAATTAGGATGCCTGACTTCTGTGCTAAAGCATTATTAGTATATTCTAGAATTACATGAACTAGTGTGTATATAAATAGGCAAAAGGACCAAGAAGGGTACAAAGAGGAACGATTAGGTGGGGAAAACAGCTGATGAGAGGGAATGGCAGCTCTTAGACACATATGTGAGGTTTGAAAGAGGCATCTCCGGGACAGCTGAGGCTCAGACTATAATCAGACAGAAAATAGAGTCACAAAAAAAGGAGCCAAATCAAAAGCTGACAGTCTAAGGATCAAACATATAATGAGCAAGGCAATCCAATGGACAGGTGTCATTTTCATGTAGCACAACTGCATTGCTCAGGGCACCAAGACTATCTACATGCACATTAGAAATGCTCTGTATTGCTTCCTAACATATGGCCCACTCAAAATTCCCTTTTTATTATATCATTGCTTTTTTGAAACTTAGAACTCAAATATTAAAATATTCTAGAAGTTTGAACTCACAGATATTTGTACTCCACCATGTCCCTTATCAGTTCTAACTGCTCTCAATTAATTTCTTAAAGCTCTGTGGAAAAAAAAATAAAAAAATAAATATATATACCCAGTAATGAAAGGCTTCCTCTTTTCCACTTATGCAAATTGTAGAAAGTGCAATATCTGATAAAGACAAGAAAAAGATTCCTTAAAATTTATGCACATGATTTATACTTCATTTAACCAAGTCCAAAGGAAAAGACAAAGTGAGAACCAAGAGACTAGTTCTGTTAGCAGTTCTCTTTGTTCTTTGGCATATAATTCATTTAGTCTTAGTTCATGCGTCTGTAGCTTCTCCAAAGTATAATGATGATAATAACATTTGTTGGTCTCCCTAAAAATTGTATATTTCTCAAGAATGAATTTCCTTTATATAAGTAAAATATAAATCCAATGCTCTATCTTAGTCATCCTATCCATTAGTTCCTAATGTTACATGGATATAATTTAATTCTCAATAAGTCTTTCTGCTGTTTTTCTTCTACTTAATTAACCTTGGATTAGCCCATGTAATTCAAATACCTCAAAGTGTTCAAAAGTATTTTTCTTTTGTTTTTCCTCTAAAAGCAATTACATTGCTACTATAAGCAATTAAAATGGCTCCAGTAAAACTGAAATCCCTCATGCAAACAGGTGAATTGCACAAGAATGAGTGGAATAGAAACTTCACTTCCATTGCTTTCCATGTTAGGTGCCTTATTTAGATGTCTAAAGGCAGTAGGGCCATGAGCCTTTATTTTTACATTTGCTACACGTCTGTTATTTATT
The DNA here is from genome assembly GCA_013397245.1 of Thryothorus ludovicianus. Taxonomy (NCBI): domain Eukaryota; kingdom Metazoa; phylum Chordata; class Aves; order Passeriformes; family Certhiidae; genus Thryothorus; species Thryothorus ludovicianus. Next base: position 455,734 of record VZTB01009512.1, read on the forward strand.
TATTCATTTTTTCATTTTTATTTTAATAAATCTTTCACACTTATCAGTAACACAGTGATACATCAATAGTGCTGCCTCTAATCTGGTCCAAGCTGACTGCCATGACTCAACAGATCGCATAATTTGTAGTTTTGGAAACGGAGCAGGTGGCATTTTGTACACAAAGCTCTGCAAAATAGCCAGGTGGGCCTGAACACAGCTGGCTCTTCATGGGCCACTACAGGCACAAGGCAGACAGAAAGTGCCTGTGTAAAAGCATCCGTGAGTTTGGACCTCCATGTTTAGAGATTAGTGGTTGCATTTTCTTACGAGAGAGAACCTGGAAGAAACAGGGAGTGGATTCAACCCTGCACTGATTGCATGGGTTACCAACTGCAAAGGAGCTTCCACAGACAATGCTGAAAGGAGGTGGAAACAATCCCAGTTCCATGTATCCTTGCCCCCCATACCACATGCAGCTGAGAACAATGCTTTGTTAAGAGCTGGCAATAGCCAGGAGCTAAACAAATGTCAATGTCACACAATCCACCTCATAGACAAGTAACAGATGACACAATACGAGCCAACAACAGGCAGAAAAAGCCATGCAGTAAAAATTAGAAATTGAGCACACATTTTTACCTGGGATGGATATAATTACTTTTAAAGGAGACTATTGAGAGAACCAATGAAGACTTCACTTCAAGACCTTTTCATATCCTGACTGACTGCCTTGTTGAAAATACAATAAGCAATATGCCGTTGCAGAAGGAACTGGAAACAGTTTGATAGAAGTTTAATATAGGGACTCCAATGAACTGAATCATTTTTTATGCTAAAATTTCGAGCAGTAAATACTGAATAGTATTTGATTCAGTCACAAACAGCCTAGAAGAGAAAACAGATTATCAAAGGCTATTCTTAACAAATAACTAAAACCAGCATCTAGATGAAACCTATAATTAAGACCAGCATATACATGAAAGAGGAAAGATTTTGGTAAATGTGATTGGGTAGGGTGTTCTTTAATATTTTTCCAGTGGAAGAAATTGGAGGATAGATTTCACAAGTTTCCCTCTCCTTACTTCCTTACATGTCTTAAGTAGTATAACAGCAACCTGACCCAATGAGACATTTGTTAGAGAAATCTAGGATATGCCAAACTTTGTGCCAGACCATCTTTAAAATAAATGTGATGACTGTGACTGCAACTGACTTGCTATCTTTAGCAACAATGCTGCATCAATATTAAAACTTTTACATGGATGAAATACTTGGGCAGCCACCCAAGTTATCACTACTTTAGGTTCTGTACAAAGATGACTTTCGTTTTTAAAATCTTAAGATATGAATGCATTTAATTTCACAGTATACTGGCTGGAAAGACAGTCAAGAGAAAGCAATGTCAAATAGTCCAAAATAGCTTCACAAATATGAGATGAGATAGATCTGATTTTCCAAGAATATCCTCTCATATATTAATGCAACATTAGTATAAACTGAAGCAGTTGCATTTGTTGTTTTCAAGTTTTTTTTTGAGAACACAGAAATTGCAGGCCCATGCAATAATGTAATTTAAAATAAAATGAAAAGCTTAGAAAAACCTATAAAATGAGAGAATAATATATGTTCAGTTGAGACAATGCAATTTGATATAACAGACCCTTGGAAACAGTAGCCCAGGTTGCAAATTTTACTGAAGCATTTTAATGAAATCTGTGATATCTGGTGACATGTGAGCCACGTAAAACAGCTGGAAGATCCAAACACGGATCCAATCCTCTGATTTCTACTAGTTCTGGGTTTTTTATTCCTGAAGTAACTCTCTAAGCCTGAAAAATTCAGAAGTGTTAAATGAATCCCCTGTACTTGCTGAGAAGCAAGGGGATTATACACTAATCTGTCCTGCAGGAGTGTCACCACCATCCAGATGAGGCAGGGAGTGATTTAACCCTGTCAGTTGCTGGAAAAGTTGATGTGGTGATGAGGCTTGCTCTGTAGATAGCCCCAGGAACTCCAGCACCTTCCTTACTCCCTAAGGCATTGCTGTCTGACTTAGGAAGATCACCTCAAGGGTTGATGCAGTCAGTGGAGAGAGCAGTTTCCTAAGTTATGTATGTGTTCAGTAAGCTTATCTCACTCCACTGAGCTACTGAAAACTTTACTTGAGAAGGTCTAGTAAGTCAGCAACCAAATCTAAGTACTAGATTCCTAATTTAATAAATGTAGTATTGGTCCAAAAGAAAGCTGTCATTCCTTCCCTTCCCCCGCAGAAACTAACTTTCTTAAATATAATTTTTTTCCTGCCTGCTGTCACACAGATGTTTCTGTCTGCTGTGAGACTTAAGTTAGCAGAGACTTCTGACAAAGTCATCAAATCAAAACCACACACAGACTGAATTCAGGGGAAGTAAATATACTCCTTTAATTGCTTGTTTGTTCCTTCCCAACCAGCTGTATCACCTCAACACAGATTATTAGTTAAGCTACAAATGCTAGCCTTGCATTGTCATAAATTGGATAATGTGAATTGCACTTGCAATTGCAATGGGTGCTCCAGGATACATGAGGTCAGATTCACCTGCATAGTTTCTTATCTAGTTTTCTGAATTTCCTTAAGAATCAATAGGAAAAAAAGGCACTTAAGACCTTCTTTTGTTTCTAAATAATATCTGAAATAGGTCAGATGATTCACTCTTTAAAAGCATCTCTTTCCCTCTCCTGAGCCTAAAGTCACTAGTACTAGTCACCTAGAGTGCAGATGGTGAGGGTCAGAGGAGATGGACTGCATGAACCATGGTCTATTTGGCTGTAGGCAGTAGATTTTTTGAGGCATTTGTCTTCCAAAATTGGTTATGAACTTAATTTCAGCAACCCTTTTGACCAAGTGCTGAACTGTATTTTTGTGTGCGTAATTCTTCTAAACCCACCCTCTTTTCTGAGCACAGGGAGTGTGAGTCACAGCAAGATGGGAAGCCCGAGCCCAATGATTACATTTATCCTGGAAGGCACACATGAATCTGACTGTGAGCTTGGGATGGGAGCTGCCAGGCCTTACCATTCCTTGCCTTTAGCAGTATTCAAGAGTCTAGTCAAGGAAAGTGCGTTTGGAAACCTGCGTTTTCCTACTCTGAAGTGTGTCTATTCCAAAACACTTTGAGCTGTAAAGAGTACTCTGTGTCTTACCCAGAAGACCTCATGTGCCCCTTTTGTTCCTACAAAATCAACAAGCAGACAAATCAGAGTCCTTCCAAGGGTGGCTTGCAGTGAGGGAGTGGAACTTGCCTGAATAGAGGCTCAGTGCAAGGCAGTCAATGACAAGGTCAGCAACAATTCTGACTGCAGATACCTCCTCAGACCAGTGAGATCAGTTACATACAGTCATAGCTCACTTGGTTAGCAGTTTTTGGGGTCCCAACAGCAGAAGAAGATAGGTTGTGCTAAAAAGGGACACATAAGTCCTCTTCAAGAGAGTGCCTTCTCACTCTTTTGCTCCTGAGTATGTAAACTCAGTACTGTCACCTCAGTACCAGCTGTGCCACAACCACAGATATCTTCTCCTTTGATCTAATTTCTGTATGGAGTATGTATCAATAGCATTGTTTTTTTACTGGACTCAGGGACACAGTGTGGGACTTCAGAGCTGTTAGCAAGTGCTTTCCTCATGGACTTCTTTGAAAGTGTCACTACTTTGACAAGACTTAATATGACCTTCTGTTTGTTTCTGTGTCATATTTATCCCATTGTTTTTTATGATTCATTTGAGAAGTATATTGAAGCATATTAAGTAACATTTTCTTTTCTTTCTTTTTTCTTCCCCTTCTCTTCTCTTTCCCTTCCCTTTCCCCTTCTTTTTTCTTTTCTCCATTTTCATTTTCTCCCTTTTTTCCTTTTCCTTTTCCTTTTCCTTTTCCTTTTCCTTTTCCTTTTCCTTTTCCTTTTCCTTTTCCTTTTCCTTTTCCTTTTCCTTTTCCTCCATTCATGATTGAACATCTATTTAGTGCTAATGGAAAGGTCAAGAAATATCTTGTGCCTGTACAGCTGTTCTTCCTTGAGCTACTCCATAAGATGCAAAAAGAGAAAATTTCTCAGGCCTGCTTCTAGACCTCCCTAGAGCATCTGCCCACGTCTAAAAGTGAAAAGTTCAAAATCCTACCCTAATATAAACCAATGTGACTGTGAGGTTCTTTATTCACTCCCTACTCATTGTGAAATATAAGCAAAGTTTTTATTTTTCATCCTGACTGTTTGATGTCTTGTTAAATTGCTGTCCAAGGGCAAATTCTTTTTGTCATCCAGACCTGTAGGGTTGCTAAGCACACACAAGGATAAAGATACATTCTGATTACTCAATACTTGTTTTACAAAGTCTGCAGCTGAAAACAATATTGCGTCACACAGTCTACTTTTGCAATACAGGGTGGATACCTAGAATCCCAAATTAAACAAGTTTCAACCATAGGTATGTGTTTTGGAATCATTCAGTTGTAGAAAAATGGAAACTTCAGACTGTTCAGCATAAAAAAAGTAGAAGTTAATTAAGGCTATATAAAGGCCAGCAAAATGTTAAATCATTTAAGGAGTGGGATAATGACTATTTTAAGTACATCGACTTTCCTGAAAAGTTTGGATAAGGTAATGTCTCTCATTTTAGGCCTTATTCACAACACTGAAGTCACTAGAGTAATGCAAGAATTTAAATTCAAGTCAAAAGGCATTTTCAGATTTTGCCAATGTATTTTAGACACACCTGTATGGCATGAACAGAAGTTGATGACAAGGTTACCAGCGATGTAAAGAATACAGATGGTTATTTTTGTCTAAGATATTTCTTCAGCTCATGTGTCATGTTGCATATGCAGATGTGACATTCAGTCAGAGAAATTACTCTAAGCACCTGACAAGTCTGAGAATATGAGGCTCGGGGAAGTGAATATTCAGATTACAACAAGGTGATACAGAATCAATGAAGTTCGGTTTGATTTATGAATAAGCAAGACATAAAGGTGGCAAGTCAGTGTTATAAATTATAGGGGGACCAACTTCTATGTAAATGGCTCTTGGATGCCCGAACTTTCATTAATTTTGGCAGTCATCCATAGGATGGGCTCTGTTCTCACAATGTTTCTCAGAACAGCAAACTTAATAAACATTTTGAAATGATTTGTGCATAGAGGCTGGTAAGTAGGCAAGCTTTAGACTTTAAATTTAGATGAAATAGCATTCTTGTTTCCTGACCAGAAGTGAAATGAATTCAGGTGAATAAGAAAGAATCTGTGAATCAAACCTCACATCCCTAAAAATAAAACAGTTACAAAATTTGGTATTATGAGTCACAAAATGACTATTACAACACTGAAACTACATTCTTGCAATGATGACTATGAAAGGAGAGAATATGGAAACAATCTTGTTGGGAACCTCAATTGGAAAACTAAAGTCTTTTGTCCATTGGTGATTAATCTGGAATAGGAAAATTATAACTGGCAAAGAAAACCATTGGACTCTCATGTTACTTCTTATGGATCTGTCCATTGGGAGCAAAGATTTTCCCATTAAAACAGGGAGTGAATATTCTCTCAATCAATTGAGTTTTCCATAGCTGTTCTTGCTTTTGGTTCAGTGACTTTTTCTACATTGTTTTAGTACCATGTTCTCCAAAACAACTATAACATTCACATGACTGAAATTTTTAGGGAATAGCTATTAAATTACTTTCAGTAGAATTTTGGCTGTAAAGGCTGCAATCATACAACCATGAAACAGGAAAAAAAAAGGAATTGGATTTTTAAAAACTCTACTTTTCAATTTTTTATCACCTGCAAAGGGGGAAAGGCAGGATCATTTTTAGAAAAAGTTGATACACTAACATCTTTGTGTGAAAAGCTGAAGAAAGCCATCAAACATATAAAACCCCAATCCCCAAACTAAAACAAACCACCGCAAACCCAGAGTCCAATAAAGCGTTTTTAAAATTGCTCCCACAACATGAAAGAGAACAGCAGCCTGAATTATTGGTAATGTATCTAGCAAAACATCCCACTCTGAGTCTGTGAAATGCTTGGAGAACAAAACATGTACCACTGCATAGTGATCAGCCACAATCTGCAGGGAAAGGAACAGTACAGAACTCGTCATGATTTAGTAGGTAATTTACTACTGGAGTAGACTTTAAATCTCACTACTAGCAATATGTCATGAGGAAAGCAGAAAATGTTGGTGCCACCTATTGGTAAGAAATGAGATTTGGAAATTATTCAAGCTAATTTACATAAACCGAAATAAAAGTGAAAATAAACTGATCATGGTTTACTTCATGCTTTAGGAGTTTTGAATGCAGTATCTAGAGTGAACTCTTCACTTGGCTTCCATTCTGCACATGCCTACAACAGCAAATTATAAATTGTCTGTGCTTGCAGTTAAGAAGAAGATGAAGAATTTAGGTTGTATTTCACTTCAGTTTGCTTGCAATAAAAGTTAATTGAAACACCCAGCACACTAAGAAATGTTGAATATAGAGATGGGTTACTAGACTCAAAATATGCAGCTTTGCCAGCCAAATTTCATTGGGTAGTACATCCCCTGCAGAAATTCTGGAGGTGGTATGTTTGGCATAGTACAGTGACACTGTTGCTATTCAGTGGTCTGAAAGGAGGATTCTGTTTAACTCTGCGCACCCCATTTGCCATGCATGATGGTGAGATGTACAGACTCAGAGCAAAAGCAATCCTTCTTACTACGTGGAAGTGACCTTTATTACGTTATGGCAGTGCACCAAGTTCTGCTTTAGTTCATCAGAGTAATAGCCCTGGAGTTGCAGGGACACATTCAAGGCACATGCTGGTGGTGTTCCTTGACATTTGTTGCTGCAGTCTGTTTCTGCAGATGCTAAAGACAGGACTGCTTTGGTATACAGAGATCTTTGCTGTAGCAGTGGTTGAAGACTCATTTTAAACCCAGGGAATCAAGCATCCATTGCCACTGCTAAAAGAAGACTGGCTTGGAGCCCCTTGCAATGACTGACTAGTCATTCCTGATTCCTCAAGAAAAAACAGGTTCTTATATGAGGTTTCAGGGCAGCAGATGAAAATTTTTAATATGTATGTTCAGTCATCTCCTAATATTTGCTTCTTTTTATCAGCCTTATCTGCAGTCAAAAAATTAGTAGACATTACCAAAAGCTTCTTTGCCAAGTATCAGAAAAACTGGAAGGCAAAAGCCTTAGGTAGTCATTTACAGATTTAATTTTGGGGTTAATTTACACACAGAGCTCACTACAGCAGGGTATTAAAAATCTTCTTGTGGGTCACCTTTGTTGTTGGAAGTTTAATATATTATGCATGTACAAATCCTGCTTGAACATGGCTGAATGAAACACTAGAGTGAGACAGGAGCAGAAGAAAGACTTGGTGTAAAAGCACGAAGATACGATTTAACAGTTGCCCATGTCATGCACGTTGTCACTCACTGTGCTGTCACTCCCCTTTGCATCAACATACACCTCTTCCATTTTTCATCCTGCCTGCTTAGATGGACACTGAAACTGGCTGTTACGTAATTGGAACACATCCCATAATGTAACATCACCTCTTTGTGCATGAGAATTCTGGGCACAACTATTATTAAAATCTTATGGGTAATGAGCAGAAGATTACATTATACAGCTAACTATGAATCTCTTCACATCCTACTTATTTCCAGTCGATGGTGATCATCTTAAAGAAATTTTACAGTATAACAATATAACTGTATTAAGCCAAGGAAGTCACTGGACTTAGTATTGACAACTGAACAGATCTGTACCATTTCCAGGTTGTAAAATAATCCCTGTTACAGAGGCACATTCACTTTTAGCGATGTTCCTGTTATGGGTTGCCTGCAAATGAGCACAGACCAGTGAAAACAAAGTATATGTTCAAAAATGCCATTATCTACCAGGAGGCTGGAAAGTTAATCTAATTCTAAGAACTATCAGTGTTTTGTTCCTCTTCCTCACCCCTGCTTCATCCTGGACTGTGTGCTGAGAGACATTTCAGACAGCCAACAGAGCAGTGAACAAGGAACCCGAAGAGCCTGGAACAGCAAATGGAGGCAGAAGCAGCCAGAGCCCGTTCACACGTATCACTCAAACGCTGGTTGCCTGAGGCAGCAAAATGTTTAGTGTCTGTTTGTTGTGCAAGTGACTACACGCTGCAAGAGGCATTCATTTCACAGAGTGCCCACAAGGCAGCGGAACCCAGCAACTGTGACAGCGCAAGTAATGGGGAAAAGGGTTGGATCTTCATTACCAGATCACGGCGTGGGTTTTCTGTATGACAACTCAACGTTTTTCCACAAAGGAGCTCGGGGAGAGGGTTCCAACACTGCAGTTATCCTTATCCTGGCAGCTGCTGTGGATACAGATTTCCCAGCGGCACAAAGTCAGAAGGGAGCAAAGCTGCAGATGTAAAGGCTCTCTCTCCTCTCTCAGCAGCCAACAAAGCCCAAACCAGACTTCACTGAAGAGGCTCTCCCAGAGGCAGTAATTGGGAAGAGCTTGTTCTGTGCCAGCCAAATATAGTGGAAAGTCAGAGGAACAGTTGCAGAGCAAGCAGAGCCTAGGCAGAGCAGCTAACCCTGGGGGTATGTGTTTTTATTTGTGCTTTAACCAGATTGCAGTAGAGAAAACATTGTAAGCACAACTGCACCTGCTGGAAGGAAGCCTCAGAGCTCTGCTCCAGCTGGTTGCCACGTGAACAGGAGCTGAGCAGTAGCAAGGGAATGGGAGGTCATTGCCTTTCTTATTCCCACAGAATTTCGTTGCGGTGCAATATGCCAAAGTTCATCCTGGTTAAGGACAACTTTTTCTTTTTTTTCCTCCCTGAACCTTGACATTCTACATAGCAGTGAAATTTGTTTCCCAGTCAGCTCTAAATGAGAACTTTAGTGATTTAGTCAAGTTCTCACAGAAAATCTGTAGCAAGCCTGGGAATCAAACCTTTATCTTTCCCTCACAATTTATATTTTTTCCTGCTCAGATATTTGTCAGCTGCACAGTGAAGAAAGAAGGTAAACCAACTTGTTAATTTCTAGTGGGAGATTTCTCCCTGTACTCAAAAATTTTTCATTTTTTTCCAAATTGATTTATCTGGTAATGTTTCCACTGGCTCCCCCAGGAGATTATTTCCTCCAGTGTAGCAAAACCCATTATTAGGAAAATTCACAGGTTAGCAACTTAGATTTAGTTAGTTTCATCTCACTGTTTAATTACAACTTATCTTGCTTAATTTCTTTTGTCTACTCATTATTTACCTGGTAGCTTATTGTTCCTATTTAAGCTGATATTAATCCAACTTCCTTTTTGTTATTTCCTCTTGTTTCTGTATCTCACAAGCATTTCTATGCTATGGGGAATGAAATTCCTCTGGATTTCAGGGGGTTGTAATTTGGAAAACTGCAGACCAGTGAGTGCACACAGATTTTGTAAGCACACACTGTGGTGGAAACCATAAGTACACATGAAACTATATACAAATGGTGAATCATAGCATGGAATAACACCATGAGCACGTGGAAAAACTCCATGTACTTCTGATTGTGAAATCAGTTCAGTAATTTTGCAAAAAAAAATTTTAAAAATCCAACAAAAAAACCCCCAAAACTGTGAGGGAAACTTTGGCTTTAGAGCAGAATAAAATTACATACTTGTGAATAGGTCTGGGATGATACACACAAGAGCAATGAGTCTGTTACAGTGACCTAATCCTCTTATTTTGCCTTTTGGATAAATGCTTGGAACTCAATCAAACTTACTTAAGCCATTTCATTTACATCCAATCTACAACAGTTATGCTCAGACCAGTCACAGTATATTTTATTTTGCTAGATCTTTCCATGGTCTCAAAGTGCGGGTGCTGAATTCTTGCCATTACTATATCTGTATTGAAATCCTCTGTTTTACCAGTATTCAGAGCTGTGTAAGAAGCTGGAGACTGGTCTTCCCACACTTTATCAGTTCACTGATACATTTTTAATAATTTCTGTAGGTGTCGGCACCAAGATAATCTTAGGAAAGTTTTAAAATTGTTTCCATTTTAAAACTGAAAAAGAGACACAGAAAATAATGACCAGGCTTACAAAATCTGTTAGACACCTATTCAAATCAAACAGCTGAGTCCCGTTTAATCCCATCCCATCTCAAGGTTGAATACAGACAATGGGCAGGCACATTGTAGGTGCCTATTTTTCTCCATGGATAACAAAGAGAGCCTAAAAAATAAGATATTTCAATTAAGTACGTAAAGGAGAGGGATGATGAAGTTTAGATTTTCAAACTCATGCAGTAAGCACATGAACAGAGGAGGCTTGCACAAATAACCTAACCATAGGATCACCACCTTCTGATTTTATTGGAATTTTAGTGATTTATACATAGCAAATGCACATTTGTTTACAAATGTGTTGTCATTCCTTATTTACATGCAGAAATTTAACAACAGTTCTGTCCTCAAGAGCTTAGAATTAAATGTAAAAGAAAAACTAATTCCCCAAACCATCTGCAGTATAAGGAGAATAAAAGTTGTAGAAGATAAAGTCTGGGAGTAATATTTGCAGAAATGAAAATGCCTTCTGAAATAATTTCCAGATTGTTCTCTCTACTGCTTATAAACAGGAAAGGTATACAATGTTAAAATAGTGACTCACTTGAATTGTGTACTAAACTCCGAAAACAAAGCAGGCAAGTCCATGTGGAGTGATTCACTGTAACTATTCTTTAATGTAAACTACATTCCAATGGATGCCCAAAGTGATCTGCATATCCTTCATGGTATTCACAATGCTGCTTACTGCACGCAAAGTTCATTTTACCCAGATATTCAAAAAACATCTTGAAAGAGAAGGACAAAATAGTTAAAGAATCTCCCACAGATAGTCTCCAGGAAAGAGAATTGACATGTTTCAGATCATTGTCAAATCTTTTGCATGGTGTTGCACCTTTTGCAACATAGCGATTATGAATTAGAATTTGAATGTTAAATTTTAAAAACATTACTTTGACACAGTGGAATCTCATTAGACATAATGAATACAAACATGGCATTGGGTAGGGAAAATACACTATCCCAGATCTCAGTAATCAGTCTATGAAAAATATTCTGAGAAATATAGAGGAAGATGACAATAATATCGTTGCAACAGATCCAGCTGTCCTTCTATGTTTATTACTCTGGCACTGAAGTCAATGGGAAATCTGCCAGAATAAGAAAGGAGGTAGGACTGCAGGATCTGGTCCTTATGTGTAAGCTTAATCATTTTCTTCCATCTGCTATGGATCAGAAATGTGGACTCTGAGCAAAGGCTGAAGGGGAGGGGAGGTTTCAGAGGTAATAGGCAACAGACGTGTTTTTGATGGCAAAGGAAAGAGCTGTGCCCTCCATTTAAATTACCTGCCTATGATTGGGAAGTTATAATACAAAATCCTTAACGATTCTTCAGGGAAATTCATGAGAATGGCAGAAGTGAATCACAAAGCTCTTGCAGTTGTCAACAGTCTTCAGAAGACTGCTGGAGTCCAGAGAGTGCTCTGCAAGGGTTTAATGCCAGGATGCATTCCAAAGCTAGTGGGCATTTTAGTACAACAGGGTTTTGAAGCATCAAGGAGGAAATGGGAAATTTAAAAAGCATTTATAAAGGGTAGGGGAAGTTGGAAACCACAATTAAAAAAAGAATAAAAATCACACCCTGATTGGTGTGAAAGTATGTAGGATCCATTCAGAAAAAAAAAATCTGATGAAGAAATATTAATACAGACTCCAGAATTACAAGCTGAGATGAATCAGAGCATTTCTGGCCAGCAGACAGTGCTGTTATTAAGAGTTATTGCTCAGTGTAAAGAGCCAAAAAATGTGCTCAGCTCTATATGAGCTGCAAATAGAGACAATCCCTGCTGGAGGATTTTTCAGTCTAGGATACTGCTCCTAAGTACTCTCTTCACAGCCCACTGCATCTGTGCAAATGCTGGTTGACTCTCTTAGGGCACAAAAGTCCATCCACAGCAAGATTGTCACCACAGGACATGTGACAGACATGTTAAAACAGAGGTGCTGATGGGACACCCAATCATCCAAGGATTCTCTGAGCTACAGCACGAGTGAAAGGCACTGCTGGAAGGTCACGCTGGCCTTGAGTTGGCAGAATTGCTTTCTGGAAGATCCTCTCACATCCTGCTTACTGCAAAAATTCCTGAGCACAAGCACAGGCCCAGCATCCATGCTGCTGTGCCTGGTAGTAGGAGACAGATTATCCTTCCATGGTCTTATGGTGAGGTTAATTGAGTATTTTTGACTGGAAATCTTGAATAAGCATGGCATATGCCCAGGAAAAAATCCTGCGACAAAAAGGAACATCAGTAACAGTGAAAGCATAGTCATTGAAAACGTTTTGGGACTTCCTTGGTCTGTGCATGGTTCCCAGGCAGAGCAGAGAGAGTTCAGTCTTCAGGGAAATCTTGCAAGAATAACAGAGCAATAATAAAATGCAGGGCTTTGTTTTTAGTTCACATGAGGCCCCAGTAGGAAAGCTGAAAACCTGCTGAAAGAGCGTCTTATGAAGCATTATTAATAAGTTATGTATTGAGTCACTGATTACAACAGCTCCTGAGAAGAATTCTTAAAATAAAAATGCATTCATTACTATGTCCCTGCTCATGCTTCATGCATCCCGCTCCTTAGATTTTTTTATTTTAACATACTTTTTTTAGATTATATAAATGCAGACAAGCATTAGTTCTTTGTTTTATAAATGGATTAAAATATTGCACACAAATATATATATATGCATATCTGAAGTTGACTGAGAGATAATTCATTGACACAGAAAGAATTTGTTTTCTGTACCTCCTACAGTCAGCTTATTTATAACTACTATTTGTGTACCTAGGTTATGTGAGCATGGTGCTCTGCCAAAAAAATTAGTATTCAGCCTTTCCAGGCCCTCATATATAAGCTGTTCTTGAGGGTGAAAACTCCCGGTTTTAGAAAAAAATGCATAAATCCAGTGGCTTGCATTACCATCTGCTCAATCATCTTTTCTGGATTATAAAGTGGAAAATGTTGGATTTATAGAAACCACATGCAAAGATTCATATTTAATTCTGCCAAGTTTTGCTGTCACAGCAGCCTTAAAGCAGATATGCAAGCCACACAAAACTCAGTCACTCTCCTGGTATTTCTGACAATGATGTATAATCAGGAAAGTGCATCTTTTATTATAAAAGTCTCCTGATAACCTAAAGTGATTAAAGTAATCCTTTATTTCCCAGTGGGTTAGTCCTGTTGAGATGGATTGTCTCACCTTCACAGAGATCTGGCATAAGTCCTGTTTGAAATACAAGGGACAAGTTTATTATACACAGGTCAAATTCTACTGTAATTTGGAAATTTGGTCCAAAAATTGCTCCAGATGTTCTTATTCACTATTCTATTTACTATTTCTGCACCAAAGTAATTGAAACAATGAATATTTTTCTTGGATCACTGCAAATATCATGTTAGTTCTGTATTACAATAAGTTCAGGATACAGTATAAGGATCCAGACTGAAGAAAAAAAAGGGAAAACATTGTAAAGGAGCGACCATAAAAAAAAAATCCAGCCATATCACCTAAGGAAGTATTTTATTATTTTTAGCAGTGTCTCAACTTAGAAAATAGTCATATTGTACTACAGTATTAAGAGAATTCCTGTTCAGAAGTTCACTGTAAATGCATTCAAAAAGGCAGGTAAAGAAATGGCTCACAATAACTCAACATGTAGCAGATGCTACAACTGGTTTTTTTCTGAGGAAAAGATCTAGGAATGGCAACACCTTTTCTAGCACAGGAGGAAGAAATCTTAAGAGTCACTTTATTAATGAAAGACCTCTGGCTGAAGGCCAGTGTGGCTGATTGTAGTCATCCCTTCTGAATATTCATGTTTCTAGGAATACTTTCACTCAAGGAGAGGAGGGGAAGAACTCCTGCAGAATGTCCTCTGCTGTATTTTATTTCAAAAGGATGCTTCAAGCCCACCTCTGAAATTATTGTTATTCTACTTGGATGTTGTCAGAAATCACACAATATTTCCTCATCAGCTATGTTGTCAACAGCAGATACGGTGATGTATAATTGAATTTAAAGCTACATGTGTTTTAAAAGCAAACCAGAAAATCGGATCATTGAGCAGACTTAATTTCCAGTATTCAGGATAGAGAATTTATTTCTTTTTCTGCTATAATAATGCATTTTTTAAATCTCTGAACCTCATCCTTGCTTTGCATTCACACAATCCACTGAAGTCACAGAAATGTTTGTTCTGAATCTGATCAATGATCATTGTTATTCACCCTTGTGCAATAATAAGGGTCTGTGCTAGATGTTCCAGAGGAAGGTGTCAGCTTTTCTGAACATGGGATTAGCTTAGCATGCTTTATGTCACGAAACTTGAGGGTCAAAACCTTGTATAAATATTTATCCTGGTTTGTGTAAATAAGAGTGACATTCTTCTTTCCTTGCTTGTGTAAAGAGTGAGCGAAAATTCTCTTTGAAGAGCCAAATTATAACCTTGCTCTCATGGCTGTGATTTTGTGAAAGACTGATTATTTTTTCTGCATTGTGACAGGGAAAACTGTTCCCTTGACTTCACCAGACATCCACATTCTGCTGCCATTTGAGCATGATATCCATAGCCTCATTTCCAATATCTTCCCTGCCTTTCTATTCCTACTACTTTACCATCAGCCTGACTAAAAGCTCAAACCAAGTTTCAGTCTACTGTTATTTTCACTTCATTCCCTCTTTCCTTTATGCAATGTGTAAGGACTAGACTGGTGAGATCATGCTGGTGGACCTGACGTTGGGTATCCATGCAAAATATTTTTCCTGTGAATTGCATAGTTCTGCCAGTTACAAACCTGAGCAGAATGTTTGATCTCAAACTTCAAGAATTACTAAAACAAAAAAAGGAAGGTGATACAACAATGATTTGTCTATTTCATGGTAATGTAACTCTTTCCTTTTCAAGGTCATAAGTTTTTTATAAGATTTTTGTTACCACTATCCATAGTCCATTTATGTGACATGGAAAATTTTAACAAAAAAGGTAGATTGTATATTCTTCAGCTATTTGTCTCAGAATTGCATTGCAGTCATAGTACTTAAGGAACTTCTTGCCCTTCCAGAGAAAGTTTTTACACAAATGATCTAAGAATTTTAGATTGACGTATTGAGAGAATTGTCAAGACTTTAAAGTGAAAGGGCAGGAATGATAGGATGTTCAATTCTAATAGATGGGTCCTGTCCCTGTGACACAAGACAGTCTCACAACTCATCAAGGTTATATTCAGATTTTTAAATATGGGAATAAAATTTGATCATAGCTTCAACAGCATTCTTAATACTTAGTGTTGAGGACTATATCCTGTGCAGGTAGCTCCACGAGCAGCTGCAGTACAAGCTGTGGGTTGAACTCTGGGTTGTGGGAGCCCCACACCAAAGGCTGTGAACTGCTGACCCTTTGCACAGCAAAGGGCACAAGGATCCATGGCTTGGCATACATGGACACTAGGACACACAGCAGGAGATGAGGACTCTGGATTTTGCACACTGGGACTGTGGGTTATGAAAGGGTTTCCTTTGTTTGGGGTGCCTGTCCCAGCTGTTATATCAAGATTAAGTTATTTTAAGGATTCTAATGTCTGAGACTCTGCTATGGGAAACCTGGGGTCAGTCTGGTGAGGGGACCTTGTCTGTGTGAGTTTGGGGGTGCAGCTGCAAAGGGGCCTCGGCCCCAGCTCAGGAGGTGTGAGAGTGACTGACAAGTAACGGCTCTTGAATTGTCAGACAGGAAAGTTTCCTTAACTTTAGTTTTCCTGGCTCTCCCTGAAATGCAGCTGGATGTTGCCTGATATTTTTAAGAACATTCAGAACAGCAGAACGGTGTATCACATTGCCTGTCCCGTTGATGGAAGATTTGCCTTTTTATGTTTGAAGGAAGATTTCAAAAGCTCTAACAAGTTTGCATACTAGAACCACAAAAATTGAAATCTACTTTTTTAACAAAGTAAAACATAGTGCAAACAAAAATAAAAGGAGGGATTCTTCTACTGTCAGTGTGTTTAAATTTGCTGTTTCTGGTATCAGTCCATTCTTATTATTAAATATAAATAAGATTAAAATAAGTATGGAATCCTGAAGGATTTACAAACTAAATTATATTTGTGTAGATATAGGGAAACAAATACAGACAAAGAAAAAAACAGACAACTTCTAAAATTGTTTCTAATGATTAAAAGTAAAGAAATAAATACTTCTGATAGGAAACATTAGAATGTGTAAAACTTATGTGGCACTATATATAATGAAGAGAAATGTGTACAAGATACTAAACCTTAGTATAACAAGGCAGCATACAATAGTGATGTGCTATAAAAATAGAGTGATTGAATTCAGGAAAGAGAACTTGCTAAAAAA
>VZTB01009512.1:472229-521504 GCA_013397245.1 Thryothorus ludovicianus
AAAAAAAAAAGAAAAAAATCTGATTCCTGGTCTACTGATACATTGAAACTCTGTTCCACTTCTGGGAATCAGAAATAAAGTTTTCATGGCAGAATGGCTGGACAACAGGTACATGGAGTCCAGTCTCTTTTAACATCTGAATCTGTTGAAAAGCTCACTCCCTGAATGTGCCTATATATGAAACTATATTTTTAACATATATTATAAATTTTTAAAGGCAATATATGTAAAATGAACTTCTTATTGGTTTTGACATTTAAAAGGCTACTAAACACCAGAAGAGCTGAGCGCTCTACTGCAAACACATTCAAGGTCAGCATTTTACCTTATGCTTCCTTACAGTGGCAAAAAGTGGCAATATAATAGATCATAATGTGTTAGCAGGAAATTAGAGGACTCAAACAGTATTTTCTCATCTTTCTAAGACTGATTTATCATTATCTAACTAGTCCATCTTTCATTTTTGAAAGCTGTTGTTGAATTATTTGATCATATGATCTTTTTCTACATTGCACACGTTGTTGTGGTTTCCTTTTACCTTCACTTAGCTTTATTCAAAAGAAAACATGAAGACAATAATTTAACAGGGGTAGAAGGAGAAAATGTGAGAAACAAAACCAAGGGACTGATCTGATGAATTCAACTTGCTTGAGTATATCTGTAAACAGCTTCCTCATCCCCAGATTGTATCCTGATAAACTAACCAGCATGTAGGTAGAGCTGCAATGTCACTAGCATGGACTCAGATTAGTTATTGTATTATGTTTGTTCCTTTCATTTCTATATGCTATAGACTATATCCACTTCTTAGTTCAAACTCCTGGGTAAGTGACAGAGGATTTCTAACCACAAGTAAAATGTATGTGTGTAAGATATGTCCTGCAGAGCACATGGGATTGGTGTTAGATCAGCTGGCAGCCAGTATTAAGTCAGCTCAGAATATCCACTGAGACAAATCTCACTGTGGTGATATCCTGTCAAGAATTTGAGGTATGGATGGGTTTTATTCTGGAGAGTGAGGTTGTTTTTGTTTTTAGGACTACCCTTTGTTTAAAGTCAGTTTGGCATCTTGTCTGCTCACAAGTTTCTCAGAAATTAATTTTAACACCAAAGAATGTATTATCACATGCTTAATGTGATTAATGTGTATATGAAAATAAGCTTTCCATAACTGAAGAAATATAAATCTAAGATTGCTTTGACCAGTTGTGATTACAAAGACTACATCCATCTTATTCTGGAAATAAATGTAATTTCTCAGTCAAATAAAAGTTGGTGTGTGCATGCATCACATTTAACAAAGGTAATATGAAAATGACTTTGTCATATCTATAGTGAATCGGTGTTACTACACATTGTGTCAAAATCAATATGCATACTAAATATTTCAATACAGCTTTAAGTAACAACATTTTCCATATTCCATTGAAGAAAGTATTTTTAAAATGCATTTGCCTCTCACTAAAAAGATAGGTAGATAGATAGGTAGATACATATGATATAGATATAAATGATATAGATACATTAAAAAGTTGATTGGATTGTATCCAGCTAAGACTATTGTATTACTGTGTTAGGTGCTGCACACATTTAAACAGTGAATTAGAACAATTGCTACAAAGTATCAGTGGAATACAGACAAAAGGAATACTTTCTTCCCTTGATCTTTCTGTTAAATAGTTTTATCAATATATTTGGATCTAAGTAGAGAACACGGGCTAGATTTTCACAGCTGTAGAATTTTCTCTAACTTCAGGCTTCCTCTCATCCACTGAAGCCAAACCCAAAACACCCTCCTCAGAAGCAGGCTAAGCTAGCCAAAAAATGGGTTAGCCAGTAAAGGCCAAATAAAACAGAGCTCTTCTGCTCAGTGTTATGAATGAGTGTCCTCTTACATTGGACATCTAAACTTCACAGCTGAAAGAGGGGGAGAGACTGATCCCAGGATATTCACCGGTCTAGGTTCTAGATCCCAGCCTACAGGATGCAGAAAATCAGGATTATAGCCTAGATCAGATCAGGGACCCAAAGTCACATCCGAACAGTTTGTTGAAAGCAGCTTCTGGGATGCAGCTACAGACAAATCTTCTCACCCCTCTTGAGAGCCACCACTTCCTTTGGCAGGTGGCTCCAGGGATTTCCTCACTGCTTGTACTGTGAGATTGCTGAGATGAATCTGCATAACCTCAATTTCCAGATCTTAAGTTCCTGTTATTAATTTCTCTGCAGAATAGTCCCTTTCTTTCGTATAATTCTATCACATCTGAGCACCCTACATTCATATAATCAAGCTTTCCCTTCCCTTTCAGCCTTTTCTTTAAGGAGCTGAGAAGACTGAGCTCTTTCTTTGGGAAAAAAAACCAACAAAACAAACAAAAAACCCCAACAAACCAACCAAACAAGCAAAAAAACCTAAACAAAGAAACCCCTACAAACACAAACACAAAACCCCAATACACTAATTGTGATTCTCTTTGAAAACTTCGTGGAGGTTCTATGATTCCCAGACTTTTTCACATTAAGTATGGATACAATATTCTGGTAAAAATCTTACCAGCTCTATGTGCAGAAAAAAGGTCATTGCCTAATTTCTAGATAACAGCATTTATGCATCCAAACATTGCATTAGGCTTTTAGCTTCCACACAGAAGCTGAGAGCACATGCAGAGATGATTATCAGTGATGATGGTACCCACTTTAGCTGGATATCTTTCTATGAGTTCTTACACTAGTGTGTTTTCCTGCCATTATTTCTGTTGATTCCTTTCTTTTAAAAAACATTGTGCCTACATTGAGATTTCTTCTATTCCTTACAAGTTCTGAATCCTGAATCAGTTGAAACAATTATATCATATAGGGTTTAATATTTTATATTATCTTAAATACACAGTCCAGAATTTCTAGTACAAGCCTGTTCTATAGTAATTATTTTTCAGATTTTTCTTTCAGAATGTTAACAGGGTCAGTATTTTCAGAGATAATTTTAAGTTATTTGTGCACCAATGTGTGAATCAAATCTAACTCAAACCTCCACTAATTTAGAGGGGCTTTAGATATAGGATGAAATAGACAGATTTTTCATATCTGCTAGCACATCTGCAAAAATACACAGGATGAAAAAATAAGGGATTACCCACTGAAATACCTCAGTTGAGTTGGCAGACTTCACCCAAAGTTATGCACAGTATGGCTGGTTATTATCATTCTGTAATTAATAAGGCAATTTTATTAGTATAAATTTTATCTGTAAGGCTTAGTCAGGTTACTGGGACCTGATTTTCGAATGAATGAGAAAGGAGATGTACATAGATTTAAACTTACTCATATTTGGTAGATTTAACAAGAACATGATGTCTCCTTCAGCCTGATAAGAAGCCCTTAACAATAACTGTGAAACATAAGCCCTGTGTGCTCTCCCTCTTTCTTCACCCTATTTAAGAGAGCTACAGAATATATCTAGCACACTGTGGTATGGGAACTAGACCTGTTATAAACACACATTAGAGAAACCACCAGCTACTGCTGTTTAAAATGAATATAAAATTGTTTTATTTTTTGTAGAATAAACATTTCATTCTAGGCTTGGGGTGAGCAGTAAAGACATTTTTAAAAAATTTCTTCATTCTTCATAACATCTTTTTGCAAAGCTCTGTGTGGCAGCCTTGCATCTCCTACATACAGCAATATGTTTAGGTCAGTGGATATGTTTTGAGGTTATTCAAGGGCACAAGGGGTTTTGTATGCAAGTATGGCAAATAAATAAATTAGTCCAATCTAATAAGAATTATCTAATTACAGTAACAACTTGTGCAAATCCTATATACCCTATCAGAGGCAGAATAATCACATTCTATACACAGGTCTAAGTAATTTAGAACAAGTTGAAAATGGGAAGTTGAATCATTTGTAGCTGAACAAGGGTCTGAAATTTTTTATTTTTCAGTTTTATATGTCAAGACAAGGTTTGGAACTCAACAAGTAATCCAGCCATTTTGGATCAGATCCAAAATGTTTTACATATTCAGAAAATCCTAGGGATAAAAATATAGTTCAAACATATCATGTGATACCAGTAATAAAGAGCTGTGTTAAGAAAGAGTAGGCAATTTTAAATAGACAGCCTAAGTAAGAGAGTAATTATTGCCTCCTATTAAATTTCAGAAACTAACACATGGAACCAACCCTGTTTTGGAAGGAGTTGGCCAACTAAAGATGAATGAGTTTCAGGTCTTAATAGTATCATGTTAACAGACTAAATCCTTGGCAAGTTTGGACTTGCTTTGGCAGAAAAAAAAATAGCATCACTCTAAATGCACAGACTTTACTGACAAAGCTGAGTCCCAGAAAATTCTTTACCAGAACTGATACTGTTAAGTGACATGGTGCTGACTGATTAATGCTTTAGCACTGTCTCCAATTGCACCACAGAGGTGATATTTTCTAAAGAGGGACACATCGATACTCAAGAAAATGTGGTTATGTAAAATTGTTCTATAGAAATTGCATTTATAGAAACATAGAATAGTTTGGATTGAAAGGACGTTTTGAAAGTTATCTAACCCAAAACCCTGTCAGCTCTTCAAACAAATCAGGTAGCTCAGAGCCCCATCCAACACTATACAGTAATTAAGATGAAACACTGCAGTTAAGGAAAGCTTAAGCAGTTTAACTACAGGTGATCTCATGTTGTCCTGAAAGAGGCTAAAATAGGCTTTTAACTGACAGCCAGTACTGTTTTACTAGCTAATGTAGTTCTCCCATCAATACTCACTGAAGCATTTGGCATTAGCTTGTGAAGTTATTAGTATATCTCAGCTCTCAGAGCGAGAACATTTATGTAATGCACAATAAAAGTCTGGAAGATTTGACTGAGAGAAACAGAATTATGTATTAGCCATTTACTGATCGGACAGGGCGAAAACCAAATTAACAATGAGATAATACAAAAAAAAGCCTCCTGCAATGGGCTGGTACCACATGATCAATGATTATGAACAGAGCACAGAAATGTTTTTGAACATTTACAATATTGTTTTACTGCTATTTCTTCAAAGATTTTCCAAATAATCTCCTTTACCAAGAACTGTCTAACATTTATTGAAAGGCTTCGTGTATTCATTGCTCCTCAGTATAATCCTTTAGTTAGTAACATGAAGAAGAGATCTAATCACTCTGGGTTTTTGCAGTGTCAGAAGAGATGGTCACTTCCAGACCCTGATTCAGATTGCAAATGAGATCATTGCTCTCTGGAAGGAGACCATTCTGCTCACTTCCTCTTCATTGATTATGAGACTGAACAGACAAATTAAAATTAACTAACATGATTTAAGTTGTGAACTCTGTAAGTTAAGGCTCATCAGCTTCTCCTGTGTCAGTGAAGTGGCAGTAAATGGAAAACCCAGCCCAGGGAAAATACTCTAGGTGAAATCACATTTTACTGTTAACATCTGATATTGAAAGACATTAGTATCTGCTGCTACTGAGGAATGCTATTAGCCTGAAGAACTAGGAATAGAATGAGACAAGGAGTAAGATAACAATGAATCATTGTGATTGCCTTTCTCCAGTAACTAAATAATATTAATACATAGTGGCCCTGGCACATTCTGCTTTAAAGAAGTTCAGAGGAGAGATGTCAGTTAATTTTTCAGCTAACCTCTACAAATTAAGCAGTTTTTACTGTTAAAACCTATACTAAAGCTGTGTGAGGTGACGTATACAGTGACTTCCATAATTTTTGTCCTTTTTCATCCATTCAAAATTTTTTCAGAGCATTTATGAGTTTCTTTTTTAATATTGATCTATTAAGTTCTGTAGAACAGAGTGGACAGAGGTGGCTGGAGTTACTATAGTATCTGCCTGTCTGCCTTGCTGTAAGATGGGGCAATATGATTAGATAAAATTAATCCCTTCTTACCTTAACTGTCATGGCACACAATCCACAAAATATTTCAGGCCTCACTTTACAAAACACTAAAAACTAAAAACTTTGGAATATCATGTTTTAAAACTCTGAGGAATGTTTCACTGTAATTAAAAATTATCATGGAGTCACCAAAAGCAAAATATATCATTCAGAAAGGAATAACCATTGTACCTCAGTCCGACAGACACTTATTTATGCTATACTGAAAGAATTAATGAATTGTTGCTTATGTAGTTTTTGTTTTCTTGCTTCGTTCCTCATAGACCTACTATAAAGCATTGTGTCAGCAAGCTAAAACATTTGGAAAACCACCTTAAGGAATCAAGGAAGCAGAATTAAGGTTGTCTGCTTCCACGCCTGGAATATGTGAACAAGAGCTCTCTCCAAAAGCAGAGGCCAATTTACAATCTACCATGCAGAAATTAACTTATTTAGTCACAGCCCTTCCGGTCTGACAGGCATAGTGGGTCTTGCAGATCATGTATACAACTAAAGTAAGCACTGAAATTTCAAGCACTGTATTAGCCAACTTTTATACATCTCTCGGGTGTCTTCTCTTATTCTAGCTTAGGGACCTGTGCTGCTCCACAATCTTTGAGTAAAATTAGATATTCCAAAATGCAAGCCATCAAAACCTCAAGACCCGTTGTGGATGTAAACTCTAAGTCTAGCTGTCTGCTTGATGGAGCTGAGTCTTGAGATCACAGTTCATCCAAACTCTTGTCTATAACATTACTTGCCTCATGCTGGCTCAGTTATGTGTATATTAGGACTTAAAAATCCCTATCCTTGTGCTCATTTCATCCTGTACGGAAACTTCTGGTCAATCCTCATCTGGAGAACAATGGGCCTTTGTAGGTTTTAATCCTTCCTTCTCCCAGAGGAAATAATAAAAGAGAATGGCTTAGGTTGGAAGACCTATTAAAGATTCTTCAGTTCCAATACCCCCGCCATGGTCTGGGACATCTTCCATAAGATCAGGAATCTCAGGGTGACATCCAACCTGGCCTTGAACACTTCCAGGGGTGGGGCAGCCACAACTTCTCTGGTCAGCCTGTTCCAGTGCCTCATCATCCTTCCAGTAAAATTTTCTGCCCAATATCAAATCTGAACATATTGTCTTCCAGTTTAAAGTCATTCTCCCTTCTTCACTAGAGTCCTTGTAAAGAGTCCCTCTCCTGTTCTCTTGTACCCCTTTTAAGTCCTGGAAAGTGTTACAAGATCTCTCCAGTTCCTTCTTTCCTCCAGGAACAACCTCAATTCTCTCAGCCCGTCTTTATAGCAAAGATGCTACAGGCCTCTGATAATCCTCACAGCCTCCTTTGGTGGCTCTTCAACAGGGCCATGACCTTTTTATACTGGGGCTCCAGAACTGAATGCAACGCTCCAGGTGGGGTCTCACCAGAGGAGAAGGGCAGAATCCCCTCTCCTGACTTGTCCACGCTACTTCTGATGCAGCCCAGAATGCAATTGATTTTTGGGCTGTGAGTGCACACTGCCAGGTCATAAAAAGGTGCTAAACACCGCTGCTCCCAGTACCAGCTCCTGAGGAATAGCACTTGTTGCTGCTCCCCCCTTGGACATCAAGACATTAACTACATTGTCAACTGTCATGGCATATTTAACTGTTCAGTTTGTGTAGTAATTTTTTTAAATAGCAAAATTACAATGCAGCCTGAGATGCTGAAGAGCTGTTACAACAATTGTGGTTGTTTCTGGCCTTGCTGGCAAGCATGGTGATATTTTTCCTCTATCAGTCATTGTATGTACACTGTGAAGGTAGAAATGAGTCAGGGACTCCCCTGCAGTAACAAGCAGGCCACAAAGATACCGTAACATGTGAACTAAAACAATTCTATCGCTTGTGGAGATCAAGGCCTCCACTCACATTCAACTGAACATGCCTAATTGAACCAAGTTCTCACGTCCTGTGTACCCTGTGCAGAGGAAACAGGCAGTTAGCTGAAGGTCAGCACTCTCATATAACTGTCTCGGTAAAAAGAAGATAAAATCACAATCAGGCTGCTAGTTATTTAAGATAGGAAACTATGAGGGCTATTGTAGGCCATGTTTAGGTCATCAGAGGAAGTACTCAAGGAGCACATTTAGTACCTGAAAGGCAAAATATTAACCCTTTCCTTTCCTGACTCAAATTAGAGAAAAGGAGCCTCTTTCCCTTTCTGTATTTCCTTACAGCTTCTGCTTTCATTTTAGAAAGAAGATGGTCTTCATCTTGAAAGATACTTTGATGCTATTCTTTATAATTCTGCTGTGGCTACAGATAATCATTAGTATGTCCACCATAATGTAAAACATCATTATTAGCATAGACAGGCAAATAGGATTCTAGTAATTAATTTATAGTATAAGGAATTAGACAAATTTAGGGAGCACTGTAAAACAATAAAAAATGAGTGCATGCTAACTTGGAGCTGTTTTCCACCCTCAGTAAATGCAATCAGAATGGTAAGAAAGCAGCTATGGATGCTAAGGTAATTCTACAAATTCCAGATGGACTGTGGGGTCTTTTCTGGTGAGCTCTGCTGAGATGAAAGAAGGATAAATGATGCCTTCCCTGAGTATCTACTCCTTCCTCTGACTACCAGGCATTATTTTATAGAACAGATGGGAAAAATAATCTTAAATTCTCACTACAAATTTGATCTTCATACCTAAAGCTAGAAGCTCTTTCCTCTCTGCAAATAGTCTCTCAGAAAAAGCCAGATTGGCTATGAATCTATTGTTACTATATGTGATTAGTCAGCATAAAAGATATAAAGTCTATAAAGCTAGATTGTATTGTCTTCCACAGGAAAGGAGAAAAATTGCCCCAAAGAGCTGACTCGCTCCACAGGGAGTGGACAGGGGCACAGTGCTGCAACCTGTTCCTGCATGGCAACAGGGAGATAGGAATGACAGCAGTAGCACAGGAGCAAACAAAAGGAAGCATTATTTTGATGTCTGTACTCTTCATAAGGCAGAATGGGAATGGGAACAGCCCTGAGTAAATAAAACAGAAACTTAATACCTATAGCAGTAATAGAAATATACAGGTGGAAATATACAGTGGGAATAAAGAGGTCTCACCTGAAGTCTCCATCTCAGGGGGTCTCAGCTGCTGTCAAGCTCCAAATTTTAACTCTTCTAAATCTGGAATTGCTTTGCTGATCAAAGACCACCTTTCCACACTTTGATTTCAGAGGATAGAACAGTTTTCTTATTCCAAGCACTTATAAAATGTGTTTTTGGGGATTTTTGTGTATGCTGGAGCGGGAAGTTCTGGGATGGTGTTTCAAGCACTGTAGGTCACATTTTAAATAGCTACCTCATGAAAACTGAGCTTTCTACTTTTACTTAGCACTCAGGCAGAATTCAATAACGGCAAAAAATCCAAGCCATAATTTCCCTTGCAATCTGTTTCAGACTCTTTCCCTCTCCAAAACAACTGATACTGTGTCATGACAGTTTTCATTCATGTTCTGAATCTTTAACCACTCCTTCCTGGGAATTTTGTTTCATCATGAAAGCGATCAAATTCTGGAACAGGTTACTTGGAAAAGGTTAATGTTCTCCAACTGTAGTGATTTCAAACTTGACTGAGTATGACCATGAGAAATATTTGAACCCAACTTCAAATCTAGGCTTGTTTTAAGCAGGATGCTAGACCAGATGACCTCCAGAGGTCTCTTCTGTCTAAAATTATTCCATGAATCTATGTGACTGTATGAGATTGGTAATGTGAGCGGAGCATCAGGAAAAGTAAAAGAATAGTAACATCTCCTGAGTCTGACATCACTTTATTTATAAACTGAACTTCATAGATAGTAACTCACCTGAAGGAATATTTTCTGCATCAGACATGCATGACTTTGTATTATTTTAGAAAATTCAAGAGTGCACTCTGTGTTTGCCATTTCATTCTGAAATTTCATGGGACATTAAGTAGCAGACAAGAGAAATATCTGAATATTTTTTGCTGAAACTGAGAAAGCAATATGACTATGTGCCATATGTCATGCTGAAGTATAAGAGATTTGAGTCATAAGCCGTTTTCTGTAACTTTTTCTTCTAAACAATAGAGCCTCCTCAGGAAGTTGTGCAATGAGAATACAGTTCATGGTTTCAAAATAATAGTGAACTAATTATTTTTAAAAAAAATTTCCTACTTCTAATTAACATAGTTCTAACCCCCATGCATGCTAGAAATAGCACAAAAAGCACAGATGTATCTCAGTGGAATTAAATCAGACATAATAAGTTTATCTAGGTTAAATGATTGATAAATGTCATGATAATGTATGACATTATCCATATAATAAAAAAAATTCTAGCCACTATGAATAAGACATTTTGAACAAAGCCTTTATTGGCTGCTTATGCTTGAGATTTCAAAGGAAAGACCTTTATCTTGTGTGAAAACCAAACCAAAAGATTTCTTTGTAAATTTTATGCTCCCTATGAATCTGACTGTGATTATTTAGAACAGGTATTTTTAAAAAAGTATAACAAGACCCTTTTCATGTTTGGATTGTGACGATTCACATTTGATAGAGTTATAATGAAATTACCATACTCAGCCTGACTGCTGGCACAGTAAATACTGCTCTGAAGGGGAAAGTCAGAACATTATGGCAAAGTTTGCAAGCCATCAATGATCTCAGAGGAAGGGCGTTTCTTCCAGTTGTTAACTTAAACAAAAACA
This sequence comes from Thryothorus ludovicianus, assembly GCA_013397245.1. NCBI lineage: Eukaryota > Metazoa > Chordata > Aves > Passeriformes > Certhiidae > Thryothorus > Thryothorus ludovicianus. Next base: position 482,858 of record VZTB01009512.1, read on the forward strand.
ACAGAAGACTATACACTGGTCCTGGAAGGAACAAAACACTGGGAGTTTCAAGGCACACTCTAAATATATTAGCTTAGGATATCTTTGTGAAGGAGCTAGCTTCATTTTCACTGTTGGTCTACTGTGGAGAAGGCTTGCTCCAGCATTCTGAAGTTATAGTAAAACTGAGACCTTATCTAATCCAAAACTGATTCAGGTATGTTTGTCTCTAAACTGATTCTGTCTGTCCATATCATCAACTGATCCCTCTGCTTTGCCTCGTGGTGCAAGAAAAAGAGAAAAAATGCAAAAGCCAATGGTTGAACTAGCAGCCAGAAGACACAAGCCCAAATTATGTTTTGCCACAGGCTTCCTGTGTGATTAGAGACTAGCCAGTCTCCCAGGGCTTTAGCAGGGATAAGTACAGCTTCTTTGCAACCCTTAATACATTCTGCAGAAATGGAAACGAAATTAGTGTCCAAGACCTTTCTCCTGCCATGTGCAGTGATGATGGAGAGATATGAGGAAGACATGATCTTTCCTTCCCTTTGAGCACATCTAGCTCATTTCTCTCTCAGTTCTTCTCTGTCTTTCCTCCTTACCCTGCACTAAACTCTCGACACTCCCTGCAGGTTTCTGACAATCCTGAATGGAAATGCAAGATGCTGCATTAACAAATAATATAGATCACTTCAATTCTCCATCCTCTGAATTGCACCTTTCAGAAGAAGGTTTTACACGGAATATTTTCTTTATTTGAAGATTTAGGCAGGACAATCTGGGCTAATGATTTTTACTTCAAGTAGTTATGAAGGGCAAAAAATTATGTTCAGCTAGGAAGCTCATGTTTCTTTCATAAGACTATCTTTCAGGATTTCATCTGTCCTGGAAAAGGGCAGATTTCAAACTGATTAAAGGGAATAGAAAATGTATCACATTCTACAAAAAAACTGTAGGACAACTCCTGAAGTCCATTAGCTAGCATTTTGACATTTCTGGTTTTGTGATGCAACAGCAATGAAGGCAGAATTCGGGAAAAAAATTAAAAAAAAATCTCTTTTTATATTAGGTCCTTTCCTTAAGCATTTATTGATAAAGATAATTGGTGATTGCTAGCATGAATATCCAGTTAAAAAAAAAAAAAAAATCTTTGTTATCAAGATTTTTTTTTTTAAAGATTGCATCTCTTTAAAGAACCTTGAAAGGAACAACTGAAGTAAGCAAATAAGATATCATCCAAAAATCCACCCCTGTCCTTGAACCACTGAAGTCCATATGTTCATCAGATGTATAATAGTGTTCTCATTATTAATTAAATCATTCAGTGGGTTTTTCCTGCATCCTACACAGATTCTTGTCTGCAAAGACTGAACAGAGTGGCTGAAAAGAACAGAGTGCCAAAGACATGACCAGATGAGTGCCAAGAGCACAAGAAGGCAAAAAATAGGAGCATTAGCTTTTCTTAATATTTTTCTTTTTTTTTAAATCTTAGAATGGGCTGAAATATTAACTTTATTTGGTATCTGGAAACAGATGTGCTCTTTGAAAACAGCATAAGTAATCAAGATAGCAGGTTAACAAAGACACAGATAACACTTCAGCTAAACGTGGTCTGTGTGTGCAGAAACTTCTGGCTGAGCTGGTGGCTTTTATTTCCAAAGCTGTTTTCTCCACCACTACAGAAATAAGCTGAGTTGTTCTAGAAAGATAAACAGCAAGCTGCAGCAGAGCTATTTATTCTGAATATTTTATCCCTTGATTTCTTTAATCTGCTGTTAGTATCTCATGCGTCCTCCCATTATTATGTACCAAACAATAGAAATTTAAAGCCAAACATGTTGTTTATTTTCCTTTTATGTAGTTGAATAAATTAAAGTTTTGAAATGTGCCCTAGAGTTGATTTTTATACGGAATTTTAAATGTAACTTGTAATAAAACAGCAATAAGCATTTCTTGATTAGAAAAAACTGACTGAAGTATTTGCATTGGTCAATGGCCTTTTTACTTTGTGATTTACAGTGCTAAAGAGATTAGGTTATAATTCCTGTTAAAAGAACAGGAATTAACTGCTTCCTGTGGTAGCAGTTTCTATCAGGAGAACACACAGCTCAGTGTTTTAAAGACTAACATCAATTTCGAGCCTTGGAATTTGTTTCCTTTTACTATTTTGTCAGTGATCTCATGGACTTTCTCTGAGTAGGAGTTTGGACTTGATGGTCTCAAAGGGATTCAAATCAGTTGAAAATTATAATGGGATCAATGATAATGACCTTACACAGAGATTCTAGTGAAATGTGAATATGAACTGCAGTGAAACAGAGTAATGTTTACTTTCTTTAATTTTCAGCTTAAGTTCTAGAAGTGGATATTGATAATTAGTGTTCTCTGTGCTGTGTGCCTTTGTAAAATGCATGTTTAAATGAATGTACAAATACACATACAATTGTGCTAAACATGTGTATGCCTATATAAGAAGATACAAACATTATAAATCAAAGTTAAAAATTACACTGCCACCATGGAAGGCATTTAAATTGGGAAGTTATGCATTCTGGATTGAGGTAAACCTTATGTTTGCAGATGTAAAAGTAAAGAGCTTGCTCTTGACAAGGAGGAAACAGCATCACCAATTGTCTTGAAATCTGCCTCTCTTAGATCAGAACTGGACACTGTAAACCAACAGATTGAATATATTACTTCTATGTGTATATAACCACATCCAATGATGGTTACAAAATCTTATGAAGGGATTTTGATGAATTATTTTTAGTTTTTAGGAAAGCATCGTTTTTAAACATCATCTCATTCAGAATAAAGCTATTTTAAGTCCTCAGCTAACATGGGCTTTTCTAGGCCCCAGTACAAAAAATGCTATCTGTTACCCTGGTGCAAAGTCATAACATCTTAAATTATCTTTTCAGAACAGCAAGAGGTTGTCCACTCTAGATGCTTTTGCTGAAGAAGCTTATTTCCTCAATTTCTTTGTCTCTTTTCAAGCACACAGTAGATTTCCAAATCAAAACCAGAAGAGGCATCTGCTGAGTAAGGGTTTTTTTCAAACTGATAAACCAGATCAGTTGAGTTAACACCAAATTAATCTTATTAGAGTTAAAGCTGCAGCACTGAAAGGAGGGAAGTGTTTTTGTGCATCAAATGAAAGAGGAAGAGCTACTGTCCTGGTCACAAGTTTTGATGTTTTGTCCTGATCACAGGTTTAAATAAAGTATTTCTTCTTCAGTTTAACTGCTGCTTATTGTTAGTGGCACGTAATTCTCTACCCAGCACACCCCATGAACACTCAGAAGCAGTGTGCACTTGTGTTTGCATATAGCCAGCTAAGGAGAACCACATGGCACATCTGCTGTTCTTGATATCAAATCACAGAAAGTTTGATGAATGTAATGAGTAACAAGAAGAAAGAATTAGGAGTTCTTCAAGTTGTCCTAGACACATATCCCAAACATTAAAATACGTTGCTATGCAGTGTTAAAAAAAGAAGGCTCGTACAATTTCTATCTGAATGGAACAGCTTTATAGCCTTTTGATAGTTTTAATGGGGTTTTGTATGTTTATGGGAAGAGATGAAAGATGAAGAAGGCTGGAGAAGAGGAGCAGAATGCCAAATAGATCACCTAATTAAGGATTGGGAGCATAGCCGTAGGGAAAGTCAAAAGACAGATATGGATATGCTTTTCTCTGGTTCTGTTAAAGGGACTTGAAGCTGTGAGCAAATAAACTATGTGCTGTTGGAGTCTTATTATTCAGGAAATGGAATTTTGTATGTCCTTTGCAAATTAACTGGGGAGCATCTATCACCAGTTTCTCATCCTAGCTGCAACTGGCCCTGTCCCAAATTTTGAATTGCTTGGGTCAGCAACAATACACATCAAAATGTTAAAACATAAAAATCTAATGCTGTGCCCTCTCAGAAGTGTAAGAACATTTTTTTATGTAGGTACCTTGCTGTCAGCCTTCCATTTGCAATTTTGGTCCTATTTTTTTTAAGTACTGCTTTTTGCATTCATCAAATTATACCCCAAAATATAAAAAGCAAGTCTTGCAACTGGTCAAGACAAAAATACTTCAATGAAGTTTTGTGACATTGCTATAATGAATAGTATTAGACACTGTTATTAGCTAGCATACTGAATTTCCTTTTCAAATACTGAGTATTAAAAGATAAAAATGTTCACAGTTTAGTATGAGTAGGAGATATTTGCTGCAACTATAAAGTGCTATATTTTTTCTCCACTAGAACTGTATTTTATTAAGTTACTTTAACACTCTTGTGAGTAAGCCTTATTCCACCTGCAATAAGTTCCTGCTGAGTGACCATGCCAACAACAGCCAGAGCCAAGGTCAGCCACACCAAGAGGCAAAGAGAGAGTGGTGTTCACAGCAAACCCAGCTGTGCACCATTTGATCTTGGCAGGATTTGTTGTTTCCAGTGTAACTCCTGCCATATGAAATATGAATCCTGTTTAAGTAGGTAATGAGGGCAGTGGTCTTCTACAGTGCATTCAAATACATGAAATGAGAGCTGCTGTGCAAGCTGATGAAAAAAATCCAACACACCGAGCAACTTCCGTCACCCAAACCCAATTCTCAAAGAAACAGATTCAGAAAATTTTGAAGCAACTGATGATAAAGGACCATTCCCCACAGTACTATCATTGACAAGAATTACCGACAGAGGGACACAGCATAATTTTTCAAGTACACATTTTGGCTGTATTTTTCCTACAACCCTTTGAACCTGAGGAGGACACTTCTGGCTTTTAATAGTTTCTTTGATTTGTCTGTATCTGGAGTGCCAAAAAGACATCAGAGATCTCCAGGAATGTTTGAAGAATGTGATGTCCATCCTGAACAAGATTTTGAGTCAAGACTGCACTACCTAACACTGCACTAACACATAAAAAATACATTTGTTTCCTTTTGTTGCATATTCCATGTTGATTTTCCTTTCCTGGGCATTTAGTAGTTGAAGACATCAGAAGTAATGAAATGCCTTTACCTCATCTCAAGAAATAAGGACACTGAAAAACCTTATAGAATGCCCTTGTAAAATTACAACTGAAACCCCAAAAATACCAAGCAATTAGTTGTACTGAAAGCATTATATTTTTTAACAAAATATTATGCTAGTTGTGTTGGGTTTTTAATTACAAAAATTGCAACTGAGATCTAAAATAACTAAATTAAATTTTTTACTTCAGTAATTTTTTAAACTGTTAACACTATGGACATGAAGATATTAAAAATTGTTTATCCCTTTCCCAATTTTTTTAAATGATGTTTCAAAATTTTTCCCATGTGGGAGTACAGATGGGAAAATGGACAGACTGTTCTCTGTTTGTTAATTTTTATAATTTTGATGAATAATAAACTTGGTCTTTTCAAGGTCAAACATTCTCTTCTACATTATAAATTTACTGTAAAACATTCTTGATAAAGTTACATAATTTACAAATGTTGAATTTACATTGCTAGCTTTAATGAGAAACAAATGAAAAAAGTTATCTCTGAAAGAGTTCACAATNTATATATATATGGATTTATGGTAATGGAAATCCATGTTTGAGTCATTTAGAGAAAATGCATGGCAAACAGCAGAGCTCTTCTGTGTTTTATTTATACAGAAATATAGAAAGTGAGAAAACACCAGTGAAGTTTCTTTTACTAAAAGAGTGCTAAGCTGCCCAATACCAAATATTTGCTGGACTCATTCCTCAATTGCTCTTGAGTACTGCTGAGTACAGCAATGTCAAAATGTCAAAAAAGTGGTTGTTCCATAAGCAAATGTTCATAATAAATGTTTTTACACATCAACATTTATTCCAATCTGGAATGAAAAGAATTGATGTTACCTCAGAACTGCTGGATGACTGGATTTGTTTCTTGAAATTCTGAAGAAAAAAAAGCTCACACTTTTATATAGAAAAATCTAAACATTGACATTTTCTCTACTTTATTTTATCTTATTTTTTAAGATTCATCTTTCATGACAGCATTTCAAGGCTACCCAATTTATGTTGTGAGACATTGTGGAGTTTTGGGGTTTTTCAACAGCAAAACAAATTTTCAACTGATCTGACTGTATGAAAATGCAATAAAAAGCTATAGAAAATTTAGGAAACTTCTCTAATGCCTTGTGAGTAGCCAGTAATCTTCTCAAATTATGAAGAGATAATCCAACTAGTTTTCCTAAATTTACAAGGAGGTAATCGGAAATAAGAGCTATCATTCCCAACTACAGGACATTAAAGCTCTTCTTATTTAGTGCTATGTCCACTGTCAGTTTGCTTAAGTATTTTTATATGAAAGCAATATGTCCAATCTTGCCTAGTTTGCAGTAAGATTCTTGCTGTGAGACATGGGGCTGCCTGCCATCCTTTAAGGAAAATTCTAGACCATAGTAATGAAATGTTGTCTTATCACACAGAATATCTTTGTGAAATGCAAATTCAATTAGCTACACCATGGGAGACAGCAGCAGGACTTCCCAAGAAGGAAGAACACCTTTTGTAAGGGAGGGTGTGGAGTCTCCCCCTCTTGAGACATTCAAAACCCACCTGGACCTGTTCCTGTGTGACCTGCTCGAGGTGATCTGGCCTTGGCAGAGAAGCTGGGCTAGAGGATCCCGAGATCTCTTCCAACACTAACAATTCTGTGATTCTGTGACAAAATGAATGCAAAAGAAAGGAGCTTTCAGTGTAATTGTCTGGATTTTATTTTTGACAGGTTTTTGCCCTGTCACAGTAGAAAGAGTATTCAAAAGTAGACCCTTCTAATGTGATTTAATACACTTCTTCTCAATCAGGAGGAGCAGACAAATTTTATAATAATTTATCTGGTTTAGCATTTTATGCATTTAGGTCAGACAATGACAGTTTAACCCATATAAAGATAGCTACCTAAATTGTCTGTGGCACTTCTGCCAAGAAAGGAAAAAGAAATGATAGTGGGAAATGCAGCAGGATGAAGATTCTCAGGAGTCAAGAGGATGTCCAAGCCACAAATACATTCCAGTAGATCACTAATGAGTGAACATGCCTCATGTCTTACTGCTATAATCACTCATTTGATTTAAACAACATTTGGTTCCAATGTGTGTTTCATTTCCAGGAGGCGGGTAAAGTTCTAGCTGAAAATTATATTCAGTGTTGTCTTTGCTGTTTTGATTAATTTCTAGTCAGGATGACTGGGGTTTGGGTTACTTTGAGCACTGACCTGGAGAGTTTCCACAGTTTGGCTCACAGTTTACTATGACCAAGTTTTGTGGCAGCTAGATTCTTTGTTAAAACCTGGTTGAAACAAAAAAAAAAATTGATTTCCACATGGATTACTGACATTTGGAGGTGAGGGGGTGGGGAATGGCAAGCTCCAGCTAAAAATGAAGACTGATCATTTCCTGAACTCAGTGTAAAGGGAGGTTCCAGGGGGTAAAAATTGCTTTGGGAAGAATGAACTGTTGGAGGCAACAACCTAGGTGGTCCCTAGAAACTAGGGACCATGAGATCATCTAATTTCAGAAAACCAAAGATAGTCTGAAACATAAGCTGAATTGAAAAGGAAGCCCTGAATCTCTTGACACTAGCAGGGCATGGTAGGAGGACTGAGAAAGTAAAAATTTAAAACGTTATATTCTTTAAAATTTAAATTTAGTAGCATGAGTGCTGCCCAAAGTTTCCTGACATATATCACAGAATGATATGAACTTCAGAACCTGGACTTTGAGATTGCTAAGTATTATGCTAGACAAAAACAGGAATGCAATGCACTTCAGTCACCATGGAAGTTCGGAGAAGGGAGATATGTTATTGCAAACAAAATATTTGTGAAGACCTTATTTTCAAATCTTAAATATCAGCCAAAACAGGCTCACTCCATTGTTGATATAAGTTGGCTGCTTTCACGCATATTAAGGACCCAATTCAGTTGGTTTTGCATTACTCTGCATGAGGTATCATTTGAAACTCTTGTATTGTAGGAATCAGTCCAGGGAACACACAACATAAATGTAAAGTCCTGCCCACAGCTGTAGAAAGAATGAAATCTTCAAAAATTATGTTTATCTAGAAATCAAGTTCCTTCAGTCCCACAGAAGAAAAACACCACTCCCTTCACCTTTCAAGAAGCATTTCCCTCCTCTGTTTTTCAAACTTTAATTAAAAAATGGTATTAAATTCTATTTTGTTTGCTGATCTCATTTCCAGAGAAGTGACCAAGGAAAACTTTGCCGCAAGTAAAAAAAAGGAGAGTAGAGTCAAGGAAAATCTCTTACCTTTGATTCCTTTCAGTGAAACAACTGAGTCAACTAGTCTAAAATTGAATTTGTTTACTTGCCAGATTGTGAACAGTAGCTGAAATACATAAAAATCAGGCAGAATAAGTTCTAATCCCAAGGTAACACAGAGTGGACAACAATTACTTGGATTTTAAGATAGGTCAGTTTTGAAAGTAGATCCACTGAAGAGGAAAAGGTCAGTTCTTGACAAATAGCAATTCCACTAGCTCTATGCCTACAGCAGTAAATTGCCTCCACTTTTATTCACTTTTCTTTTGTACTTATTCCTCTTTCAGCTATGAGATAGTTCCTTGTTCAGAAAATTATGGATTGGCTAAGTTTTCAAAGCTACTGCTTTTCGCATTTGGCGGTAATGCAATGAGCAGCGATTAACTTCCTCACCATGGAAGTTGCAATATTTCCCAGCAATTGACCTTATTTGGGGATATTGTCTATGCCAGTCCTGTTAGTAAAGCTGTTCTTAGCCTCAGTACCAAGGTAACCACATGCTATGAATGTCCCCCTCTATCTCCAGCTGTGTCTTCTCTTGTAGAGGAGAAACAAGGCAATCACTCAGTTATTCTGATCATACAAGTAAAAAAGCTGTCTTCCTGCTGAGAACAATGGGCCTCATTCTTTTCGTTATACTGTCCTTTGCTGGGCTGATGCCACTGAGAGGCTGTTTCACCACCACAAAACGGGTCCTCTATACATAGAAACAGTCCTGGAAAATCCTGGAAATAATAAAATACTGAGAAGATTCTTCTCTGTATAGAAGCATATTTAATTCTTTATAGTATTGTGTTATATCATATTTCATCTTGTTGTCTGAACTGCAGAAACACAGAAAAATAGTTGCACATCTTGACTTTTTTTCCCTAGGACATATTCAGCAAAATGAATTAATGAGTCATATTTTGAGGCCACATTCACTCTCAAAACACCCATTCCGTTACACTTCCACAACACTACTGTGCCCAATCCACCCCTAAATAATCCTTGATTATTTCCTCGTCAGTTGGAAAAATTGCTAGTTGGACCCATACCAAATAGTTTAGAGTATGTATCTAACATGAGTACTTTTAAGAAGACAGAAACTGCAATGGTATAAAGATACGATACTTCTGAAATTTCAAAGTGTTGAAGTTTGTGAGGAAAAGATCTCCAAACAACTGGAAAAGAAAACATATCTACAGACAAGTCTGCATGCAAACACATGCACATGTATGCATATGCAGATATATGTGTGGAGGATTTATATTGTATTCCAACATGGAATGAGAAGAGTCTCCAGTATTTGGCTTAAAAATCCTTCTAACACATGGATCTTATTAAAATGTACCTCAGTCTAACTGTGCTGCGCAAATGAAAGTGGTTCCACATGGCTGATATAAACCTGATCAAGAATGGGAAAGGAAAATGTTTCTACTTGCCTTGTTGCCTCCTGTAATCTGTAGATCGAAGACTGAATTATTTTGCCTCTGCTGCAGTGTATGCAGTCACTGAAGTCTGACCATATCTCCATTCAAATGAGAGGGAAAATATCAGATATATTTAGCTAAACAAAGCCCAGTGATTCCACATTGAAATCTAATGAGAGCAATAGCTATATATGCAAAAGGGAAAGCTTTTCCCTCTCACATCTTGCAATATATATCCTTCTCATAACACTGTAAGAGTAAAGAATTTGAACAATAGATTGAGAGCCTTTGTTTAGAACAGTGAGCTTTAAATACTACAACATCTACCTGTTATGCTTAATACAATAAAACACTATATGTTTTATGTGATCCTTCTTAAACCTGCATAGTACTTCTAACGAGGCAAGGAACTTGTAAAATAATTGATGTGTCCTGCTGGAACATGAAAGGACACCTGTTTATCAGCACAAAGTACATTGTACAACAGTCTAAATCTGTGCTCTTATCTCTCCATTGGATGCAGTTATGGTTGCTCACCCAATATATCTCCTCTGAGATATCAGTACTTCCTGACAAAGCACTGCAGCACTGCAGATCAGCAGTTCATGTAGGAGAGAAAACAGCTGATGCTTAATCTGCTGATACAGAAATACAAATAGCTTCTCACATTATACCACTGCTAATATGTGATCAAATATTTCTAAACTTAGCTTGTTATAAATAGGGAGTCATAAGGAGAGCCTAATAGAGTTATGTAGCACAAGCAAGCTTGTAAGAGACAGAGCAGGCAATCTTGTGAAAGGTAGAAGATAGTAATAGATTTACTCATCTCAAATAGCACTTCATATAGAAGTAAAATACCATGACATCAGTGGAGATATTTCTGAAATTAGACACTCTTCAGAAAGATTAAAGTTACAGGCATAAATTGATAAAAAAATACCAGAATCATGATTAACAATCACAGCAGCTTTTCAAATCAAGAAACTAGGTCTGATTTTCATTTTTGAACTACTGAATAAGGGGTAAAGGAAATAAATGGCAAAATGGTGTTGCTTCTGAAATAGACATACAAAATATTAGTGGTCTTTCCTCACTTCCAACTTTCTTACACTTCTTGTTCCTCAGCTCTTTTTTCCTCTACCTCCGTCACTACTGAGAGCCTGTTCATTTCTGCCTTTCTGTCTATCTGGCATTGCTTCCTTTCTCTTTTTCAGGATATTCTCTTTCCTAACATTCAGTATGCTTATCCTTGATCTAACATGATTTAAAAGAGAAAGAGTGAGAAACAGTGAGGTGGAAAAGAGTATTGAGATAGACTAACGGGATTTAGAATAGTTGGTTAATTTTGCTGTTGCCTTATCTTCTTCACTGTTCTTTCCTAGAAGCCACAATCAGGATGGGCTTTAGAGCTATAGCCTGGAAAGAGCCAAGAGGAGGCTATGAATGGATCTTTGTAAGGGGTCTCAGGTACTTGCCAAGGGAGAAAGCAGAGGGACTGAAGAGAGGAATTTTAAACAACATACAGCCCTGTCCTGGAAGTGCTGAAATCCTGTTCAATTAAAATTCCTTACTTTACTGTAAGCAAAGTATTAGCTTTCTCAGTGCAATTTAACCAGATAACAAACCAACAAAACAAGTGCTGGATCCTGTACCTGGAACGAGGCAATCCAGGATGCACGGACGGACTGGGGAACGAGAGGCTGGAAAGTGGGGCCTTGGAAAGGGACCTGGGGCCCTGCTTGATGGCAAGTTGAACATGAGCCAGCAGTGCCCTGGTAGCCAGGAGGGCCAACCCTGTCCTGGGGACATCAGGGACAGCATCACCAGCCAGGCAAGGGAGGGGATTGTCCTGATCTGCTCTGACCTGGGGCAGCCTCACCTCCAGTGCTGGGACAGTTCTGGGTGCCACAATATAAAAAAGACATTAAACTATTAGAGAATGTGTAAAGGAGGGCAATGAAGATGATGAAGGACTGGAGATGAAGACTGATGAGCAGCTGAGGTCACTTGGACTGTTCAGAGTGAGACTGAGGGAAGACCTCATATCAGCCTACAGCTTCCTCATGAGGGGAAGTAGAGCAGAAGGCAATGACCTCTTCTCTCCAGTGACCAGCGGCAGGACTCAAGGGATATCATGAAGCTCTGTCAGAGGAGTTTTAAGTTGGATATTAGGAAAAGGTTCCTCACCAGCTGCTGGGTATTGGAAAATGCTCCCCAGGGAAGTGGTCGCAGCACAAAGCCCGACAGAGCTCAAGAAACATTTTAACAGTGCTCTCAGAAACATGGTATCATTACTGAGGCTGTCTTGTGCAGAGTCAGGCTTTGGACTTTGAGGACCCTTATGGGTCCCTTCCAACTTAGGATATTCTATAAACAAAGAGAAAAATCTGACCCTATAATCCTATAGGAAGAGGGAACATTATCTTCAAGATCTTGTGTAGGACTAATTAAATGAAAGAGAGAAAAGCGCTTGCCAATGTCTTGTTCACATAAGATCTGGTGATACTGTGGGATCACAATATTTATTTTACATCAACTATCGAATACTTCATTTCTATTAAAGTAACTTCCATATTAAAAATTATATGTGAATATATGTTTTTCAGTTACAATAACTTTGCAGTTGTATCCCTTAATTAAGTTTCAAAAACTTAAAATCTTGCAGCTCTAATGAATGTAATTTATCAAGTTTGATAAAGACAGAAAGTTTAAGAAAACCACAGAAACTCCACAATAATTCTGAGAGTACAAGTTATGTAATGAAACATATACCTTGAAGCAGCAATAACTAAGTTTGAAGAATGGTGTAAATTCAAGATTGTTTTTTGGCATGGTCAGAAACAGTTATCAGAGCTTCCTTCCCCCAAGCAAATATTAGCCTAACTTTCAGGAGGAATTAGCCTAATAGCAAGAGGAAGTTTTTCTGCTGGTTGTGATGAAGAAAATGGACAGGACACCATGTTTTTATTCTATACTGAGGCTTCAAGGCAGGAGGAAATTCAGAGGATGCTAGGTTTCCTCCAAAAGAACTCCATCTTCTATCATCATTGTCATTAGGGTTAACATATAATATTTTGAGTGAAAAAACAGAGAGGATGTGAGCACACTCTAACCTTCTCTCTTTGAACAAAAGTGTCATCAAAGAAATCCTGGCTCAGTGAAAAAAACATGAATCAGATTCATTATCACCAGGTCCTCAAAGTTCATTGATCCACAGAGTCATTGCACACAACCACAAAAGTTAGACAGTTCAGTCTTTATTTCAACAGCCTGAGAAAATGTAAATTATTAAAGTCTAAAATGTTCCATGACCTTTTTTTTGATGAATCCTTTCTGATCACTGCAAAACCAGATTTGCAACACAACCATATTGTAAACTGTTGGAACCATTAATGTCCACAAGAATAATACAAGTTTTTGAAGACAAGGGTAGGACTAAAACTTATAAGGTTTTTTAGAACAAAAAAACTACTCTTGGTCTGTACAAAGTATCCTGTAACATACAAGAAAAATGGTCTGCATCCTGTTTTCACCACAGAAATAAAAGGAATGCCAAAATCAGTAATGAAAAACACTTATAGAAAAATGTAAGTTGCCAGGAAACAGACAAATGTGTTTAAACTTTCATACTTTCTTGATGAATCTACAGAGAATATTGGGAGAAAATAAAAGTAACTTCCATATATACTTATGAATTGCATTTCCATGACAAGGTTTTGGTAAGCCAGGGACAGCACTACAGGAGGGGCTCCCGTGAAAAGTGTCCAAGGGTCAGCCTCATGTCAGAGAGAGACAGTTCTGGTTGACTCCAAAAGAGAACCACCACTGGGCAAAGCTGAACCCTTCGGCAATGCTGGCAGCATCTCTCTGATAATATAATGAAGACACAATAAAAATGCTGTGAGGGACAGAGGAGTGAGAAAATATCTGAGAGAAGCAACCCTGAAAACCTCAAGGTCAGGGCAGAAGGAGGGTGAGGGGGTGCTCCAGGGGCTGGAGCAGAGATTCCCATGCAGCCTGTGGCAAAGTTTTCTGCAAGGCAAGCTGTGTCATGGAGGTCCACAGTGGAGCACACATGGACCCTGCAGTCCATCAAGAACCATGTGCCACAGTACTGGATATTTCCTGAAGGAAACTGTAGCTCAAGGAGACTCCACGGCAGAGCACCCTCCAGGCAGGAGGTGCAGCCTGTTGACAGGACAAGGTTTTCTGCAGCACATGTGACCCCACGGGTGACCCATGCTGGAGTAGTTTGTTCCTGAAGGGCTGCACCCTATGGGAAAGGACCCATACTAGAGCAATTCTTGAAGGAGCAATTCTTGAAGATTTGCAGCCCATGGGAAGGACCCACATGGGAGTAGTTCATGAGGGACTTTCTCTTGTTGGAGGCTCCCCATACTGGAGTAGGGAAACAGCGTGAGAAGGAAGGGCTGACAAAGACAAATTGTTACAAACTCCACAATCTGCAATCCACATTGTCCTGTGGTGCTTGAGGAAGAAGAGGAAGAGATAGAAGAGACAGGAAAAAAGGAATGAACTTGAGCCTGGAAAGAAAGGGGGTGTGAGGGAAGGTGGCTTTAGTTTTGATTTTGTTAATCATCAGTTTAGTCTATTTCTAATTGGAAATTAGTTAAATTAATCTTCTCTGAGCCAAGACTGTGTACCCATAACAGTAATTGGTGAACGATTGCCCTGCTCTTATCTCAACCTGTAAGCTCTATTCTTATTTTTTCCCACTGTCTTGATGAGGAGGGGGAGTGGGGAAGTAGCCAGCCAAGGTTAACCCACTACAGTGTATTTTTAGAGGGATAAAGAACAATTAGAATGACAGAACAAAATGAAATAGTTGACTGTATTTACAGCAGAAGTATTTTTCACTCTCCATCTGATTTCAAAGTTTGTTTATAAAGATAATATCAAATAATATCAAATATTGCAATTATAATTGTTTGATAAGAATCACAAAACAATTTTTTTAACAACATAAGTATGGTATTTTTATTTAAAGCATTCAGTCCACATCTGAATAATAACCTAACAGAATATCCTCTAAATCGCATGATTCTCTTGTGACTATTATAGTTGTGTAATAACTTATAGATCAAATTATACAGGACAGCAACTATAAAACATTTCAACCAATCCTGACAGCTCTTACAGAGTCCCTATTATTTAAATAGGAAGTACAGCTGCTATGCCTCTGGTTTGTACTTTACAGCTTTTCTGCTATGTTAACAAACTTAGTAGTCAAAAGTGACATTACATATTTTACATCTGCCATATTTGATCATCTTTAAACAATGCTATGTCTTTCTTAAAAAAAGGTTACATAAATCAACTTGATCCTTTGGGTATTTACTGAATGCTCTAAGCTTCATTGAAACCCAGAGATCTCAAGAGTTCAGCTGGGCCACTGACAAAATCATTCAATCCTGCATTACTCCTCAGACTTGCTTTTTTATAATTACTGAGAGAGATATCCCAGCCACCCAAGTACTTTCATTTATTCAGTGGGCAGAGGAAGGGGAGGAAAAGACACAGAGAGCCTAGGGATGAAAGTGAAAAGATCAGCAACAGTTTACCTGTCACTGAGGAGCATTAAAGTTGTGTACAGAGAAGAGGCAGCAGGAGATGCGAGGCACTTTCCTTTAGAGAGAGGAATTAAGTTACAAAAACAGGGCCTTTAGTGTTAATGGTTTAGGATCTTGTATCAGTTCTGCTTAGATGTCAGTGATGCCTCCTTGCAGCCACAACTATGCCAGAAATGGGGTGGAAATGAAAGGATAATGGATAGAAAAATTTCTGCAGATTGTAGAAATTAAAGTTAAGGTATTATTTTTAGAGTCTTGACTTAAGCCAGTATTTCAAAAGGAATTATAAACTCAAGATATTGTATTTCCAGTTCAGTTCAATTTTTTCTGATGTTCATTGACATTTTCTATGACTTCAAATAAAAATATTTCAGATGCTTCAGGACAATGTCTGCTTGAGAGTCACTTGGGTTTTTTATAAAGATATTTGAAATCTTCAATGAATGCTCATAGTTCAGAAGTGGTAATCTGGAAGGCAAAGCACAGCTGCTCTATACCCTTCCTGTAAATCTGCATGTGCACCCTGCTCCTTTTATACAGCTTTCAGACATCTTCTGACCTTTCTATAGGATCAATATATTTAGGGAAAGTAAAGCTCCGTGGTGAATTTCATTATGCAAATGTGAAGGGGAGGAAATTGCTCTTAGTAATTTTCTAATGATACATTTAAGTTTTAGAAATTTTCATTCATAATTCAACAGTACAAATATGTCAGACCACCTGATGGTAAATCAACTACACACATCTATTAGCAGTTCTGATCTTCCACAGAACCTGCTCTAAGATTAGGATCTATATATAGACCGTATTTTACCTGGCAGGATATAGACCTAAAGCCATGTGATCAGGTGCAGAAGGGGATTAGATTGCTGCACAGCCTCCGCCATGGAGCTGAATAAAAGATCATGCACTTGATGCTTTTAGGGAAGGCTGAGAAAGGCACACTGCTCCTGGCATTCCCTTGAGTCAGGGATGGCAAAGCATTGGCAGACATTTGAGAAGAACTCCAAACCTGAGCTGACAATGCAGAAAGGTCAGCTGACATAATGCTGACAATGAAGAAATTGCATAATTTCTTTTCTTTCCCATTTCCCTCCAATTTTTATCATGCACTTATCCAAGGATGTGAATTTTCGGGAAGAGCTTAACATTGCAAAGCGGGAAGAAGATAAAGGCTCGTAACATATGAAAGTATATTAAACTCCAGTCTGGAGTGCATCAATCTGGCAGAGTACTACTGAATTCAAAGGTCAATTTATGCTTACTGGAGGTCAGTAAACTTGCATACTTGCATAAAAAAGCATACTTACCCCTTGGCAAAAAATGGGCTTTACAAACAAAACTGATAGGAAAATAGAGCAACTTTGAAAGCCCTGAGGAGATTTTTGCATTTCAATGGTCCTGAAATCTAACAGGTATTTCCCTCTGGGGTTTCAGTTTGTCCCCAGGATGTCTTGGCATGAATCACCAATTCAAGGATTAGCGCATACACTTCCTCCTCCTGGTGTGGGAGTCATTTGTACAGCTGCTGCTTTGGGAAATGTTCAATAATCCTTCATTCTGAAAACTCATAACCACTCTGGATGCCAAGAAATCCTTCTAGGACACGCACTGCCTCTTTGCTTTGGCTTCCATACGTTTGGTACGCACATGCAAGGCACAGAAAAAGCTTTGTAGCAAGTTTGTCGCATGGTAAGAGTGAGAAATCATGGAAATAACAGGTTGCAATTTAATGCCTTCTAAATCCCAAGGCAGAGCACTAACAGGACAGATGCATTCAAAAGAATGAAAGCGGATGAATCTGGAACTGAAACAGAGTCTAACATATGGGAGTAGATAAACCTGTCGATAGAAAATAAGGACACGTGGAATTTTGCCAGTAGTAAGCTGAAACTGGCTCTGCTCACAGCCTTGAAATGTATATTCTGTCTCCTCTCCAAGCCTTCCTTTCTGTTTGATCGCTCCTGCTTCCAGTCCAGAAGGCTCATCGGGTTCCAAGTGACTATTCTATTGGGGTTCTTTTGCCCACCTAGTAACAGGATGATCTGTAAACCTTATGAGAACTGTACTTTAGCTTGGCAGGCAATCACAACCCAAATAGAGCTCACTTGAAAACCCTGAAGTCAGTAGAAAAGCTCCCTGTGCCTGAAGCCCAGGCCTGAAATGCATTTAGAAGTCCCGTGCCTGAATGTGGCTCCAGTGGTACACTTGGTCAAGGAAACACATTGTGACTTCAGCCAGGCTCCAGCTGAAGCATGCTATAGGGGTTGTGGATAAATGAAAAGCCAAATTTCTGAGTGAGTGTTTTTCCAAGCCAAACAAAGCTGCTGAACTTTCTGGGGTTTACTTGGCACTTATACTGCTTTTGGGAATTTGAATGGTGCTTGTCCAAGGATAATTGACTCCCTGTGTATGCTATTGTGATTCTCAGAAAAAGCAGCATTTTTCTCAGTCTTTCCAGGCATAGTTATGTTCTTAATAGCAATTGAACAGAACAGGAAATGGAATGGGGTGTTCTACAAGATCCAGATTAGTGTCCGTGGAAAGAAACCCACACCCCTGGATCACCTCAACAGGTGATGACCCAATTACGTTAATAATTCATCATAGGATATATTTCTCCTTATTTACACATGGTATTTCCATTTCCATTTATTTGAGTGGTCTAGCCACTCAGCAGGAAAGAGGAGATTTAAATCTCTGGTTTCTGTTATGCATGTTTTAAGAAAGAAATTAACTGTACTGTACAAGGAAAAAGAACTCTAAGCTACAGAAGCTGACTACACTGAAAATAAAAGCAGAAGTGGCATCACAGCCGGGAGTTGTTATGAACATAAGTCACTCTTTATTTTTAAACTTCATGCTTTATAAGGCATGACATGATTCAACTTGTTGATGAAGTGGAAATTTTCACTTGGTTTAATTTTGCCAGTTCAGTAAGTTTTCCACCACTGATGTACTTTTGAAAGGAAAAGCTAGACCATCTCAAGGTAGTTTTCCAACTATTATTCCAGTAAGTGTATTTGATTGTTTTGAGCTTGAAAGTGGTACTGATACTCAAGCAAATCAACTCTTTTTTCTTGGTATCAAGAAGTTAATGAAGAATTTTATTAATTTAAAGAAAATTTTAAGAATCTAAAACTAGTATTTGTTTCAGTGAGTGAGCCTATTCATATTTAGTCTAACCATTTTCTCTCTAAGCAGATATTGTGTTTGGATTCTTGGTATCCTACAGGATGAGAGTGCAATCACCCTATCAGTTATTGGTGCTATTTAAATTCAGCTAATAAAATTCTGAAAATAATTCTTATTAACAGAGTTGCTTTGGAGATAAAAATGTTCCAAATGTTTTTTATTTTACAGAATTCCAAACAGAACTTCACCACAAACGCATATTTATTATTAGACTGTTAGAATGCCCAAAGCGTGCTTGACTTTTCTGGTTTTCTTTTTTATGCAAAAGAAAATGAAGTGAAAACAAGAAAATTAAAACTCCAGTAACTGCACAAGATAAGGAAATTCTTGAGTCCCTAAGGGCATCCAGACCAAATACCACTATTATTACTATTATGGCATTGCAGAAAATTGAGTGCTGGTTAATTGCCTCTTTTCTAACTGATTTTTTTCTGGCTGGGAGCATGAGGGAGGTGAGAAGAGAATGACTTAAAATTCATAACATCTCCATGACAAAAGAACACCCAAAAGGCAACAGCTGCTTAGAGAACTGAAAACAGTGGATCTTCAGAGGCCATTCAAGCAGAGCATGTTTTTCTTTGATGAGCTCTTGTCACCTAGACTAGCAATGAGTGTAAAGACATCACATACAGTTGCTGAGAAATGCTAAGAACACATTAAAAGTGCAGGAATGTATATGCACCAAATCTAAATAATGGTTGTTATTGCAACCCTCAGTCCTATGGACATTCCAAAAAGTTTTGTGTATCATACTCTGTGATAAAACTGAAAGTTACTGTCTAAAAGAAGAAAAAAATACCCACTCCAAGAAGGAAATACACATTTATATGTATAAATAATATAAAATATATAAAAAAAGATAAGGCACAGGATACTGGAGCTAAGGCTCCCCTTAACTGTACTGATTGTGGGTGAGAAGCAGAAAATCTGCTTTAGGATGAAGACTGGTAAATGCATGAATGAAAGCCAGAAGTGAACAAAAGCCCCTGCAGGGAGGTACAAACCTCAGCAGAAGATGGTTAAAGGCAATGGTGGCAGGAAGAGCCAAGGCTGGGCTGCCTCTTTCCCAGGCCAGCACCAGACTGAGCTCTGAGCAATTCACTCTGCCAGGCAGGGATATTCAAGGAACACGGAAGCCCAGTTTTTGTGTTCCTAATGCAACAAATAAAATTTATTTCTACCCAATAAATACTGAAGGTTTCAGCTGTTCACACTTAACCAGTGTTAAATCTCATGAAAGCAAAGTGCCTTTTTTTTTCCTTCATCTTTTCTAGAAATTTTTCTGGGCCTATTTATCTAGTGCAATCTCTCACCCTAGGTTTGTCTCTAATTAACAAAGCAGAGAGTATAGCCACCACAGAGTTTGTGTCCCATGATGTGTCTTATAGGCAAATAAACAGATTAGGGGAGTCAGCCAACAGATGAGTGATACTTAAGAAAACAAGCAGAAGAATACATCAGGGCTATGGGAAAACACCAAAAAAAAATACTAATCTGCTAAAATATGAGTCTCAGATTCAGATTTAGTGTCACTTAGTGTTGTCTCTAAAATATGGATTAGTTATTATATTTAAAAGAGAAACTCAATGCCCACCAAATATACCAGTGTGCCCATAATGCTGGGTATCTTTGCTGATGCACTGTCAAAGAGGGACATAATTGTTTGTCCTCTCTGCTATATCTCAGTCTGATAAGGCCCTGAGGCACAGATAATTGAGTACGCAGATAATTCTGCAAAGCCATGTTAGTCAGCACTTTGCCCAGGAAAGGTCCCCTGCCTAGTGGAGTGAGTACAGGTGCCATGAGCAGGGAACTGTGTGATCATACCAGTCACTGTGGCTCTCATTACCTGTATCACCTGGACTGGACTCCAGCCTGCACAGACAGAATAGAGGCATGCACAAGAAAAAGAGAGATGGTTTTCTGCTGAGAGACAAGGGTGGCAGGACAGAGGGGTGCTCACATTCATGTGTCTGTGCATCAGATGACAAAGTTTCTGTGAAGGATGATACAGTCATAAAAAAAAAAAAACCTCCAAGAGATTGGGAGGGACTCCTGGAGGTCGTCCAGTCCAACCTCCTGCTCAAAGCAGAACAGCCTTCAAAGCTACTTCATGTTGCTTAATACACTGAAAACAGAGACTGCCCAGCCTTTATACTACAAAATAAGAGAAATAGCAGCTAACAGTAGCACATATTCAGCTAAAATCCATAATTGAATCTTAGGTTCTTATATATTCTTTAGTATTTCAAAACTAGCTTACAGAGTAAGAGCATTTCTCATTGTGACACACAGCTTTTCATCTATAGTGTCATCCTGTTTCTGCAACCTTTCTGCTTGCAGTGTAGGTCATGAATGAAGAAAGGGGAAGACTGGGAGCTGAGACAGGATTTATCACTGTTCACTGGTAGTCTGCTGCAACTGGCAGCAAGTAAGCCCTAGCCAGAACAAAACCCTTCAATTTGGAAAGCTTCACAGTGTAATTTTTCCCACTTCCTCCCTAGCCCAGTATTTCGAAATTTTTTCCTTCCTATATTACCATGATTTGTTAGCTTATACTTCACACACACTACAGTAAGACTTGCAGTGTAATGGGGGAATGTGGAGGTCTGGCAGTGTGAAAGAGGAAGAAGCTTATTAACATAAAATGAGTCCCTTTCCTTTATTTTTCCCTGACTGAAAAGGCTTAATCTTGTTGATGTGACAATTAGCTTCTGCTTTCTTGAATACTAGAAAAAAGTACTGGTAATCAAAACTCAAATAGTATAGTTAATTACTCAGGATGAGTAAAGAACTTTCAGCGGTAGTGCTAGTGAAAATCATAAAGGACTGGGTTGAAATGTTATGCTTCCAGCAAAGGTGTGGCATGAACAACACTATACTGGGAGTGACTCTGTGACTCAGATGTATAGTTCTTTCCTCAATTCCTCCTTGCTTCTGGCACAAACTATTTCACTCCTGAGCTACTTCAGTTGTAAAATATGACCCACCCTGCAATGGCTCATCTACTGTTTATATAACCCTTCACTGTGCCTGTGTTTTCCAGATATGTTGCAAAGGCAGAGTACAGGAAAGCAAAACCAAGGACTTAATTTATTTCTCTCTGTCTAGAACAATAGCCAGGTAGTTACCTAGATAACAGCTGGGCATACATTTTTCAGACAAGGCTAAAAATGATACCTAAATTAAGTAAGGGGTGTGAAGAATAAATCATATTTAATAAGGCAGACAGAAAAAAAAGACCAGCGACTCTGAACTTCAGAATATAGACAAATGAATATAGGAGAACCACGTTCTTAAAAAGTGAGAAAATTTAAAGCTGTTTGAAAAAATATTGTATTATTGAGCTTAGAAAGTCCAAAATATTGGGAATTTTCAGTGCTTTACAGACAAAGCATAAGGCTTAATAACTTACAAAATGAAAATGACACTTAATAAGGATCTCATAAGAATGCAAGTCTTTGAACCATGTTATGAATAAAGGTCTATCTTAAACTATTTCACTTGATTTTCAAATTCAAGATTTTATTTGTAAAAGCAGGAAAAGGGAAGTCTATAAAGACCATTTTCTGTGTCATACTCAATTGAACCTTTTCCTCACCCCACATCCACTTCTCTCACTGCAAATTAATTTGACAGGTTCCTGGCAGGGATTCAGCAACTTTGCCTTTCTCTGGAATTAGCAAAAATGCTAATTTGGGCAGTTTGCTGCTAGTGCAAGTTTTTTAGCCTGGCTGAAGCTCCAAGGCTATTTGAGATAACATCAAACCAAAGAACAAAGGGGCACCTGTCACGAGCCCCAAGCGAAGGAAACAGACAGTGCTCGAGGAATTAAAATGAGATTTCTTTACACCAAACGTCGGAGGCTGTAAGCAGAGTGCTCTAGGAACAGCTGGGTCTGCTCTAAACCAGGGAGGAGGGAGAGGGAAATGTGCGGCGTCTCTTTCAAACAAGGGCTGCCGGTGAAAGGGTGGGGATGGCTCCAGATAGGCTTCCTGATCCACTTCCACCGAGACACTGGGAACAATGGGGAGGCAGAGCCATGTGCCGGCGATGGGACGCGTTCCGCTGACTACACCCCTTCCTCCGGGGTCATCCGGACAGCCCCAAGCCCCGGGCCGGCTCTCGGGGCTCCTGTCCGGAGCTGACCGCAGCCTGGGCACAGGGAGACAGCCCAACCCTCAGATCCCAGCGGTGGGAAAACAATCCAGCAGAAATCCTACCGGCGATGTCACAGAAAGAGCTGTCCCCGCCCTCTGCTGAGTCTCGCAGGTCTGCAGCACCAGCCTGGGGTCCTGCCCGTAACCTTTTCACAGCAGCCCAGACTGCAGGCTGCTCTAGTCTCTAGACAGGTTTGTTTGCTTGTTTTTAATATTCATGTGGCAGGATTGGAGCCCGGGCAGGGCTGCAGGGGGAAGTAGCTGGTGCTGAGCTCTCTGAGGAGCCCCTGGGTCACAGCCCGGGCAGGGGCACATGGCGCGGTCACCTCGGCCGGGCGGCCGGCAGCCAGCGCAGGACATTCCCACCTGCCGTGGCTGTTCACGGCAGCAACACCGATTGCCATCTGGGGGAAAACGATCCCTTGTAGCTAACAACTAGTGTAGCGTTTATCCGACTTGAAGCACTGTTTTCCAGAAAAAAAAACAACTGTCTTGGTAAGTTTTAACCCTTTCAGGTAGGTAGTAGGGTTATTGTCACCTATGACTGCAGTATTCACATACTCCAAGACTTACACGTAAAACTGCATAAATCTCAAAATTAAAAGAGCAAGAACAGCAAGAACTGCATTAGAAAAATTTCCTACCAGACAAGACCGATTTGTATCTGATATTTCATAAGGGGCTTTATACTTGCAGAGAAAGTTATTGCAATTTCTTTCATTGCTTGAAAGCAGAAAATTTTGAAATGGAAATGTCAAGGAGAAAAAAGATCTAAATATGACCACCTTTTCTTTCATTACTTTTTCCATTATATTGAAGTTCCTCCAATGTGCCATTAATATGCATAGACTGAATTAAAATCTAGAGCAAAATGTCACAGGTAGCCAAATTTAAGCTCTGACCACTTCTCTAAATATATGGTATACCAGGAGTGCTCATTAACAGCAAACTACTTCAGAGATTTGTCAAATAAAAATTAAACTAAACTAAACTAAAATATTGATTCTGTCATTCTAATTCCACTGACCTCTCTCAGACAAAACAACAGTCACCTCAAAATGTACACACACACACACACACACACACACACACACACATATACACAATTACTTTAATTTTTTTCATTCCAGCTAATGTTTTCAGGTGAAGGTTCACAAATCCCCATTCAAATTGAGGTATTTTCCTCCTGTAAAATACATAATTATATTGTGGAAATCTCTTGACACTGGGTTTTGTGTGATGGCTTGCACTGTTGGCATCCCCAGGTTTCTTGATCAGAAAAGGGCAATTTAGGGAAGTATCACTATATTCTTATGTTGTTCTTATGTACCTGCCTGGTCAGGGTCAGGGGAATTGATTGGCCCCAACCCATGGCCATCCTTTTTGCAGGTGACAGCTCTCACTGTATATACCAATCTTATTTTAGGTTCTATTTCAGTGTGCATTTTACTATGTAATGAGTGTAAAACCTGTGATTCTCCCTACTCCAAAATCCTTTGGGGATCAGTATGATTATGGTCTTTGTTTTCAAGCCATCACAGTCATCTTCCTATGTCCTTACTCAAAACTAAAGTCTTACATGTTAGAAGAGTACTTGCTTATATGATTCAACACTTCTATCTATGGTAGTTTTTGATAATACCAAGTTAGTAAATATATAATCTTCCAAATATATAATATTCCAAAATATAAAATTTTGGAACATATGCCAAAGAATTACACGTAATATTAAAAAGAAACTTTCCTTTCAGAAAGTTACAATATAATTGGCCCCTTGCAGGAATTCTGACAATTTCTTCCAAAGCATCAGGAATCAACATCAGAAAAGAAATATTGCAAATGCCTGCTTTTCCAAGGATTAAAAGAAAAGCTTGCCAAATGTCTTAAGAGACTGAAAGAGAGGATAAAATTATACAATATAAAAAGAGATATAATTTTAAGACAGGCAATGCAAAGTCAATATCACTCTTTCAAAACTGCCAAGCAATCATGATCTTCAGACTGACTTGGAAAGGAACATTAACTCACCTCAGGAAGACAATTCCAAGGAAATCTTGTAGAAATGTCTACCCATTACTGGGGTTAACTGAATGTTAATGCTGGTATTTTTTTCTATAGGAAAGGAAAAACAGAGGCACTCTATGTGTCAAATTAGCCATATATCTTACCTTGACAGGCTATATGGAGGCCCTTTGGAAAAAGCCTTCAACCTCTACTGTGAAACAGGAGAGAAATATTTTGCAGATAATGTTTCTTATTATGTGGCAAGGTGCATTTTGTCATGCATGTACGAAGAGATTCAATCACAAATTGTGCAGCTTTGGAAGGATGAGCCCAAATGTAAACTGCTCCAAGAAAATAAAAGATCTCCTTAGGGCATTTGTTATGTAAATTTTATTTGGTATGTAAATTATATATTTATATATTATAAAATAATACTATTTAAGCCTACATCTAGGAAAAGGAGCTAACAGAAACATGGAAGCAATACTCTAGAACACTTCTAGACACAAAAAACTCTTCTTGAATGAACTTAAGAGAATTCCAGTAGCAGTCATAGATGTCAAATGGTTAAAGTCACATCAATTGGAACAGAAGATATCTATGTTAGCAGGGAAAAAGGAAATTTCAAAGCATATTCAAAGAACTTCCACAGTAGACATAAAGCCCTCAGAGGGACCCTTTATTTGCCATTTAGGACTGTGCTGCCAAGGCAGAAGCATAACTTGGAGCCTCAAACAGAAGCAAAATTCATCTCTGGGAAGCTCTGTCCAGCTGGGGACAATAATTACCATAACAACACAGACAACTTCAACATCAAATGTGATCAACTCACCTAGAGTTCCCAAAGAAGAAGCTTGGAATGGAGTTATGAGTCTATTGATTTTAGCCTGTAAACCTATTTCCATATTCTCTAACGTGTTGTTTGACCTTTATATCAGTAGAAGAAATCATTTAACCTTTAGCCTTAACTTACAATAACCATGAAACAACACCCAGAGACTACCCTGTTCTAGGGGTAGAGCAGAAAGACCTAGTTTATGAAGCCTCTTCAATTAACCTGACCTCAGGTCTGTGCTTCGAATCACATCAAGCAGGGATCTGACCCTGGCCTCAGGGAAGCACTCAAATCACTAGGCTACTGTGGACTAGCCAGGTTGGAACAGAAACCTCGTAAAACCTCTCCTTAGAGTAAAGAAATAATATCAACAAATATTTGTCAAAACAAATGGTCACAAAAAAATTCAGTTTCAACTCATCAGCATTTTTTTCAATGAAAAATTTTGTGGAAATATCCTACCCAGCTCTAGCTGCTTTTCCTATCATAGGTACAGACTAAAATGAGGCAGAAAACATTTCTGAGGAAAAGTCATCTACAGACAGATGGTTGAGCTGTGACCCAGATTTTCTCTACTCCAGTGAAAACCTGAAATAACCCTATAGAGTACAGAAAGGCAAAAACCACTCTGATACCTCAGCTGTGACAGCACTAGCTGTTCAAGAGTCACAGTCTGGGTTCTCTATATTTCTCTATTACTAATGTATGTTTCATAAAAACTGTGGAGGAATCTTATGCTTCCCACACTACACACACCACTGGGGAGGGCAAAGGAGGTAAAGATGTCAATGGCAGAATCCATGCACATGCCTTGACAGTTAAGTAGTTCTTAGGAGTAGCTTTTGTATAGAAAATGCCTACTACAAAAAATGTCTTTTTCTACTCAAGAGTCACCACTAGGTTCAATATAATCAGCCAGATACCAATTTTATAGGCATGCTATCTTAATTTAAGAAAATAAGTGATAATAAATTGTTATTCACAGAACTCAATGGTCTGACCAGCATATTCTAACCTGTGGTCCAGAGCAGAATGAATATAATTTTCATTGACCTTAAACCAGCATGCTGTGAAGAACCTCAGCTCTGGAAAGATGGATTTAACATCACAAGGAAAGGAAATCCTGCATAATTTTCATGTGTATGGACTCTATTTCTGCAAAATGCAACGTGAAAACCACTATCTAAATTGATAACAGATTCTTTTATAACAATAATTTTTATCTCTGCCTGGTATGGCAACCATTGATAACATTTGTCATCCTTTGACTAATTGAGAAAAAAAAGAAAAAGAAGAAAAAATCAAGAGACCCCCCCCCACCACTGGTCTAGTTATCAAATTTAAACTATAAAACCCTCTAGGGCAAAAAAACTGATCTTCAGCCTCCCGATTCCTTGCCAGTCTGCCCAAATGATGACCTTTGCAGTTGAAAGAAAGGGTAGGAAGCACATTTCTGTTGCTGCCTCCAAGTTACCTTAACATCTGTTTCTGTGGCTGAGATTGTCCAAGTCCTTAGTAGTTTATCTATTGTCTACATATTGTTCCAGCTAGGTGCAACCCCAAGTTCAGATATAGCCAACTGGATCAGACTCCATGTAGAACATTTCCCAGGGGAAAAGTGATCCCCTTTTTTATTCTCTATTGTGTGAGGGGTCCAGGTTAAGGTTTTTTCTGTCTTAGAGTTAGCCATGAAACCCCCATATGGAAAACTGCATTTGTTCAAGAGGTGTAGGAAGGCTGCGTGAGGGGAACACTTGTTTCAGTAGGTTCTTTTCAAGTTCTTTCACTTCGTGTTGAACAGTAAAATATTCATTGCAGCCAAAGATACTGGAAAGTGACAAAAAGGACTCTAAAATTACCTTGTAAGGACAGCCATAGGAAGACATAGGCTGAGTCTCAGCTCTGGGCCCTCTGGAATGTTCTGGGAGGGTAGCACCGTTCCAAATTCTGATGGCTCAAATGTCTACAAATGAACTTATTTCTAAGCTTCTGATGTAATCAATAATGTTTAGAGAGACATTTCAATTATCCCTTAGCAGACATCTATCCCAGTAATCTGAAGACCAATTTAGACTTTGCTGAATATAACACAACCTGAGATAGCAAGATCACCTGTGGAATGTCCCTGTGTCCTATTCTGTACGTGCAGCCTCTCAGATGACTGCCTTGTTTTTTCTCACCTGGTAGCTGAAGAGGAGCTTACAGCACTTCCTCCTCCTCCTCGTGTGTTGAGGAGGCCAGCGCGGTGCGTGGTGCCACTGAACACCCACCCAGCTGGGTCGGGAAGCAAAATAAGGTACCAGCACCTAGTTCATGGGCCTCCAGGAGGCCTCAGCTGCAGAGAGTCTCAAAGCTGTTAGAATTTTGGGGGAAGTGAGAAACAGGTTAAAATTGAGAATAGTTGAGATTACATATTCTGAAGTTTGCACTGCTAGAGAGGAGAGAGGAGAAGAGGAATGGAGATGTCAGCTGACCAGAGCATGTAACACAGTCTGTTATGCCACCAGACTTTTCTGGTGTAATGTTCTGAGGTAAAACCCCAGGAATATTAGATTTTCCCATATATTTCTGTCCTGATAAGATTTTTATTATTTGGCCATATTTTCTGCATTTTACAGTTCCTTGTAAAATCTTTAATCCTTGTATGAGATATTTTAAATTATAAATACTACATTTACAAGAAAATTTTTCCACTTTATTAAATAGTCCCAAAAGTGTTTTAATTATTTTGAACGTTCTTAAAGCATCCTTTAACAGTACATGCCATCTCAAAATAACTAAAGAAAATTCTTAAGATCTGTCAGTATCTATTTTTGATCTCTGATTTGCTTCTGATTGTATAACTCTTTCCAGCAATCCCTCAAAAAAAAGCTCCACTCCCCGTTGAATCTTGCACTATCACATATTCTTTCTTTAATGTATGTTGCCAAGTAAATACCTCTTCTTTATTAACAGAATGTATGTGCTTTTTTTGTCATAAAAATTTGCTACCCAGGAAGGACACAAAGTAAATTATTTAACTTGCTTTATTATAAAACTTTTTTGTGTGTGTTTGGATGCATGTTTCATATAGTTCACTGTAAAACAATATTCAGTGTGTGGTAAATGTATAACCTCTTATAGACATAAAGAATAGTAAAAATGTTGATAAATCAGAAATGGAATTACTGTCCTCATAATGTTTCTTAATAAGCCAAGACGAAGGCCTGTTTTCTGTTCAGCTTTGTTTCACACTTGACCTTCAACAGAAAGTTCTAAATCTGGACTAATGCCTCTAAACTCCTTTTAATTCTCTGTGTAGAGGCAGAGAAGGAAAAAGTCAGTGCCGCAGTAAAGCTTGGGAAAGTATAAACTGACATAATTTGGGCACAGTGTCTTAAGTCAGGGGTTTTGACAGTATTAAAACCAATTTTAGGCCTGGTAATGGTACCAAATGATTTCATTCACACAGGCTTAACCAAGGTATAGTCCAGTGCAGTTAACACAGTCTCCTGCAAAATCAGTCACTTTAGCTGTCTGAACATCACTCAGGGAGACATCAAAATGATTTTAGAAAGCAACCCAGGAGAACACCTGCAATCTTTGGGAAGAAGGAACACCTGTTCCACTCTGATTACCAAGAACGGAAGTCAGCATCTTTCAGTGTGAAACAACCCTTTCTTCAGATCAAAAGCAAAGTAAAAAAACAGTAAGTTATTTGTGTGGAGCTAGCATCAGCACTGAGATAGAAGCAGCATGCTTGGAAGCATTTGCACTGAAAAAAACCTAAACCCAACCCATTTGAAAGCAGTCCTTAAATGCAGGCTTCTACAATGATTTCAATAGGGCTTTTGTAGTATTCCAAAGAAAGAAGTAAAATTCAAGTATAAAATTGGGTTTAGCACACAGAAAGTAATTTACTTTTTATTTTTACTGTCTTCTGAACTCCCACCCCATTTCTTTTTTTCAGCAACTCACATAGTAAAAAAACTAGTTCTTTTCATGCAGGGTGCAAAATGACACATATTTGAAACAGAAAGGATGGGTTCTTTCCCAAGGGTCTTACATTAGAGAGTCACCATTTTCACCTCTAAAATCAAGCTGCTTCTGATGAGAAATGCTGCAGCACAGGTTAAACAACATGTGAAGTCCCGTAGAAGTGTTTATTAGGACTAGCTCATTCAAATCCTCATGGTACCTTACATAATATATAAGCTCTCATTGTAGATGTTTTCCCTGAGATAAAACTAGCTAAAGAAGTTAAAAATAACTGGAGTCATTACAAGGCAGAGCAAGTTTTCAGGGACATAACTTTTCTTCTCCTTAAACTAATATGTCCCCAGACCAGCCATTTGTCACCTGGTGACCTTTTTATAACAAGCATTTGTATAAGACTAAATTTAAGTTCTTTACCTATAAAATCATGACAAGTTTTCAGAGATCTGTATTCTCCTTCTTTGTGTTGGGGTGAAAGGTGATTTCTTGCTCAAAGGAAGGATAAGTTTGAAGCATGTTCTTCAATGGAAGACAAGAAATAACAGTAAAATTTAGCAATCTCTAAATTAGCCTTCTTTTTTAAACCTATCTACTGGAATCTCCTGTACTTTAAGAAAAGGAAGAGAAGCAGATTATGACCATGAATTTATTTAATTGTCTACACAGTTTGAACTAACCTTTACAAATTAAGCATTATAAACTTCCTAGATTTTAAGAACACTTTGACAAAACAAGACAGAAAAAGAAGAATATATAACTCTGTAAGGGGAACAGTCTAGCTTTTTACAAGAAATTATAATGGTAGTTTCAAATAGAACTGGTATAGAAATGAGGAGATTTATGTATAATGCATTTACCATGTGAGCAGCAAAGTACCCTGAAACAGAAAAAATATTCAGAGTAAGTAGTTTAACAGATAAGCTCTTAATTAAAAAGTGGTGATTCCAGTTACCTGTGAAAATGAAATACTGTTTTTAACATATGTTATGCAATATGTCAACAGTTGAAATGTGCTGTTTCTTTGTCAGTTATTACAGTCAGGATATTTTTAACTGTCCTTAGTATCTGAATGGCTAATGTTTAACTAACTCTCTCACTCTGGGAGATCCCAGATACTTCCAACAAAAGCTAGTAAGTGCAAGCTGGATTTCACATTTCACCTAGGCCTCTTCTCCTTAACATCTAGAATCTCATTTGCAATATTTTCCAGTAAAAGTCTGTGCATTTTACATACATACAAAATTATATAAATATCCAAGTATATCTGAATCATTATTTTACCAGCATAGTTAAACAAAACAAAACAAAACAAAACAAAACAAAACAAAACAAAACAAAACAAAACAAAACAAAACAAAACAAAACAAAACAAAACAAAACAAAACAAAACAAAACAAAACAAATAGCCCAGGTATTAGTGATGTGTCTTCAGGGAAGCATTGATGTAACTGATTAACGTAAAAGCAAAGTTCTTCTGGATTACTAATGCTTGCAAAAAATTCTGCCATTTTTAGCTTCCCATTTGAATATCCAAACTTTGGGGTAGATATGACAAGGTGGAAGAAAAAAAAAAGGTTAGACTATTTTTGTATTATATTTTTAAGGGCTTTTTTTTCAATATTATAAAGAGACCTCTACTGTTCCTGCTAGTTGTATAGTCAAGTTACTACTTCATTATGTTTCTTATGCCTTCAGTAAATTTTGACTTGGGCTTTTATTTTTTTTGAGGGTAGTACAGCCATGTCTGTGCCCAACATAAACAGAAAATATTATGTAGCATTATGTCCAATGCCTCCACTTTGTGTCCTTGTATGCAGGTAGTTAATCTGTGGCGTTTTCAGCACATGAATGAGGTGAAAACTTGTACTTCTTCAGCCCAAAGCAAAGCATTTACTCTTCCACTCGAGATATATTGAAGCAGTGAAAATAGTCCTATGTGTCCCACAATTTCCATGTTGGGTTCTCCTCAATAGCACCAGGGAGAAAATTACTTATTTCCTGGAGGGTATTTGGAAGCAGCTGCCTGTGCACTGCACCCTGTGCCCTTGGCAGGTCAGACAATGCTCTCTCAGGGCTGTGCAGAGCACAAAAAGAGGAACACTTAAACGGATCCAGTCAAGTTGTCCTCTAACTCAGCTCAGATCCTCACCTGATCCCAGGAGGTGGAGAGTCCTGGTTGACCTTCCCTTGGCTGCAGCCAAACAGTTGGGATAATGTCAGGAAGAGGAAGCTTTCTAGAAAGAATCCCAGTTGTGTTGAGCCCTGTTGGGGCAGTACCCAAAGGCTCCTGGGATACCTTCAAGGTGGGGTGCTCTAAAGGATGTGCTGTCCACTGTTGACTTTTGACTAAGTAATCTACCATTCTGTTCCTATGGTTCTGTATTTTTTATTTTGGGATATTGACCCTCATTTTCCTACCTTCTCTCTGTAAGGAAGCTGTATTCTTTCCACAGATCTCATTATAATCAGTACCAGGCTACTGCCTAGCCCAGCTCTTCATGCATAAACCTAACACTAAGAGAATCCATGGATCAGAACTTCAAATATTTCCAGGGAGTTCATCCAGGGTACATCAAATCTACCATCTTCTCTGAATCATCTTTTCAAAGCTCAGAACCCCACATATGATTCACAAACAGAAGATACCTAAGACGAGCTTTTAGCAAATTAGCTTATTAATTCCATCCCTCCTCTTCCTAAACATTCAAGTTATCAGCCCAGATGGCTGTTCACTGAGTCACATTCCTCCCTCACTATTGTGTTTATCAACTATTTAGGTTGCAATGGAAAATCCTTTAAGCATGACCTTGTCTCCTGGGGCCCTAATTCAGCGGCACATTTGAGTATGCATCAGCAGGCAGCCTTATTCTGAGAAATGCCCTCCATTTCTCTGATAACTACCACACACCTAGAACAAGCAGCTTGCTGAAATGGGACAATGGTGCCTCCTGTACATACAAGTAATATTTTCAAGCCAAGCAAAACCAGAACCATATAAAAGAATATATGGTCATGAAAGATACCATTTGCTGTTGTGGAAAGTTTATACAGTTAAGAAGCCACAGATGTATGAATGGCTGCCTGTAATTAAATTTTATTCCCTTGTTATAGACTTAGGCAGAAATGATTCAGTATCACTTTCAGTGATTATTGTAAGGTCATGAAAAACCAGAAGAGTTCTGTGGAAAAATAAGCCCAAACATAGCCTAATCTAATTATTCCAGGAGATTCACTATTTCCAGGTTAAAATTTTTTATTCAAATGGCAAAAGGTAGCAAAACAATACAAAATCATGGATTTCAGCTTTGATTTATCTATATAAATCCATCTTGCAACTGTCCCAGAAACACAGCATTCAAACCAGAGCAATTCTGGTGAAAATTCAGAGAACAAAATAAACTTGCATAAATGAAACAGAATAAACTTGCATCACTGAACACAGAATCTTCTTCATTTCTTGCTGTCAACAGATTGAGACACACAAGGTAGGCCTGAAGTGCAGAACACAAATAATCTACAGAATTTAAAATTTTAAAAAAATTCAAACAAAAGTAAAGTTCCAAAACAACAATTTTATTCTCGGCATATTAGAGTACCTAGAGATGCAATGATGAAGATGAGAGCTTTTTACTACTGTAGACTCCAGATTTCTCTTTAACAAGGACAATATTAATATCAGCATGTTAAAACATCCTTACAAAAATGGATGATTAAGCTTTAGTTCTTTTACCAGAAGAAGAAGAATGTATTTTAATTTTAAATATGGTTTCTCCTTTACATAGGATTTAATCCATATGTAGTCAAGTAACTCAGGCTGTCTAAAGATAACAGATTTCTCATCAAGCAGGAGCAGATCTCTCATATCCTCCCAAGGATAACTCGTAAACTCTGGTATACGACAAAAAACCTATAAAAATAAGAAATCTTCTGCTAATTCTTTCATAAGAAATGCAATTTTCTAAACCAAGAAACCTAAAGACTGTAGACTCCTTGACTGAGTGTCTTTAATACAAACTGTATGGACTTGTCCTCTGTCACGTAGTTTGATGTTTTTATCAAGCTTCTAGGGGCTAGTAAAAATGGTTTCTTCAGGAAAAGTGTATTGATGGTACAACATCAGATACAGAACAGGAATGGGAACAAAGTGAAAATGTATGTACACGCACAGTGGGGTAACTTTGATCCCTTTTAATAAAATAATATTGTTCAAGTTCTACTCACAGAATGGGATAAACAAAGTGAAGCCTGGTGAGGCAGTGGATAAAAATTCATCACAAGCTCTCAGTACAATACAGTGACACGTATAATTAATAGGACTGTGTCATGTTCTGAATAATGAAAGAAGGAGAAAGAGCTAGGATTAGAAGGACAAGTACAGGAATGCAAAACACAGTTTTAGTGTCCTTGCTTCTTATCTGCATGAGATTGTGAAAAATTTCTCACTGTTCAAGTTAAAAAAACCCAAACAAACAACCAAAGAATGCAGATCAAAACAATGATTGAACTACCATTGACACTTTTGTACAGGTATAACCAATCCTGGTTTCAAGTCTGAAGTAAGCTTATACATATCACTTCTCTATGCCTCAGCTGGCCTCGCTTTCTAAAAGTCTGCAGACTAAAAAGTGCTCTGAAAGCTGAAGAAGATATACAAAAGCAATGGCTACAGTGAGTGAAGGTGAGAAATTCAGCACAACAGAAGTGGGTCAGTAGATCAAAGTAATTCTTCCTAGTGTCACTATCTCTGTGATAATCTACTCAAATCTAAATTCAAGATTTCCTAAATTATCCTTAACTCTCATGTGATTTGAAGATGTCTGAAGGATTAGTTTGAACCTGATGTTCCCATAAGGAGGTAGAATATATTGCATCTGCAACTAGAGCAGATCTTCCTCTAAAATTTGTTAATGGGTGATCTGGTACACATCACTGCTCCTCTGTGAACCTACAGGACAAGCACCATTGATTGCCTTCAGAAATGGCATATTACTCCATGTCATCCCAACCTGAACAGCCAAAATACTTCAAGTACAGAGTAATTTGCCTTATGTAAAGAGTTTGACTGAGCTTTTAAAAATTAAGATGGACAGAAGGCCAGACATTGTAAAAAGGATATTTTGCTCCTATAAAGCTAAATAATGAAATATTCTTGAATCTATTCAGCAAAAGGCTCGATTATACCCAGAGACTCTTAGTTTAATCATGATGAATGCAAATTTAAAATTAAATGCAGTCTATTTTATGACCATCACTGTTGAAACAAATTATTTGATCCCTTTGTATTTACCTCAAGTAGCATTATCAACCTGATAAAGAGACCCGAAAACTTTGTCATGTTTAGAGGTACATGAGATGAAGTATACTGCAGTCTCTGCATTTGACACTGGATTTGACTGGACTCTCTTTCACTGACTAGAGGGAAACAAGTCCAATTTCCACATTATTCAAACTAAAAATATTCTGGAGGATGTAACTATGGAAGTCTTTCCTTTGTTTGGCCCATTAGAGACCTAAGGGCTTGAAGTAGCCTGTCAGAGTAAGGAAGTCAGACCCGAAGATCTTTACTTGTTCTAATACTGGTCCTATTTACAAATTATTCACATGGAAAGACTTTGCAAATGACTGCAGTGATATGGAAATCAGGAAAGGTAAAGATTTTTCTGTAAGACAGAAAATATAAACAAAAAAAAAATACAAACTTCTACTTTAGACAGAGGCTTCAGCACAATTTGTTCCCCTTTTGTAAGCAGTACCTAAATATCCTTGAAAGCCTTGTTCTGAAATTTTGTTTAATTTCAATAACAAATTAAAGAGACATCAAAGCCAACACAAGATTTAATTACCGAAAATCTTTGGGGTTTAGGTTTTGTTTCTCTTTTTTTGTGGGATTTTGTTGGTGTTTTTTGCTTGGTTTTGTGGGGGGATTTTTGTCCTGAAAAAAAAAAAAAAAAGAATAAAGGAGCAGAAAGGAGCAGTTTCAGGTGAAGTTGAAGCTTTCACAGTTACTCATATCTTTAATGCAGGGTGTAACAAGGCCTTCAGTACCAACTCTCCAAGTACACTCCCTGCTGTGGCATTCTCACTGCCTCAAAATAACTCAGTGTGCAGTGCAGAGATACTAGTCTTTAATTAGAGACCAGAACAGTTTCAACATATGGGTCCAGATTCTTTTCAAAGCAACTGTACTACAAGTGCACAATCCACCTTTTATTGAGTTCAGTAGAAACATAACCTCCTGCCTTCAGTCTGGATACAGTAAAACCCTCCCAAAAAACAGTGCAAGTCTCAGTGGGGTGAATAATCAAGGCTCAGATTATTAACTAAAGTAACTGTTTACTGAAGTTTTCAAAAACCCTTTCTTTCACCCTTTATAACAAAGCTGCCAGTCTGGAGCGGGGCCCAGAGGTTCGCATTCTGTTCCTATAGGGTTTTCTGGACAGCAGTGCAGGAATTTAAAAAGAAAAATTAACAATAATGAGGTTTTTGTGTGTGTGCAATCACTATAAACAAAGTTCATTTACAATAAAAGAGAAAAAAAAGAATCAGCATAACATTAGGATGAAGTATTTTGGTACAGACTTGAAATACCATTGAACTTTGGTTTTAGTGAGATCAAGGGTGAACCTGCCAAGAAGAGAGAAGCTCTCCCTGCTGCAAAATGCCAATAAGATCCAGGCTCTGGATTTGGACATATGTGCCCCCCACTTCCTCCTTCCACCCCACCTCCTCTCCCCAGACTCCCACCTCAAATTAAAGTCTTTAGGGAAAAAAAACCAAATTGCCTTTGCTTTGGTTTTCTCTGCAAAAGCCAAGTTGCAGAGTGGCTGTTTTATTTTAGGTCTGGCAGTCCCATCAATTGACCTTACAGCCTTGGCCAGGACGTGGTGAACTGACACACAGCGTGATGCTCCAAAAAGATTGCAGGAGAGAGCACACAGTGACCGCCTGCCCAACAGTTGTGATTAAGGTGGCTGGGAATGTAGCACATATAAAGGTTTTATTTGAAAAAGACACAACAAACTCACTAAAAAAGATCTGTGTGTTTATTTCTAATTTGACATATAAGGGTAAAGCAGCTTACAGCTTTGAAAACTCCTGACAATCTTCATAGAGCAACTGTGAAACATTAAAAGCTCCTTTAAACTGGGATGACAGGAGTAAATGAAGGTCTTTTCATTGCTAGTTGTGGTTGGAAAAGAGATGGTTCTCTGAGAACGATTAGTATCCATTCAGATTAATGAGGTATTTTAGGGCGTCATTATTACACAGCAGGAAATAAAGTGTGCAGAAGACTGCATGAAGAGAAAAAGCTTTTCTCTTAAACAGCAAGTGCACAATTCAAATCTATCAGCAATGCTACAACCACTGGCCTAAACAAAAATTTCAAAGAAAATAGAATTTAATGGGCTGCTTCACTATTCATAGTTCTACTAACAATTACTGACTTTGCTTTCTGGACATCCTACCAAAACCTGAAAAGTCATTATTGGCACAGTATATGAGCTGTTGTCCAGTTCAGACCCAGATCAGCAGGAGGGGTTGTTCTGTTATTTGATATTATCTTATGTTACAGCCAGAGGAAGAAGAAAAGGACTCCCCGTAATTTCTGAGAAGGGGGCATTGTTTCCACTCAGGAACAGGAGCAGTGGATGGAACTGCCAGAGTAGGTGCCACCAGCTGTGGCCATGTCGTGTTATGTCTGGTCAGGCTCGTGACCATTTTGCTTGTAAATCACCCTCTTTTTTTTGTACACTTTTGTTATCAATATTGCTGTTGTTACTGTTCATTTTCTTGCCTTGTTGTGTTTCCAGTGAATTGTTCTTATCTCAACCAGTAATTTACACCTTTCTGTGTCTCCAATTCTCAACTCCAGATCTGAAGTGTAAGGGGGAAGGAGAAAGCAGGGGGACTGAGTGGGTGGTGTGTGGTTTTGGAGAGTTAGGAAGGGGAGATCACTAAGTTGGGGAATGTCATTCCTAAAATGCAGCACCTGTTCCATGGAAAACCTTCTTAAATAGATCAGTGTATATAAAAGTTTTCCATGAAATGCAGCCTACACAAATCATCCTGAATTCGGTCTAACCTTTGGATAACAAAGCATGTCCCCTTAATCGCTCTTTTCTTCTTATATATGCTGTATTACTTGAAGATAATTTTCAGAGAATGCATACCATAACAAAAAAAAAATAAATAAAAGCAAAGAATGCCCAAACAATCATATACACAGCAGAAAATCAATTCAATTCAAGCCTGATGAAAATTTATTTATGCAACAAATGAGTTTATGATGCTCATTGTGCTGTCACAAGACAAAATCCTTCACGTGGAGAGCAGTTTTTTCCCCCTACTGAAAAGCCAAGATTAGAAAACACCTATTAGATGAGAGAATTAAATGAGAAGAGCAGCCTACTATAAAAGCGAGACAAAAAGACAAACAGCCATAGCAATTTTGCTAAGGCAATTTTGTTAGTAACTTAAGAGATGATGACTTCAACATCAGCCTAAAATGATTCACTGTATCTATATCAATCTTTTTCTATGATAAGAGCCTCCATGCAATTAAAACGATGCCATGCTTCTGGAAAACCTTGTAAGGTAAAAATGGCAGAAGATTTTTCCTTGCTTGTGATGATTACCCAGTGAATACACTCGAAGCATCTGAAATGAGAGCCTGCATTTTTCAGCTGTGTTTGTGTTTGCTCAGATACTCATCTGTTCCCTTGTGGTGAAAACACAAAATGTACAGTAATATGTAATGTCATCTTTTAGCCACAACAGTCGTGGCTCATGCCCGAGTAAAGTGTTTCCTTTTGCAAAAGAGACAACATTCATTTTCTGTACCCCACCTAGTTATTAAATGAATGGTCATCAAGTTTAAGCATCAGTTTATCAAGCCTGCTTATCCAAAAGGCACTGCAGGCAGCACAGTGCAGCTGCCCACACTGTGATCTGTCTGTACTGGGTCACTCAGCCCAGGATATTTCCATCCCTTCTATACACGGGGCACTGAGACCCCATTTGTCACTTGAAGCGTTTGTGACTAAGCAGTAGTAGGACTAGGAAGAAGACTTGAGAAGATCAGATTTTACTTGAGAAGATCAGGATGACTCTTAGACTGAAAAGTTCACCTTTGTACTGAAAAGTGGCTTCCCAAGGGGCAT
This sequence comes from Thryothorus ludovicianus, assembly GCA_013397245.1. Taxonomy (NCBI): domain Eukaryota; kingdom Metazoa; phylum Chordata; class Aves; order Passeriformes; family Certhiidae; genus Thryothorus; species Thryothorus ludovicianus. The sequence goes on from VZTB01009512.1 coordinate 521,472, forward strand.
CCTGAAGGGAGTTTCTCTCTCTCTTTTTTTTTT
>VZTB01009512.1:523566-589769 GCA_013397245.1 Thryothorus ludovicianus
TTTTTTTTTTTTTTTTTAATATACAATCCTTAACCTCAAGCAAGCGTAGTTTTAGCTGATTTGACAAACTAAAAGCAACTCTGATTATCAGATACTCCTAACATATTTTCTCTGAAAGCAATAATTCCCACTAGTTCTTTTTAGGGCATACAAAAGCATAAAACATAGCTCGGAAGATGACATGGACATAGAAGTGTCCTTGAAGCTGGGAAAGCCACTGCAGCATGCACTGCAGAGTGCCTTGGAATCACAGAATCATGGAATAGTTAAGATTGGAAAGCACCTTAATGATCCTATAGTGTTCCAACCCTCCCTGTCCATTGCCAGGGACATCTTCAGAATCCCATTGAACCTGGCCTTGAACACTTCCAGGTAAGGGGCATACAGAATTTCTCTGGAGAAACTGTTCCACTCTCTGAGTAAAGAACTTCTTTCTAACATCTTCATTAGTCAAGGCACCAATGACAAGAAACTACTTTAAAGGTGAGCACTTCAAGTAACAGAAGTAGCTTTTTGGACACCGTGTGGCCTACAGCCCTTTACTCACTTGGCTGGATGAGTGTTTTGCAGTGCAGCCAGGTGGCATTTATGCCTGGCATGACTATCACCTGTTACAGTGTACCTGACAATTAAACCATGGAGAAAGGAACAAAATGTATCACAGAGCAGTAGCTCCCATAGTTTTGTTATTATCACAGATTTAGGAATTTGCTCTTGAAGCTCAGGTTTCCAGCTGTTCGAAGTTGCCTGTGTTAAAGTTCAAATTTTAATGAATATAAGTAATAAAGCAATTTAAGGCTGTATTTGATTTGATAAGGTGAGCTATTCTCTTCACTGAGCAGAATGCTACTAGATCTTTAACCTAATGCAAAATTTTTTCCATTACAGTGAAATAATGGAAATCACAGGAGCATATAATCCACTTTCAAAGAACCCTTCAAGTCTATAAGTTTCTCTCAACTGAACCATTTATGGTTCACCTGCATCGGTTTGTTCCTGCTGTGAGTGTTTACCATTTCTATATCTGAGCTGCCAGGCACTCCTGCATACATCTATATATGCACATACACACACCTGCCTCCTCAGATTTTATTAATGCAGCTGTGCATGAGCACATAGAGAGCTGTGTCAGGCACAGCATTCAGGAGCACTGTCAAAAGCACTGGCTAATGGAGAGTACAGCATATGGTGTGTTAATTGGCTCACACTGGAGCTGAGATGAGCAAGTGATTAGGAAACACATTCAAGCCGACAGTAATGTATCAGTTCTGGTGTCCCAAAGTATGTGACTCCTCAGAGGGGAATCACAGATAAGCTAGAAATGGGAAAGATGCTGAATCTGTCCTTATCTGGAGGCACCTAGGACATGTAGCCCCTCAGTGTAACCACTGTAATCTCTTCTTTAAGTGAACCAGAAATTTCTGATCACTTTCTAGAATTTCAAAAGCAGCTGTGCTAGATTAAAAAAACCAGAAGTAGCTAAGAAAATACACGGGAGATGGAGTTTAGCTTCTCTCACTAACTAATGCGTGTTATTCCTCAAACTGTTTTCCTCTTTACCTCCAGTACTACTCTTCTCATCAATCCCAGAGAGGAACAGATCAGTACTAATGACATTATAACCTCTACAATCTCCCCAGTTATCTTTCAGTTTTCATTGGATTCACATATAAAGAACAGCAGTATGTAGCTAAATCTTCTGCAACAATCAGAGAGCCACCAAAGGAGAAGGTAAATCTAACTGCATCCCCTTCAGAAGCTCTTCACTTCAAATTCAGGCAGAGCGAGAGTGGGAGTGAATCAGGAATAAAAACCAATTTGGAAGCAATCATTCAGCATGTTGGGGCATGTCTTTGTCTGGCTATGCTGCTTGCTGTAACTAGAGTTTAGCAGCTCTCACTCCGTGGATTGAAACACTATGGCAAATTATTAAAACAAGTGTTTTGCATAGACATTTCAAATAATGGATGTGCTTTTTGTAATTGCTTTGCCTAGTCAGTGGAATGCTGTCATCACTTTTGGCCGCTGGTGCATAAATTTACAAACATCATGCAAATGCACTATTTGTAATAAAACTGACTAATGAACTTTAAAGGCCAATTATTTCTACATGTCTGCTGGCTCACAGTAATCATGCCTCATTCAGATTTACACTTATATACTTGCTGTAGTGCAATTTTAATCGCTTGTTAATGTATGGTTTATTATAAGAATCACAAGGAAGCAAGATGGAAAATGGGTTCTCAGACTCTGAAGATTTGACACCTCCAAGATTGTGGTAGAAAGCACAATAGAACTTGGAAGGTCTTTCATAAAAACCCAAAAACATACCAGAATTCAAATTATAGATAGGTCTCAAAATTCAGGTGTAATCACAAGATCATCTCCTGCAGGACTCCAGTGCATGCTCATGCCCCAGCCCCCCAGGCAAAGTGGGGCACACTTGTGGGGCTGCTCCTGAGGTGGAGCTGTGCAAGATCTCTGCACTTGTGTAAGGATGCAGGCTGTTTAGCTGATTTCACAAATGGACAGACCACAGACTCTTGTGAGAGGATTTACAACACGGGGCCCTAGGTTTTTACAAACAGATTTTCCAAGTAACTGAACCTGGTATCTTTTTATTTAGATATTTGTTTTCCTGATGCAGCTCATACAAAGTGGTTTCAGGCAGGTAGATTGACACTCAACTGGCCCATTTCCATTGCCAGCTATTCTTTATATGCATTGACTTTTCTTGCTTCTCTTTGCGCTTCCTCAACCAAATCAGCATTATCCTAGTTGTTGTGATAAAAAAAGGGTTATGGTAATTAAATACATAACGCAATTATCATCAGGAGCTAAAGGCTTTCTGCTGACCAGACAAAGATCTCTGAGATTCAAAGCTAGTTCCCTATTCTCCCTGGTCTCAGGCTGGGGGAAATCTTCTGGCTGGACTGGAATTACTGTCAATGATTTACCACCAGCAAAGGAGTGCAGTGACACCCCTGGGAGCTGCTTCTGGCTCTGTCACTGAACTTGGATTAATCCCTTGACTTCTCTACACTTCATCTTACCTATTGCAAGGCTTGACTGTCTAGAGTACAGACTTAGAAGTTTAATTAAGCTCTGAAAAAATGTTTAAATCCTTTAATATGAGGCTGTTCTCTTTTTTTTTTTTCTTTCTTTTATAATGTCTCTGGCACTGCAAATAACAAGGAAAAGATGTAAACAAACACCAATAGGAAAGCTGTTGTGCTGCTCACTTCACTCAGCATTCATCATCTCTGCCAAAAATGAGAGTGCAGAACCACTCCTGCTGAGGATGCTGATTCTGCAGTGAGAGAGGTGGCAGTGAGAGCTTGTCACCTAGCTGATGCTGCATGTAGTGACACTGAAGCCCCCAGGAAGTTCTTCAGGAGAACAGTTTGTTAATGTCACCACTAAAAACTCTCATTATAAAAATCACTGCTAAGAGTAAATGCCTTCTGTCTTTATACCCCTCTTTCTGTCTCCTCAGAGCCTGGTATTTCCACTGGGAGCCAGGGAAGTGCAAGGATCTGTCATATTGTCATAATAGAAAGAATTAGAAGACGCTGTTAGCTCTTGGAGTATTTCTCTATTTTTTTTTTTTTTCTTTTACCTCATAAAGAAAATGATAATATTTCACCTCAGGAAAGAGGGGAAGTTAGGAATTTGAGAGTGGAAAGATGTGAGGATAAATGTCAAAGGTTCATTAGAAACCAATGCTAGGAGAATAAGCTAGAAAAGAATTCAGGTGGAAAAGTAATTGAGCCTTTTCAGAAAGCCCCAGGCAAGTGGAAAAACCCTGCCTCAGTAAAACACCTAAGATCAAGGGACACTTCATTAAATCAGTTTTTATGTGATTCATTGGGTATCAAACTCTGCCAGTCCTTGCACAAGCAATTGCATTGGTGCAGCAATGATAGTTTTAGGGAGGTGGGGATGGAGGGACATTGCAGATAGGCAAATCTGCTCAGGGCAACAAGGCCAGGTTGAGTCCTCTAAACCCAATGCCTGCTTCTGAAATCTTTCTTCTTCCAGCCCACTGGGCAATTTCTCTGTTCTCAAAACTCATTCCTCTCCAATTTATTCAATATCAATGTAAAGCCACTCAAGGAGTCTGAGTGACACTTCAAATTAAAATACCAGCAGTGCCTTGACAACCAACAGCCCTGTATTTCCTTACAGCTAATCACAGCAGAACTGTCTTATAGTATGCTGCTCATAGCTTCTCCATCCTGAGAAAATGCTGATGGAGTAGGCCTCAGGCAAGTGAGAGGTTTGAGCAAGTAAGTGCTGGAAACTTTTGAGAACTTTATTCACTGTGACTTTATTTTCTATTGATCTCTTCAAGCCACAGTTTCCAGTTCTTTCCGGGCATAAATTCAGTTTTTGAAGGGTAACAGAGTTCCTGCTGCTGCAGGAATGGTCTCTCTAAGTTGCCAGCTTCTCTGAATCTCCCTGGAAAGGTTAAAAATCACTGCTTTAATCCTTTCAAGGTCTTCATCCAAATGCTTCATAACAGTGATATCAACAAAGTCCAAAATAAAACATGATACTTAAACCAAGAGCTATCTTTCCTAAGGTGCAGGTGATATCCTTCATCAAATTTTCCTGTTTCTTGTAGTTACTTCACACTTTTTTCTAGGCTCAGTTTCATTAAGATAAATATCATCTCACATATTTAACTGCTCCCTTCCCTCAGATCTTTTCTCCATGAGCTTTTTCCAGAACAATAGCAGTGTCTTAAAGACACCTGACCTTGTGTTTGTTTGTTAATCTACTTAAAAATGGTCTACCTCTACATTTAAAGAGACTTCAGAGAAGGCTTGTTGATGCTAAAAAATAGAGTGCACACTCCTCCATTATAGATCCTACATCTTGCTAACAGGTAATACCTTGCTCTAACATGCTGGAAGTGATTCCTGTGTTGGTGATGCTGTGTCCTCTTGTTGGCCTTGCCAGAGGGCACCCAAGAGGATATTTGGTTGCTAAAGATATGTTTTAGGACCACAAACAATCCTTGAGACATGGGATATTTAGTAAAAAAAATTGCAAGACTCAAAAATAAGTGTCCTCTCCAGCTATCTGGATAAGAGCTCTTCTCTCCAGTCTTTGCTTCATCTGTTAGTTTCTAGGAGTTTCTAAAGTTGCAATAAATTATCCAGTCTCTTCTTGGCCCATGGAATGGGTTCTCTCTGTCATCTCTACAGTGAAGACATTGCTCCTTGTTCTCAGGAATTTCCTGTTGCACTGCAGGCAGGCCAAAGGACAGGGACATTCCCCATAACTGCAGGCTTCTCCCTGCTGCTCTGGTTCATATGCCTTTGGTGAAGCCAGTCCCTATTGCAGAGGGTTCACCTTCCCCAGAGCAAACATCCAGGATACAGCAGGAAGGCTGCCTGGCCACAGCCCTATAGCTGAACCAACATATAACTATATGAATGCAAGCAGGGAAATACAAGTGCTGCCATCCAACTCTAAACCACAATTGCAATTTAATTTACTGAGGAAACCAGCTGAGGAAAAAGCAGTTCCTGATGGTTTGGAAGTGAGCAGTGGTGGAGGCTGATGGTTGTACGACATTGCTCTGCTCCTCAGCAGTCCCTGGGGAGCAAGGCAGCACAGTGATGCTCCAGGATCCAAAGCTTAAAACAAAACTATTATTTTTCCTCTTTTTACTGTCTTATCCAAAGGCATGACTTAAAAATCCCTTGTTTAGCAGGCAGGACCAGTACCAATAGGAAGTGGATGATATTAACAATCCTCCCAGCTCTAACAGGGGATTCAGTGTCTCCCTTTCTTCACCTCCAGGGAATTCAGATTCTGAGGGAATAAATCCCAGAAATCCTGTCCTAAAGAATCAAACTAAGCAAACCAAACATCCAGAAGAACAAACAAGTAAATCTTCTGTACAACCAGTGAATAAAATGCTCTAATAAAGAACGCCTTCTTATTACTCTTATTGAGCTCAGCTCTATACAAATGGTATAATATTTTCTATTTTTTAAAATATTCTATAATTTCTAATGTTTGCACTGGTTATATACTGTTTATAATCTAAGCTCTCTCTGTTATATATTTGGAGCCCAGTTTTCATTCCTTACATAATGTCCGACTTTCCACCAGGGATCCATTATGGTTTGGAGTAATCCTTCTCCCAACACACAGTTATACCACAGCCTCCCAGTGGCAACAACAAGCCAAGGCAGTGCACAGACTGCTTACACTAACCACTGTGAGACTCATAAATAACAGTAGCACTAACATTTTCTCCCTTACTATTTGAAAATAATCTTTTCCCTCAGTGCTATCAACAGAACCGAACATAAATTTAAGAAGTGCCAACAGCGTGCCAGCAGCTGCTGCTTTTAGCAGAAATGAGAATGATGCTTCTGATGTCACATATTCTTTTACTTCAGGAAACAGTTTTTAAGTAATTTTTGGCATTCAGAAACAATATAAAGACATGAAAGAACATAATAAGTGGTTTATGTTTCCTTCTTATTAAAGCAGCCATTTTCTTGTTGCCCTGTGAGAAAAGTTAGTTTGCTATTTTGCTCAGTGGATTTCTTTTAAAAGGTTCACTCATTTAGGTTTCTGAATAAAAGTATTTAACAAACTCAAACCCATATTTTTGTTCTCAGGAAGGTACCATAGACCATGTCAGCTTCCCAAAGGTGCAAACAGCTCCTCTGTTTTGTGACTGTTAACACCTTGGTCTTACACTTGGTCATTAATTCATGGGAACAGCTAAAAATATGCATAAAATTTTATTTTACCTTTCCTTTTAAAAAGTAAGACCCAGAGCCACAGTAACATACATTTCAATAGAAACCTTTGTAGGCCATTCATTTTCCTCTTAAATAGCAGCTTTCCAGTTCCCTCTTGCACAAGTGTTTGTTTAACCAAAATAGTTTCTATCAATCTCGCAATGAAAAAAAGTGTTCTTAGGTACTATACAAGCTACAGAGGATTCAAGAGGTATTTCTGCCAGCCTTGCATAGAATTTGGAGCATATCAAAAAGGTGCTCACTGGACTGAGCCACAGTACAGTTCTCTGCCCAGCTCTAATCCTTTAGGCTTTCATAATTTCTAGGAAGAAAGGAAGGATAAGGAAACAACCCTTGAAGCATTTCTAAAACAAGAAATCTCATAATTTGTTTCAGTTTATTTAGTAAGACTGGTAGAAGGATGCTTTTCACATGCAGCCTCCATAGTGTACTCTGGCAGCACATCAGTGGTACCCACATGCAGCTGAACTGAGTAGAAAAACAACTCCCTACCTGTCCCAAACTTGTCATTTTTTTTTAATGTCCTGATTTAGACTAGACAAAAAACCACTTCTGCACAATTTTTCCTCAAGGCAGTAATTCCCATATTGGAAAATATTTCAATTTTCTGTGACACAGAAGCTTAGCTTCAAACTTCCCTTCAGATTTGGTGATCTTGTTCTATCTCAGAAAATGTTCTTTACGCTGGCTAACCATATTCAGGAGTCACACTCCCTAAAATTTCATCCAGAGATACTATCCTAAAACTGGCACATGACTCCTGATGACTTGCATCACTATTGCTATGTTCTTGAGCAGAGTTTCAATGTCAGTGAATTATTTATTAAGAAAATTGGTTTAAAAACCAGTTGCTGGCAAATGTACAGGTTTTGTCGTACACACTCAGCCATGGTTGAATAACCCTGTTGAAGATCATCCAAGCTCAAGGAAACCTCTTTTTCCACACAGGGACATACCAGTGCAGCACAGTCCCCTTCCCAATTGACAAGCTTATTTTAGGTCTTCTCAGTTGGTAAGGCTGCTCCTGGAATCTGCAGTTTTCTTACTTAAACCATAAACCTCTGCTTCTTATCCCCATTTCAATATCTCTTGTTAGGAGAGCACTTTTGCCTTAACTCTAGAGCAGGGTCAGCTGTGATCTGTTCTTTGACAAACCTTCCACACTTTGTGAAGGTAGTACCTCCACTTTATGTTTTTTGGATAGACTGCTAGTACTTATTGTAAAATAAGCTCCAAATCTCACAGTGAGATTTCTTGGATATCTTGGATTTCTTCTTATATATATAATTTTTAAAGAAGATACCAGAAAATAGAGGCTTTAGGAAATTTTATTTAACATTGCATTAAAATCTATGTAAAAAGCAAGTCTGTGCAGCAGGCAGGAAATTCCACCTCGCAGATCGTGTTTCCCTTACTCAGAATTGCTCCAGAGAGCCAGCGAGGGAGCTCCAGGGGTTCAGGTGAGCAAGGAGCGTGGCAGCCGCGGGCACCTGGAGAGGGCAGGGCAGAGCTGGTGGCCCCGGGGCTCCTGCCCTGGTGGCCTCTGGATCAGCTCTCTGCCCTCCAGCTGGGTCTGCCCCTGACCCCAGCACACACACGCTCACTCTTCCTATCACAGTTTCTGCCTAAAAACAAGTGCACACAGTTGCAGCTGGACTTTTTACAATGTTAAGAATAAAAGGAAGAAATGGGTCAGCCTATTGATTTTCCTGGACCATTTAAGAGAAGGAGTGGTAGGAAGTTTATTTCTCTCCCTTCTTTAAAGTTCAGTCTTTAAATTACTGTTCTAGTAAGTTTGTTTTGGTTCTCTTCTCAAGGTGAGATACCACAGTAAATTTCCACTCTAAAAGGCTTATAGTGCATGAAATACAGTGGTGTACTGTGCAGACCTCTGCTGAACAGCCAACTCACAGCAACCAACCCTTTTGCTTTGGTAAATTCTGCATCTTTATAGGAGAAATACTATCAGGGATTTTTAAAAAAATTAAAATAGAGAAAGAATGAATGCTCACAAAATACTTTCAGTGTGCACTGTTAAAATGTCAGCTAATTTAAATATTCATTAGCTATATGAGAGCAAATATCACAGCCTGTAAGATCAATACTGAGTGAAATAAGGTGCTAGTCATGGTGCTCTGGCACTGTACTTTGCTTATGTCCCACTCCAATGACAAAACTGAGATATCTTTGTCTGAGCTTTTGTGTTTAGTCATGACCTAGCTGGAGCTCTGTGGGCTTCCCTGTGAACTGATGTTAACTTCCTGGTTAATTTGTCTGGGAAGGGGAAGAAGGAAAAAAGAAAAGAAAAGAAAAGAAAAGAAAAGAAAAGAAAAGAAAAGAAAAGAAAAGAAAAGAAAAGAAAAGAAAAGAAAAGAAAAGAAAAGAAAAGAAAAGAAACATTTGAAATTATCAGATACCTGATAGGTATACAAAGTAAAATGCATTTCTGAGACTATACATTTTAATGTGTCCCTATATTTTGTTGGAATGTTTAATTCTCTAAAGTTAATTTTTAACCTTCTGTTCTTATTCATGCTTGGATACCACACAAACAATGAAATCTTAGGCAACTACTCAAAAATCTAACAAATACATAATAACAATCCAAAGAAACAATGGCCAATGAAAATGAAGTCAGATTCAACTCCCCAAATTCAGTTTGATTATGCCAGTGTAATATTTTGTGTTTAAATTAACACAGCTAAACAATATTTAGCTTGGTACTTTTTAAAGTCCTTTGTGATACACCCTTAAAATGGAAAATCAACTGGAAAGAATGAATTAATGAAAAAAGTAATTAAAAAATAATTGTATCTGAGGTAGAAGCTTAATTTTTTAGAAAAGAAAAACACAAAGGCCCTGAACCTGTGTCCTACTGGCTAGGACATCTATCTGTACAGGGACCAATTAAAGTTATTTCATCAATATGCAAATATAGGAATCAGCTCAGGCAGGTCAGAGGCTGGAGGGACAAGATCCTGAAGCATTATGCACAAGTTATTTCCGTTTGTTGCCTAAAAGCTGAATAACACATTTGATCCTTCATGGACAAAAATAAAACTGTTTTGTCTCTAGCTCACAATTTTCTGAAAACACAGTTTATTTTGCACAATCATATTGACAAACAAACAGCCAGAGCTGTTTGCAGAGGACTAGGACCTCTCCTGTGTGCAGGAGTTAGTTGTTCCTTCCACTAATAATTTCTCTTGGGGAAAAAGGAGATCTCATACACAATGTACAGATGAGATTGTGTTTCCCTGTCTCTCTAGCACTTGTAATCAAGCTTCCAGTCCTTCCTGTTCTGAAGAGAGCAATTTGATGCAGCTGTGCTGTTGGAACGCAGTGATGTAAATCTGAGCTTGCCTGGCTACTTTGGCCTTTAGCTGTAAGTGAACTGCACTTTACTTCTGCAGACCAGTGTTGGCTTTTATGTGAGGAGTTATGATGAAGGCTCAATTACTAGGCTTTTCAAAGATTAAAGGGTTATTCAGAAGAAAAAGCTCCCCAAATTTGCTCTTCCTGTTCTCCTTTCCTCATCCAGCAGGAGCCTGCTCCTCTGAAACCAAGATTAATAGGGAAAGTTTAGTGTGAATGCCAAAACAAAAATAATATCGTCAAATATATCCTATGCAAGAAACTGCACATGACATATAGCATTAACCTTGATGCTTATTACAAATTCATTGAAGGAAACAAAACATATAGCTGTGTAAGAGAACACGACTGTAGTTACTTGTCAGTCTAGATATCTTAAGCACCTGATGGGATATCAGTGGCCTTAGTCAGAGATAACAAGAGGTGAGGGAACAAACATACTCCTTTAGAGTGCAGCATTAGTCAGAGTAACAGAGAACCCCTTCACTCCTCCTTCCCTGTGCCAGTAACTCATACCGTAAAGAACTGAAGGCAGCTACTAGGTGACAGAGAAGAGAGGTAACTAAATAAGAATGATAGGAGGAGCTTGAGACCTGGCCTGTGTTTTCTGGGTCCTGAAAACTAACTCTCCTGCCTGCAGCAGGAGCTTCTGACTTAATTTTTCATCCAAAGAAAAATCTCTCTCAGAAGTTTTATACAGGGCATACAGTTTTAAAATTCATTCTGGTGTATTTAGGGTTTTCAAGCTTTTAGGCCAACATACTTTGATAACATTAAAACACAGCTATACTTGATTTATATTTTTTAGGAGTTCTCTTTCTTGTACCTCCAACTAAAGCATAAACTTCATCAAAGTGCTGTGCTCTGCAATTCAATAAACTTTAAATAGTTTATCTCTCCCCAGTGCTGAATTTCCTCATTTACTCCAGTTGTGTCTCTGACACTCACTGGGTCAGTATGGGTTAGGTCCTTCAGGAGCTTGCAGAGCTTGGCCAGAGGACCCATGGAACTGCCCCATCACAGTTCACCACCTGATCTTCTTGTTACTTGAGGCTGAGAAGATGAGAAGATGAGAAAGCCACTCCCCTTTCAGATTTCCAAAGGGCAGGCTCCATTCAGAGGTCTGACCAAGTGTCTTAAGAAGACAGTTCCCAGCCAGTGCCTGGGGAACTCTTTCCCAGCTAACATGGCATGGGCTACAGTCACTTTTCTTTCAAATGAATGGAGCCTCCAGCTGTGGAATGGCTGCATAATCTTTTGGCTGGAGCAGAAGAGGAAATTCACCTTCCTTTTTCTTGCTTTAATTTTCCATGGTTTTGATTTATTTATTTTTATGTGAGAGATATTGTGCAATGTTGAGCAATACCTTCTTAGCTATGTCACTGTTCTTGCCAGTTGACATTATTAAGGCTGCTGCTAATTTCTTCCCTCTGTCTTGCATTCCTGTCCCTTTGTGAGGTGAGGTGGGGGTGGAAGCTTTCCCCACGGAGCAGAGGCTGGTGCTGTGCAGAACATTGGGAGCCACCCCAGGTCTGCACTGGAGTATTTCACTAGGGACTATTCACATCAAGCAGCTGTTCCATCAGCCAGCTACTCGCCTCTTGAACATCTCCAGTGGAGCCAAAAATAAACCCATGGATCAATTCAGCTCCCACTGAGTTTGATGGAATGTTTTCCATTGATTTCTAATGAGATCTGGATGACAAGCATTTCTGCAGAGAGGCCCTGTCTTTAGACTACAGGGAGGAGAAACTAACATGTGTTTTTTTTCCTTTTCACACAGGGTTATTCCCCCAAATCTTGCAAATATGTGGCCTGTGTAGCAAAGGAGACCCAGTGGTCCATAGACTTTAACATTGACAGTGTTGGCTTCCCAGCCCTGTGAGTGCAGCTATTCAGTATTATAACATTCAAAATAATTATACCTTTGAAATACTTCATTTGAAGCTGAAATGACTTTCTTTCATGAACTGTTTCTAATTATTGTACTTCAAGTGACAAATTAAATGTCATTTGAAGCAATTATACCAAATACTCAAAAAAATTATACCTAGGTATGTCAATTAATATAATTAAGTCAAAAGTTACATTTCACAGCTGATTCAGCTTTTCCATTACAGCCTTGAAATTGCTCATGAGTTGAAAGCAACATTTGAACAAATCTGTAGCAAACCAGAACACTAAAGGACTTATTTATTTTTATGCATTTATTAGACGAATCAGGAAAAGCATGAGTGGTCCTACATGAATAAGAAGGAATAATATAGTGTTCTTTTTCAGAAGCTGGGGTTTTTTTTCCCCATTTAACTTCAATAATTTTGTTTGTCAAAGGTCTATAAAGGAACTCGTTGTTCCTGAGCCTCTACTGCTTCTTCATGGAAAAAGCAAACAAACATATTCTAAAGGGATTTATGTGTTGGTTTTAGTTTCACAATGGATATAATGTAGAGATTCAAGTGAGGCAACAGCATGCCAACTTGCTCCCTTCTAAATAGCCCTTAAAACACTGCTACCCTTTCTTGAACCACTTGGTTAATGAGAAGCTGGGGTCAGTAGTCTTCTCTTTCTCAGAGAGAAAACCAGATCATGAAGCCTGACATTTTTGATGTGCAAAGCTCCACACCTCTGGGCACAAGCAGACCAAGAAAGTAAACTTTCTTTGCTAATTGCTCCAAGAGCTCTCAGTGTGCTTCAGTGTGCTTCTCTACCTTGTATTTACACTTCTCAGGCTTGGTTTCTTGCCTGTCAGAAAAACTGCCTGGTCTATCTGGTTAAGCATTTACCCAAACTTGCTGTATTGTGGTGTTTTGGTTGACATCACCTGTAAAAGGCACGTGATCTATATTGAATGCAGGAGAGCTGATCAATCCAGTCTTTGGCAGATAGCAGTCCCCTCAAACCATTTTTGCAGAGCTGTGTTCATTCATGCTACTCAGAGAGCTGCCTGTGCTGCCAAGGAGAGTGTGCCTGAGGAGCAGTGCAGGGGTGCACGAGGAAAGCAGTGACACTGCATAGAGAGCATGAGCTGCCAGCAGGAAAATGCAGGGCAGCACTTAGCTCCCCTCAAGCACCCAGGGAACAACAGTGTGATCACTGGCTACAGCACAGTTCCCCAAAAACAACACTGAAGGACTTGGCTTTCGCAAGTAATTTTCTTCCAGTATTTTTTTTTTAATAGCATTGTCAATTAACAAGATTAAACAAAATTATCATGAAGTATAATCCTGTGACCTTTTCAAAACTCGTTTGATTTCTAAGTTTTCTTAAATCATAATAATGCATCTATGGTCCAAAAAGCCTGTCTATCTCTGAGAAAAAGTGCTACACATTGACAAAATTAGGGGAGAGAACATGAGCCATAGATAGAATCTAGAGTTCTCGAAAGGTGCTGAAATTACAGCACAAGAGACAGGTGGTACTCATTAACTCACGGATCAAATTCCATGTGTTTTGTCTTCTCTCCTTGCTGGTTAGTTTCCATAATCGAAAATAAAAATAATCTAAAAGGAATGTATGTTTGCTCCTCCTTTCTTATGAAAGCATTAGTCCCTCATGCTCTTTTAAAGGATGAGTTACAATGTTTGACCTATGGTTCGGAACGCAGTGTGGGATGCAGGCACTGAGATACCATAATAATGAAGGCCATGGTGAAAAAACCCCTGCAGATAAATACTCACAACGGGGAGCCCAGAGACAAAATGAATGTTTCAGAAAACTAGCAGTGCAAGAAGCTGTGAAAGACCAGGGACTAATTACCACATTGAGAGCCAGTTCCATATTGCCACAGTGGTGAACAGTTTAAAAAATAAATGTAAATTTATAAGCGTACATGTCACAAGATCCATTTTGATGTAAAATAAGAGATCTATGCCATTTTAAATGATAATGAAGAAATGTGCATACTTTTGTTTTTTCTGGAAAGCTGTCTGTACTTGTAGTTGATTTTTGAACTGTACAAAGGAGGGTGGTTAAAAGATCCTTTTCCAAACAATCTGTTCAGTGAATAATGATAAAACTTAGTGACTTCAGCATAAGCTTATACCTGGGCAAATGAGGAACTCACACAGAAAAAAGGGAAATGTGGCACCTATGTATTATTAAAATACTAAAATTAATTGAATATGAAAAAATAAAATAGAGCCACATTATAATTGCTGAAAAAAAGTTTTAGGAAAATATGTCTGAAAACACAAGTTATTAATATGTACATTAGCATACTTTCATTAATAGATAACTAGGATAAAGATTCAGTAATTAGTCTCTTGAGACTAATGGAATGTTCAGCTGTCTCTTGGATACTTATTTCTACTTGTGAATATTCACTCTTATTTAAAATTTAAAAAAATCCTAAACCAACAAACAAAAAACCCTTTAAATTCCTAACTAGAAGCACCACAAAAATAGATTAGAAATTATTTACTCAATAAAAATAAAGAAGTATTACCAGGCAGATATTTGAAAGGTGTGTGCAGGCTGGCATGTTTAAAGCAACATGCAGTTGAAAATATTTTGAAGGGTTTTGGGGAATTTTGTGAATTTAATGCCTGATAATCACCAGGTAAAGACAAGTGGTGAAATCAGCCACAGAAACGCATTTGCATGCATGATACTGCACTCATCACTTGGCAGTATAGGGAGACTTCAAATGCTACTTTGTTTATAATGAAACATCCTTTTAATATTATGCCATTGTTTCAGTTCCAACTGTATGGCAAATGGTGTGCCTGGAATTTACAGGTACAATTTCTGTGGATTTTTTAATTGCTAGTACACTGCTTTAGTTGGTAGAAATTTGAGAAAATACCTCGTCTTTGATAAACTGCAGCCAGAAAGCTGGAACATAACTTGGCTTAGTTACATGCTCAGTTTCTCTAATGGCAAACATGATAAAAATGAACTTAGAAAAGGTAAATAGAAACAGCAGCCTTCCCACATAATTCCCCCACCATAATTTAAGTATACTAGAATATCTTTTAGCATTCACAGTCTTTTCTATCTACTTGCCAGTCATGATAATGAGATTTTTATTAGCCTGATCCCCTGATATTAAAGCAATCAAGGGGGTTTGGGTAATGTGAAGTTTGTCACAGGTGTTATACCATAAAGGTCTGGCAAGCCAGTCCAAAGGCAGCTGGGGCAAACAACCTAACACTCTTCAGTCTTTCTCTTGGTAGACAAAGGACTAACATTTAAAAAGTTATCAGTTGAGTTTTGTTCAATGAGGTCTTAATACCACACCAAGTTCCCTGTAAATTGCTCTGTGAAGGCAAAAGTAGCCTTGTGATTAGTGAAACTTGGAAGAACTTGGAAGATAAAAGCCTGGTCTGTCCCTGATCTTCCCACTATTTTAACTTCCTAACCAGCCAGTGTTGTATACATAAGAGTACTTAAATCAAATATTTGCGAATTAAATTATAATGGTGACTGAAATTAGATAGAATGTCTGACAATATTTGTCCATTTACAGATTGTCTTTCTCCTAATATTTAGTGAGGGTTTTTATCAAGTCAGGACCTTGTTCCTCCTTGCTAAAAGCCTGATGAACTGTGTTTTGTTTATCTGTCTTCTGATGGCTTTAATGATACCTGCTAATTATATGTTACTTTATAAACATTTTATTAAGCCTGGAAATAGTCCTACATGACAGGACATATTTCCTTATTCCTATTTAGGAGATAGGTATCAGAAGTGTAGATAAGACAAGCAACTTACCTATGAAATAAGAGCCCACACTTCTGATTGCCAAACGTATCTTTCATGCTAAATTTAATTCACCGTCATGCCTACAGGAAATGCATAAAATACTGAAAAAATAAGTTTTGGGGAAATATTTCACAAATAATACTTTAAGTTCTGTAAAACTTTTTATTGAATAAATCAAATGGCCCATGCAAAATAATATAGCATTATCTTAGTAGATTCCTTAATCAGAAACTTGAGTAGCATATTTCATGAATATGCTCTACAAGTTCATTAGCCATGAAAGAAAAGTTTAGTCATCTCTCCCTCAGATATCTTATTTATAAAACACATCAAACATTCACCACAAGTGGACATCACAAACCCAAGGATGCTTAGCTGGAGATTTCTAGTTGGTGCATGCTTGAGGTTAAGTGTCACTATGCTCCTAAAATTCTTCCTACTGGTGCTGCTCATGAGGTGCACACACATTCATTCCCCAAAAAATGATTTAGGGCATGTTAGGCAAATCTCTAGCTGGTGCATCTGTTAAAGTATAAGAAAATTTTTCCAGTGTCCTCATTGCTCTTCTCCAGGTTTGATGTGTTGGTAAATGTCATTATATTTTACGTCCATGATTTCCTGGCCAATACTTTTTTTGCAAGGAATTTCAACAACTGAGATATGGAGAGTGGGGTTTAATGAAATTTTGATGACCGTTACCTATGGCAATAGTAAAGATAACTTAGACAAAGCACAAGCACCAATATTAATAATAGTCTTTTCTTGTACCTGTTTTAAATGTTAAGTGCCTTTTCATCATTATAGTAAACAAAACTGATTTAATATGACTAAATTTTATAATAGAAGAAACAAAACATATGTAAATGTGGAATTCTTATCTCCTGTCAGCCTTAAAGAATAATCTATTATCTGAGTTACTCTGAAATTCTGATTTACTCCAGTTCTCTGCATCCCAATGGATTTTTCAGATATTGATTTGAATATGACTGCACACAATTAAAACAAATTATTTCCCAGGAGTCTATGAAGCTATTTACAATTTTGCTTCAATAGCTAGCTGCCGTAATTTAGCAGCCCAGAGCCTTGCAATTCTTTCATTTGTTAAATACATTGAAACAATTATTTTTGTTTCACTTGTCATCTCTGGCTCAAATACATATTTCTTTCTTCCTTAGTGTTGTGCAATTGTTCTGTTCTCTCTTAAAAGGCAGCTGCCATTTCTTATTAAAATCCTTTTCTTCTTTGGTCTTTAAACCTACTTCATCACACAGACTCAATAGCAAGTTTCCAAATAGTCTTCCTGAATTATAAAGACAATCAAGAAAACACCAAGAGAGACTTGAACTGAATATGGGCTTAAAGGGAATAAAGAGTGGGCATAGAGAAAGAAAACAAGTATAAGTTCAACACAGAACAATTCTTGAGTACTTGACCCAAACCAACTCACTGTTTAAGAACTTTAAAATAAGTATCAATCATATGAAAGATGAGATGAAACTCAAACCATGCTTAGATGGCAATTCTAATCAAATGGAAGAAAGCTTTAAATTTGATTTAGAGAGGACTGGGGATAAATATGTATGGGAAATTAAAAGGTAGATTCCTATGCACAGACTTGGAGTGGAAAAGGGAGGAAGTAGGAGACTAGAGCAGTGATAATTGAGAGGAAGAATAATTGGGAAAACTAATATATATGTTTATGCAGAAATGTCAGAAGCATGAAAGCTAACAGAAAGAATTACAAGATTTAGAGTGTCTGTAAAGCTATGATATACATGACACCAGGACATGATGATACAGAACACTAGAACTGTTAGAGGAAAGCTTTGCTTGCTTAACAAATATTTGAAGAAATATTTAGAAGAAATGGGTTGAAATGTCATGTCATCTAATTAAGGTTATATATAGTCATTATGACGCTCAAGAGGATACAGGAAGAGGATTCGCTGAAAATCTTTCAGTGAAGGGAAATGCTTAAAAAGGGAGAGTTATCAAACTAAATGTCCATCATGGATCACCTAATCACAAATCCCTTTTTTTAAAAAGCATATTAAGGATCATAACCAGAAGAAATGGATGGCTGTGTCAACACTGCTTAATAGGAAAATATAGAAAAAGAAAAAATGTCCTTCAAACTCCTAGGAAAAAAGAAATAAATTCTCTTTCAAAGTTGTAATATCTTACCAGGGTCACAGTTACACCCTGAAAAATGGGGAGGAATCTTCTCCTTTTGTAGAAAAAATAATCAAGGTACTGGCTAGTAGGACAAGCAGGACTTGCAACTAGCCCAAGTGTGTGCTGGGCTGCATTCCCATTTGATATGACTCCAGATAGAAATAAGCTCCATTTTTCTTGCTTGTGTGTGCTTACAGTTCACTGTTCTCAAATTATATTGAAAAAGAAACTGTATTGAACTTCAATGCCTGTCTCTGAATAGTTTGCATTTCAAAAGCATCTGTAGATATCAAAGGTAAATAATGCAACAGATAACAGTCATTCAATAGCCTCATTAAAGTAATTGCTGTGTTTAAACTGGAAAACTTTTGAGGTATTTTTATACTCTGTGGTGTCCACTGAGAAAGGAAGTTTATATGTGTGTGTATATGTGGGTCTCTATAATTTCAGTTTAAGAATTTTATTCGGGAAAAAGCATGCCTGGTGAACATGAATGTTTGAAATTATTGGGTCTTAACTCTAAAACCACCCTGTCACCTGAGGTTCATCTCTCAGTAGTGTCTGCATGGAGTCTGCTGAATTCTCCTACACATTACTACAAAAGCTCATGATGAGATTGGTCAGGAATGGGAACTGAGGAGAAACAGTTTTGTTAAAACTTATAATAGAGAAATAAAATAACTAGGGTTAGGAAAATCAAGTGTCGGAAGATAGAAAATTAATGATGTAAGAATAGAAAACCACAGGGCTTGCAGGTAGAGCTTCTTAATAACGTAATGTAAAAATTAGTAAATCATATGAGATCAGGCTATCGCTGTAAAATGTTGAGCAGTCCCAAAATAAATAAATAAGAGAGTATAATCATAAAAGCAGACTTATAAAGCTGCATTAGCTACTCATTTTTTATCTGAATGTTCATCATCTAAAATGTAGAAACAAATACAATGAAGAGCAAGTATAAAAAGGAGGAAATATGTAAAATTACAAAAACATACAAACAAAAGCAAAAAACCACAAATCCTCACAAAGCCCCGCTAAACCAGAATAAACAACCTAAAAAAAACCCCACAAAAGCCCAAAAAAATAAAACAAAAAAAAACAAAGAAAAAAAAAAGAAAAGAAGGTACAAAATTATTTTAAGAGTAGAATCGTACCGGAAATAAGAATAAAGAGGAAGTAACTATTCAGTTCCACATGAATAATGATACAACTGAGTGATTCAGAGAAATCTACAGCACTCCGCTCTTTATGAGTATCATTTGAAATTAATAATAAAAGAAATGAAAAATCTGGTTATTTCTTAATTAGATAAATGATACACTTATTATCATTGCAGAAGAGAGGAGTCCTGTCAAGAGTTCAGAAAGAAAAGATGAAATTATTGTTTTCCATTCAATAGCTTGTGGCAAAATTCTTGACAACAAAGCATTCCATCTATGGTAATTTTGGACATAGATACAACTGAGGCAAATGAGAACAATTATGCTGCCACGTCACACTCCTTCCTCAATATTGCTACTATGCTAGAGATGACCAAAATTAAGTTATTTTTGATAAAATAGTGGTGTTAAACTCAGCAGGTCCTAACGTGTCATTGGAGAACGCTTCAGAATATCCTTGGAGCAGTTTTTGAGACAGTGACATTTTCAAGGAGAGGATAAAGTTGGGAAAGTCCCATAAGGCTGGAGAAAGGCAGCAATATACAGGACTTAAAAATGTGATCACTGTAAGCCTCGGAAATTATAGACTTGTGCAATTTAAAACCTCTGGAAATTTTTAAAAGAAAGTGTTGGAAACTATGGGAAAGTTGACCTAGAAGGCAGCAAAGTGACTAAAGCAGCCAATATTGATGTAGCAGAAATGGACCACACAAGTAGTTTCTTGGTTTTTCTTTAATTTAGTAGGCTGACTGGCCTAACTGGCATGATGGAAGGCACAGGTTGGATACATCTCAATTTTAAAAGACTTTTCATTTTATCTTATGCATCATCTGCACACACAAGCTAAAGAATTATGTTTTACAATTAATGTCTATTAGATGCATTTTAATTTACCATAAAACATTTTGTCTTGGGGTGGGTGTGTGTGTGTGTGTGTGTGCAAGGGAAGTCACTGGATACTCTATTTTACACAAGTCCTAATCAACTGTCAACTAGATTTTGGAAAAAAAAAAAAGAATTCACATATAAAATTTTAGTATGACACAAAAAAAATCAGGTAAAAAGATAGAAGCTTTCAGGAGACAAAAAAGAAAAAAGAAATTGCCTCAGCAAATAGTAATTTGAAATTAAGACAAGTACAAAGAATGTGTACTTATAACTTTGTTCTCTTAGCAGTACAGCAGTATAGAGACTTGTGAGTTGCTGCTCACAAACAAAACATAAATTAACACAATGTCATGGTAAAAGAGGGTGAATCTTCTCCATGGGTTAAGAATGTTGAATGTCATTTATGAGAGAGTTGTTCTATTTGATGCACCCAGTGATGCAGCTGCTTAAACACCATATCCAACAGTGGACTTTCACAAATGCATGCAAATGGAGCATAGAGATGTGTGAAAGAGCAGCAAAAAACAAAAGCTTATAAAACACACAAAGCAAAGCTCATGGGAGAGAGAGTTCAGTCTCTAGAAAAGCCTGATGTGCAGCAAGGGAGGAAAGACTTCAGCCATAAAAGGGAGCTGTCTAGGGGGTAGAAATCCCTTGCTTTACATGGCACTATGGAGGCCACTAAGGAGGAATGTTCAGCAGAGAGAACAAAGGAGGCATACAGCAGAAAAAGACATCAATTCTTGGTAATTTGTTCTTGGTCCTTTTGAGAGGCCCTGGTAAGCAAGTGGTCTATAGATACTTCATCACTGGATATGGATGCCTATTGAAAATTGTGTTTTCTTGTCCTCCTGTGCTGATATGCCTCGATGTGGTGAATTAGGTATTTTTTGTTTTGTTTGGGTTTTTTTTTTTATATAGATAGCTAATCACAGACATGCACGTAAAGGACACTGCACTCCAAGGCCTTCAGTCTTTTACAACTTCAGCTGGGAACCTGGAACAAGGTCTCAGTTCTTCCCTTCTCTTCATGCCTCTGATTTTCCTCCCCTGAACCTCAGCAGGAGATGGTAGGGGGCTGTTGGTCACCTGCTCTCTGTCCTTGTTTGATGTCTCAGGTGCCCAGCTTGGAAGGAGCCTTTCATCCTGAAGATCTATGATTCTTGCTCTGTCTGCTTTAAAATCAAACTAACAAGAACTGTGCGATCCCCTTAATGCATGACTGGCTATGGCCCAGAGTGCATATCCACATTTTGCTACCTTGTGTGTTTGTGTGTTTGTATGTGAAGGGACAACAACATGCATTATTACATTTTGCCCCAGAATAAGGAGTATTCTATATTGAGTTATCAACATTTCCCACCAGAAGATCAAAGTTTCCTCAGGGTGCTTTCTCTTCACATCTCCTTAGTCTTTGTGATCTTGTGTTTTTTCCTATGAAAGAAAAACAAACTGCCTATTTGAAACTACTGGGCTGAGCACATACACAGCCAATGGTCTGTGGAAGTCTGGATGTCCTTGAGTTGCAGTTACTGACACTTTATCTGCTGGCTATTTACATTTGCACATTCATGAGTACATGGATTATGAGTACAAAGCTGCAAACTTGTGACAATACTTCTATATGTTACTTGGTTAATGCTTTGTACTTTTCCAGAAGCACTTTCCTTCAGTCTTATTATCATTAAGCCTTTTTATTTTGTGTGCATATGTGTGTTTATTTGTCCAGTTTTTCCTGCCTTGCTGTTATTTCAGTGCATTAATAATTCAGGCTTTTCAAACTGCCTTGTTCAGGATAAATCCTTCCCCCTTTACTTGATGATGATAAATGAAGCTATTTAAAGAATGAGTCATTACAAGTATATATCCTGTTGGTGCCACCACCCTCCTACACATAATAATTATTGAAGTTTGCAACGTGACGCACAGTCAGCACTTTCAGAGCAGGGTATCAGTGCTGGTGGCTACAGTGCCTGAATACCTTACTGGCACTGGTTACCCATGGCAACTAAAATGATCTATTTGTGGTGATAATGGCTTGTTGTTCTGTTTGATAGTTTTGCTGTGTTATTTCCTGATTCAATTGCAACAGAAATCTATAGATTTAAAAATTCATTTTGAAAAACAGAACAGTGAACAAAATTTCACTCTTGGTGCTTGTGCAAATATGAAGTAACGGAAATATAACATTATCTCATTGAAGATTTTATCACTGTAAGAAACCCCCTTGGGTCTAGAGTAATGAAATTAAATCATTCTACCTTGTCTATATGTGTTATGTTTTATTGTTTGCTAGTAAACACTTACCTTGGAGGTTTTGGCAAGTGTAAGAAAGTGGGAGACCACATAATGATTTCTCTTTATTTTGTGCCCATTATTTGCAGATCTTTATGATTTTTTATTGTTATTAGTAACATTTTAAGCAAACTAGCCCAAAAGTAGAAAGGAGAATCACTTGCTTCTAATCTGTTAATACAAATTTATTTGTATATAACACTCAATTTGATTTGTAAACTAATGAACATTTTCTGTGCTGCAAGCAGTTGATAATTGGCAAGTATTTTTAATTGGCAATACTGAACTGCAAATATTTTGGATTGTTCAATCAAACTCAGTGTAACCATGATGTCTTTTGGCTGCTTTTTTATACCATAGCATGCTTAAGACCAGAATATCTCTCTCAGCTGCTGGATATCCAATAACGGAAAAGAAACACCAGAATGGCTTTCCTTTTACTTCACTAGTGAACAGGAAGAGCATGACAGCTGGGCAGGAGCAGCACACTGTCCCTCCATCTCTGTGTGGCTGTGCCAGCTGGTGCTCACCCTGCCTGGGAAGAGCTCTCCATCTTCTCTTCTCTGAAGGTATCTTTGGACCGCAAAAAGAAATTTTGGTCCCTTCAGCACCTTCCCTCTATAAAAGATTCTTATAAGTCATATTGAAGATCTAAAGCCACTTTTCTCAGGGTGGCAACAGTGATTTTAGGCATATCTGCCTTTGTTTGGAAACTGTGCTACCATCCCGTTATCTGCTGATCCAGCCCGGGGTTATTTCTGACTTCCTTCCAAGAGAAAAAAAATTTCCTTTGCATCCAGCCTATGCATCACCCATCCCTGTATCTTGGGAATCAAGTGAGATTGCTTATAGAATCAGATAAAAACTTTAAAATGTTTAGGATAGGTAGGTGTGAATGTATGATTCATTTTGCCTATTGAGGGCCATAGAGCCTAGAGGGAAACTTAAGGGTTTTTCTTTTCCATTTTATTGACAGTATCTCCTTGGAACAAAGGATTTATATCCTTAAATGCCTAAAACTGCCAAGTTTTAGATAAGAAAATGGGACTTAATCCAACACTGATCTGAATAAGGTCCTCAAAATCTGGCCCTATGGCAGGGAAGCTGTTTACTGCTGACTGCAGTTAAGATTCTGGATTATGATTAGATAGTATTATTTTCTAGCTAGGCTCACCAACATTTCCAATACTCCAAACATCCACAGTCCTAAGAAATTTAATTCATCCTTTCAAGGCAGCAATGTAAAATTCAAGAGGCCTACATACTATTATCCCTGAAATAAAAAATATTCTCAGTGTTATTTTTAGTTCGGTGTCCCAGAGAAACCAGCTGTTCTCAGGGAGATAGGAAGCAAACAAAGCATCTTCAAAATGGCTGGGTAAAATACTCTTTGTGGTAAAAGTCTGGATTTCCTTTTTTTTGTGGGAAAGGCAACAAAAGGAAATGTTTACCCATGGTGTACCTATATTCATGCAATTTCAGGGCTAGCCTTCCCTTGCACATAAAATAACAACTTTTACTGAATTTATTTATTTTAAGGCTTTAATTCTTTAGTTTCGTAGGAAACAGGACAATCAGTTCCTCTGTCAGTTGTTTCCACCTTAATAAATAACATGTAAGGAGTCCAACCTTGTTGTGGAGAATCCTGTGTTACCAAAACTCATGGAAAATACCGCTATTCTGATTTACTATCATTTTACACCAATCTTCTCTCTGCAGTAGCATGATCAATAGCCTGAAGTGTACAAGAAAAGCCTTATTATACTAGACTCTACCCATTTTAAAGCCAGTGCAATGGTAATTTGATTATGCTGTGGCTGAGATCAATCTAATCTCTGCTGCAGAACACAGATCATCAATTTTGATTTCACTGACCAAGCATCTTCTCTGCTGGGAAGCTTTATGAATGATGGACCACATCAATGAACGCTTACTCTGAGAATTGCTCCATATGTTGTAGCACAGGGATGATTCACCTCATTCATTCAAGGCCTGCTTGAGTGAAGGGAAAGAATGGTCGATTATGTATCAGAGTGATTGTGTATATTGTAATTTGCAGACTTGCTGGGTGTGGTATTTCTGTGTACTGGGTGTCCCAGTGAAACAGGATGTGGTCACTAATACCCAAATCTTTGGGGTAAACTAATAGCACTGTACAGACTCTGGGGAATGCAGATTTTAGTGTCACCCTCATAAACTGAGATTTTTAAGAAAGAAGATTTCTAAAGAAAGCAGCTTTGCAAAAAAAGCCTTGTGAGCCCTGGTCATCAGCAAACTGTGCAGGAATCAGCAGGGTGACTTTGCTGCCAGGGCAGCCATCCACATCCTTGTCTGTATCAGGGTAGAGCCAACAGCTCCAGAGCAGTGATCCTGCCCTGCTGTTTGCCACATGTGAGACCACATTCAGATGCTTTGTCCTTTTTGCAGCTCCTCAAGAAGACAGTTGCCATACTGTATCAATTCCAGTGACAGACTATCAAGCTGGAGCACAGAGCACAACAGAACAGCTGAGGGAATGGGGTTTGTTTAGCCTTGAGAAGAGATGGCCAAGGAGAATCCTTTTGCTGTCTGCAACAATCTATTAGGAGCATGTAGAAAGGACAGAGCCAGAGGTAGAGTGGAAGGAGGAGAGGCAGAAGTTACTAGTTATAATACAGGAAATTCCTACCTGATAGAAGGGAAAATTAAGATGAGAGTAGTCAAATATTGGAGCAGGTTGCCCAGAGAGGCTGTGAGAACCCCATCCTTGGAAGTAATCACATCTTAAGTAAATGGAGCCCTAAGGATCCTGCAGTGTTGAACTTGCTAGGAACAAGAGATGTGAGTGGGTGTCCACCCAGGGTCCCTCCCTCACAGCCTATGCAATGCTGTGATTGTCACACAAACTGCTGCAGTTTTTTGCAGTGATAATGTGTTCTTTTTGCATCACAAAACTTAAACACAGCTCAAGGCCTCTCACAAGATTGTGTAACACCATCTCCCATGCTGACTTGTGTTATACTTTCTATCCTTTCAGCTGTTTACATGTCTCAGTCCTCACCTGCACCAGGTGACCAAGCAGATGCAGGTTGTGCTCTGTCCCTGAGCCCAGCTGCTCAGGCAGCCACACTCTAAGATCTCTGTACCTCCAGAACTGGCTGATGCCACCTATACTTCCCTTTGTCAACTTTTGTCCTGTGCTGGCTCCTGAGTCATGTCTTGGAGTTTGGCTGAGTGCAATTTGGCCTTTGCTAAAACTGTGGAAGGGTCAAGCTAACAATAGCAGAAATGACCATTTCCCATCACCTGTGTCATAAAGGGTATCAATTTTTAAAAACTTGACTTGCCTAAGTTGGTATGCGAGGAAGGATGAGGTCTTCATTTTACTGCTTGAAAGAGAGAGACATCTACTGTAAACAATGCTCAGGGAAAAAACCACCCACCACACAAAACTGACATGGGCATCCCTAGTAACTGGTTGCGTATGTGTGGTTTTGTGTTTTTCAAGCAAAGAGATGCACTTGGTAAGTATATTCCGTAAATATTTTCCTTTCAGATTTTTTCCTTTATCGTTCTTTCCCTTTTATTCTACCTATAGAACACTGTTTGAATCAGGAACACAGTATTGTTAACATTCAAGTTATGTGATTATTCAGGTTGCTCAAAATACACAAAGTGATCTACAGAGAGACACTTGTAGACTAAATGAGATATACATAAGTTTATTTCAATGTTTCTCATATACACAGCTGACACTGCATTGCACAAAAGTGAATTATAGGGGAAAAAATATGGAAAATTGTTACACTGATACCACTATGTTTTCACATTGCTAGTAAACTGACAGAGATGGTAAAGAAGGAAATATAGCAAAGCTCATCATGTTTTGGGAGACATTATTAAATTAAGCTGCAACTTGAGCAATAATTAATTAATGCAAGGAGGAAGATATAGGGTGGAGATCTCAAAACAACTCAGCATCAGCCTGACTTTGTTTCAATTGAAGTCAAATTGACTTGCTCCCAGTGACGTCAATGGAAGCAGAGCTAGATCAGTACTGAGTATTTCTGACAACTCAATCTCTAATATGTGCTGACCCAAATTGTCAGGAATCATTTGTGGTTTCAGGCATCCAACATAAGGCTCCATAATAAAGTCCATCTTCTGGGACAGGTGCTCAACCTGGAGATTGCCAGGTTCAGTAAAAGTCTCATAGTCAAAATTCACAAACCAAATGTGAGCAGTTAAACCTTAGCAAACTATTTGCTATGGTATTTCTCTTTATCTGAGATAAACTGAAGTTACTTTTGTGTTCAGTTCAAGGAACTGAAGTAGTTTGATTTTGAATGGCCTTCAAAAATGTATTTTGTTTCAGTTCTTTCATTTCTTTCATGGAATATTAAAATTTCTGCAGAAATTGCTTTTTCTTTTGAAGTGATTTTTCTTAGAAAACTCCCAAGCAACTCTATTAATTTGACATGCTTAATCACACCAAGGAATATCAACATGTATTTCAAGTGCCCTTGAAATCCACATGGAGAATAAGTCATTTTTAAAGCAAGTAAATGTTTTGCTCCTTTCATTGCTGTGACATTCAACATATGGACAGCCAACTTCAGGAGCTGATAGGATTCCTTCCCTGCATGTTATCCAGCCATAGCAGATCTCTTCTTCCCAGGTTTTCTCAGAGTTACTCTCAGTTTTCAGCTGGACTTTGCACTTCATTTTCAGTCAGTGTAAATTGGTTAATCCAACCCTGACTTCATATGTGTAAAATATCTTGGGTTTTGTTCTCATTTGGAACTTATGCTCTAGTACACACTAGAATCCCACTGATTCTTCTGGCAGTCACAAGAATAGATATAGAAATGAAGCAAGGTGCACAGCACAGTACTTCATGGAGGCTTTGAGAAAAGCTATACACACCAGCACTTACATTCCTTGACAAGGTACAGAAAAGTTTCTGCTAGTCCAGTCTCCTGTTCCAAAGAAAGATACCTGGAAATCTTAAACCTTTAAGCTATAATCATGAAATAATAATTATGTTAAGCAGCTACGTCCATTCCATATTGTCCTCTCATGTAAGATACAAGTCTCAAATGAGGAATTGCATTTACAGTGGGGGAGAGTCCATTGTCCTTCTGCCAATTTAGTAATCAAATATGAAAGAATTTGCCTCATCCAATGAACTTGTTACCCTTGCTGTTAGGTGTGTTTCAACTTTGTTTTTATTTGGTTAAGAAAACAGATTACTGATACAACAATATATTTTCTAGCCCCATAACACTTCTAAATGCAACTCAAACAAAATGTATTAGAAGTGCAAGGTTGATAAGATTCTCTCTGGATATTTTTGTAGCTCTTATAGGGTCCCACAAAAAGGTTTTTGATCTTTCCAAAAAGCAGCTTTATCTACGAAGCATGTAGCAGCTCAAACAGTAGAGGGTGCTTTGTAAGCAAATACAAAACACTTGATCTAAAATTATTGCTGTAGATAGATCCTGCAGCTGTGTGGATGCTTCACTACCAGTTCTGTTCATGAAGTGGCAGTTTCAATGGCTCACTGCTTATTAGAATTGTTTCAGACACTCTAATAAATCTCCTGTGAAAACCACCCCCAAAATTCTATATGCAAGGGGTAAAATTCTACATATGCAGGATAGCTCCATGTTTTTAAATAAGGTGAACAATATGCTATGAAATAATGCATTATTCATAGATGCATACTGTTTTAAGACCTTAATAAAGAATTTGATTAATAGTCCAGGCACGTGCCCTGCATATTTATACCCTGGTATGCAGACAAATGTAATGTATAGCATTGGATACTTCTAATATCCTCTTTTGTGCTTTTTAAGCACTTACAATGCAGAACAGTTAAGTTAAATTGCAAAACAAAGCCAAGCACAGCAAATTGTTATGAATCTGCAAAGTGGGTGGTTGGTCATCCTTTAAAGGGAGCTCTATTTCATAGAATCATAAACTCCATATCTCGAGTTGGAAGGGCTCCCCAAGGCTCACTGATGTGAAACTCCTGGCCCTGCACAGGATGGCCCCAAGAATCACACAGTGTGCTTGAGAGTATTAATTTGAGATCAGCCAAAAAGATGAACAGGACTTTCACCCCCTTTGCACAGCCTGTCTCCATTGCATTTCACTTCCAAAAATGGAAAGGGAAGTTCAGCACTGAGCAGTGAAAAGAATGGGAATGCTTTCAGGCATGGAGGCAAACAGGTGGGTAAAGAAAGATAGTCAGGGAATCATTAGATCTACAGGGCTACCAATTTTCAATTTTGAATTTTGTAATTTTGGAACTCTGATGACTTTCTCCAGTTGATGATCTCATCCAAAGAACTTTGGAAGGAAATGTAGAAGAAAGTCATATTTAGTCTCATCCATTTCACCTAGTTATAGTGAGAGAAGTGAGGAATGGTAAGTTGAGTAAAGAGTTAGAATGGAAAGAAAAACAGAAGACATCAATGATATGAAGAAGCCTGTTTCAGAGGTATCACTACAGAACAGAATCACTCAAATATAAAAAAATTGGAATAGGAGAGAGGAACAAAGGCGTGGTGATGGAACTACTATTTGGCAGAGCCTTTAGAAGACATCAGCAATCAGATTCACTCAGGATATCATTGAGGGAAAAGCAGTTCTTGACTTAGAAAGGGCTCCACAGAGTACAGACAAATCCCAAGATAGGAGTTTTTCTCACATCCAAACTTTTTAAGCAAAAGACTTCACTCATAATTTCATTTTGATTTCTTTCACACTTTGGCTTACAAGATCCTATCTTAAGAGATCCTTTTCTCCTTCTTCAATTTCTGCAATTGAATTTTCACTGAGATATAGCTTCTGTCTACACACATCATGACTACATCAAGTCCCTTGAGTTCTAGGACCAGTTGAGGGCTAGAGTGGACTATGTGGATCATCATTTGTTTGTCTTCCGTCAGGAATACATCCTCAGTACTACAGGCCTGAATTTTCAAATGCATCTTATTATGCCATAAGTGATAATAAAGGCCTTCAACTCCCTAGCTTCAATTATTCCATTGGCAGCTTTTCTTCATGGATAAAACTTTGTTATGTTTTTGTAGTCTGAACTTGCCATTTTTTTCTCAGTCTTCTATTGCCAGAAAACTCTTCCAATTAGGTCATCATGAACCAACTTTCTAATATATATTTTAAAATGAGGAAGGAAAGAGATCTAACTCTTCTATTGCAGACATCTTTCATATATGTAAAGAAATTATATCTCTTTTTGATTTTTTTCTCGTTAAACATAAGTTTTGAGAAGCTAGTCAATCACTGGCTCAAGTATTGTACCAATACTATTTTGTAGCTATTTTTATTTCATGGTAAAAAGGTATCTTTGTCATTGGGCTCCAGAGGACATGAGCAATGGGAAAGGAGAAGCAGTAGCAAGTGGCCCTGTTATAAGCATAAATAGAAGGCAATACATAGATTTCTCCTGTTGGCAGAGAGGGCTACAAGGTGATACACAGCACAGCCACATTAGAGATGAACACTGAGTAGAAAAACTTGGGGAAGTTTCAAATTGAGAGAGCAAATCCAGAATAAAATGAGAGGGAAGATCGAGCATAAACTTGGGGAAGTTTCAAATTGAGAGAGCAAATCCAGAATAAAATGAGAGGGAAGATCGAGCATTGAGCCTATATCGTGGTGGTGGTGTGCAAGGGACTTCATCATAGAAAGATACCATGAGTAAAAAGGAGACATTATGTCAGGGGGGTCAAAAATGTTTGATTCTTAAGGTACCTTCCAACCAGGCCATTCTGTGATTGTATGATCCTATTGTTATAGTAAAAGGTGATTACAGCTCTCAAAAATACTGTGATTGAGGAGGAAAGACAAGGAAAAGCAGAGTTAGGGAGGTGAGTGATGACATGAAGGTAAAGGGAGAGGGGAAGCAGTGGGAGACAAAGACAGGGGAAGAAGCTGGCAGGAGTCACCAGATGGCATTGTTACACATAGTCTTAATGGTTATTTTCTTTGGCATGTAAGT
Source organism: Thryothorus ludovicianus (assembly GCA_013397245.1). Classification (NCBI taxonomy): domain Eukaryota; kingdom Metazoa; phylum Chordata; class Aves; order Passeriformes; family Certhiidae; genus Thryothorus; species Thryothorus ludovicianus. The sequence continues at coordinate 553,965 of VZTB01009512.1, forward strand.
AAGTTTTTGTTTCAGGAAAAAAATGTAGTGTTTTAACTCTTATAAATGTCTACAGTAGTCATAACAAGCAACTGAGCAAAAGATATTGTTAGAGATGGAAACTCTGAAGGATCTAGACATGAAGGTTTGATTTTATAGTAAAAAAAAACCAGCATTACTAGCTCATCATGTTAACTTTGTTGATCTGTGACTGATGTGTTGACAAAAGAACTGATCAAGAACTACAAGCAAATCCAACCTTTTTTTTTTTCTTTTAACCAGTGAGATAATCTCTAAGGCCCTGACAGCTCCTATCCTTCAGTAGAAAAGCAATCTGATGATATCAGGAAGGACGTAAGTCTGAAAACAAGAATCAAGTAAATGGAGGTAAGGACTATGAAGTGGAAAAATAGAAACATTGGAAAAAGAACAGGGAAAACATTAGATACAATCAATGGGTAGTGAAGCATATCTGCAAGTCAAGGCAGTCAATAGAACAGCAAATACAAAACAGTGAAAATGGCTCAAAATACCATGTAGAAGTGATATGTAGCGAAAATGGTGTAGGTACAATATTAGACTGTATTTATTTCATTCTATTCTAGAAATGCTAGCATATTTAAATTATAAAAACCGCACTAGAAATGAGGGTTTATGGACTAGATCATTTCTGGGGCTGGGAAAGACTTTGAAGTAGAGGGTACAAGAATATCCACAACACACACTACTTGCATTGCTGCTGAATAGCAAAAACTGGCTTCTATAATAAAACACAAAACTATTACATTTATTACCACTCCTGTCTAGTTTTCAAGACAAATTCAAGGCTTCTTCCTTTCCCAGTTCTTGGGCATTAGTCCAGTGTTACGTTTGAATTCTCTAAATAAAAAAACCCAAAACAAACAAATGGCTTTTAAATGACTGCCCTCTTGCCAGAGAGCAAAATCCCTAATGAAGTCCAAGAGTTGGTCTCTGAAGCACGCTGCTTACTATCCAAAAGGAAGCTGGGGAGAGAAGATGTAAACAAGTGCCCAAGTACCCACTCTCCTCTGAGTAGAACACGCACTGCATGTTCATTCCTCCTTCCCAAGGCCTGACCTTTATAACTCAAATGACAAAACAAAAGCCTTAGAGTTCTTCATAGTCTTGAGTACTCATGGCAGATTGTCCATCACAAGCTTCTCTTGTAGAAAGGACACTTCAAGCCCCTTTACTTCTATAATACAAAACCAAAATCCACTTAATTGCATATGGTAGTAAAATCCATCTAGGTGAAATTCTGGACCCCCTGGAATCAGACCTCTGACTTCCTTTTTCCTCAGTGAGCAGCCTCTGTTCTGAGCTTGAGCTGCAGCACAAGCAGAAAAAAAAGCAAATAAAGTGGGAACCAAAGGGGTGATTCTAAGCAAGGCAATGTCAGTTAAGCTCCACAGCTTGCTGGTTGCAGCTTTCCAGGGTGATGTCCTGAAGCAGACTGTAGTATGTGTACAGCTAGTTCCAAGAGAAGCTGTGGAGACAGCCTGGAATTCCCTCAGCTGCACTTGATCTCCCATCATAGCTTCACTGATAGGGGTCTTTCTGCCCATTAAGGCTCAAATCACTCTTACCTTAAAGATTTCAACCTAAAAAACACCACACAGCACTGACTTAAAAAAAATAAAAATCAAGTAGCTGGTAGTTGAAAACTGTATTGAAAAACAAAAGAAAAGGTGTATTATAGAGAGTTTGGGGCACTGGAGATAATAAGCCTTTAGAAGATGAAAACAAGCTTGATAAGGACAGGAGGGCAATGCAGATTACCCATGATTGCTTTTAGGTGACATAGGCAGCCTTTGCTGTGGTTCCACATTGTTCTGCCTCTCAACTTCTGTTAAAAGAAGGACTCTTCTGTGTTCAGACAGATCTTACAAGCACCTCCACACCTTTTTCCTGTCCTTTTGCAGTCATTGTATAAAGAACTTTTTAGGAACATGCTCGACCACTAGGAAATCCCAGACCCAACCTAGACTAATCTTATCTGGTTTCAGAGCCAGCTATTCAGCTGTGCCTAGACATCTTTCCCACTCTACCCCAGGAGCCCTTCCAGGACTACCTGCTCTTTGAAGGGCCATGTTTTTAAATAGCATTAGCTATTTTCAGCTAATCAGGGCCTGCTCTACTTAAAAGCATATTACACCTGCTGGTATTTAAAGTAAATTTAAAAAAGGAAACAAAGCACTAATACATGCCTCTGCCCATCTGTTCTCACATCCACATGGACTCATGGACCATTTAGTATCTCTAACAAAAAAAGTAAGAAGTTATCTTGTTGACACAGAAAACTAAAAGGAACTATATTATACTTGGAGAGTCTCTTTAGTTGGAAAATATTTTTAACACTGTAATAAACTGGTGCTTCAGTGCAATTTTTGAGCAGCACTTTATATTTCTGTACTAGTACTTTTCTAGGTCTGGATTCACATTTTTGCTCTGTTTGGTTTATCTGATCCCAGTTATAAAATTGTTCTCTTTAGTCAGTAAACTTAAAGGTCAGTATAACAAAACATCAAAATCAGGATTATTTCACGTGAGGGGAATAATTCACCAATGAATGTGCTTTCCCACAGACTATCTGTTCTGTGACTTGCATTTCATTGATGTAAATCAGAAGAGCAGCATCTGTGCCACCACTCTGATTTAATGCTTTGAGATGTTCCCAAAACAGGAAGATTTTTCAGTTTATTGGAAACTAAGGAAACATGGTATGTAAAAAAATACAAGGGGAAAAACAAGGAACAATGGTTGCTAGGAAATTCAGTGGAGTCAACAGGTATGATCATGTTCTTTCAGACCTTAAAAATGTATTTGAATCACTTCCAAATGTACTGGATCTCTTTCAAACTAAAGTAATTGTAGCAAGGTAGTACAGGTATGCACCTTCTATACATTGTAGACACCACTTCCTCTATGTATGTTCCAGGATGTTCAAGTACAAAAAAGTTTTTGTTTCCAAAAAAACATAAATTCCAATTGTATATTTTTAAAGTATAACACTGCAAACTCCCAAGAAGGTCCCAAAGGGCACAATAAACTCTCAAATCCTCTAGGCAAACAAAACAATTTCAAAAATTTGCAAACCAGAATGCACTGTATGCATTTTTGAATCTTGACACAAAAGGAGAAGTATCAGTGTATGGGTAATTTCCAGTTTTTGAAAAGGATGAATCCCATATCACTTGCATTTTTACAGATAAAAATATATGTTGACTTATGAAAAGGAGGTACCCATTGTTTTAAACAGCATGTTACTACTTAAGTTAGGCTATTCACTTCTAGTAATCTACAATTTTTGTCTCGGTTCTCTTTAATTTTGGCACATCTTTCAGTCTTCTTAGTGTGCACTGGAATTTGTAAATGTGTGTCAGAGTTTTTAAATATTAAGAAATGAAGTAGATTAGAGAGGCTACATTTATGAAATTATAATTCTTGACATATTAGTAACAACTCATTCATTTGCCACTGAAATTTTAGAGATGGCCAAACATGAACATAGGAAGGTGAAACTTCAAAGACACGGAAAACAGGTCTTGAGCAGACAGAATTCAAACACCAACATTGCTACTAATTTTTTTAGTAAAAACACAAGAACCATTTTCCCCTGTGTAAAGCACTATTCATCTTGCAGCATAGAAACAATACAGTCACATTATGCTCTCCAAACCAATGCTTGTAATCTAGTTTTATATTGTACTTGCTATCTTTCAGGAGCTGAAGAGTTTGCCTGTGACTTTGTTCACAGAAGGTCACATCCCAAACCCACTCAATTTTGCATGTATTAAGGACAAACTCCTAGCAAATGATATCCTTTTTTAATGTCCTACATGAGTGGACAGAATAATGGCTCTTCCACAAAGGGGACAAAGTTTTGGCTGAGTATGATTTCCAAGGGCTTAACTTAAAGCTGAGACCAATTATCTGATGGTAAGTCTATTTTGTTGTTTTGGTATGCAACCTAATATTTGCTTAGGTTAATGAATTAAAAATCTATAATGCGTTGTCTGTCTGTGAAATTTTGAATGAGTCAGCCTCAGATCATAGCTCTTGTTTTTGTTCTCTTATCAGGAGAGAGATGGAGTCCAGGGAGAGAGATGATGACAATAAGCTCTCTAGAACATACCAAGTTGGGTGATTCAGCAGAGTGTCTCCACACACTGTAATTAAAAGGCAGGCAGACACACATTTTCAATAATGTGAAGGAAAGTGTTTTCTAATTGCTGGGTTTTTTCCAACTGAAATACACTTGTTTAACCTATAGTGCAATCCATACCTTCCTGCTATTATGTGTCATCAGTGAATCTGAAGGTTTATTCAATCTCTGTGCTATACTCCCCTGAACATTTCATACAAGGAAGATTTAGAGTGTTGTGTTCACTTTTTGCAAAATTGACTCAGGCAGTCGGTACAGGCACTTTCAATATCTTTACTGAAAATTCAGAAAAAATGGACAAGTCCATTTGAAAGCAGGACTAAGAATATTTAATGATTATAAATGAAAATCATGCTATCATCAGGTCCTGTGTGGAGTATATGCATCTATTTACACCTCTCTCTGTAGGCAGAGCGGTTTCTTCTCACATATCCTTGCAATGATACATTTACATACAGAGCCTACTCACAGTCCATATCAACTCTGAAGCATTTGGCACCATGTTGCATTCTATTTAGTGTTAACACTTATGTTAAGAAAGGATATACCAGGAATACAGAACAGCAGTGTAAAAGCACTGCTTTCTTTCACTTCCTCTCCCTTTCTAGCTTGCTGTCACCATAATATTCTGCGCAACACAACGCTAGTTCATATTAAATTCTAACTTTTCTTTCTAAAAAGCTCCAGTTTTGAGGTTTTTTTTTTAGCTGCCTTGATATTATTTTGATGATTCCAAATGATCAAGTTGTTGTTTAGTCCTGGGAGATGTCATTACTGTCATTCCACCGGTATTTGTACAAATGAATATATTTAGGTTTTGGCTAAATCTAATGTTCCAGAGACACACTTTTCATGACCTTTGCTGAAGCAATTATGTTGGCTAAATTAACTGAAGTACCCTTCTACTGCTGCTGATTCAGGGGAGCTTGAATTTTCAACCACTTTACAGCAAAGACCTAGGAGACAGTTGCTAGATTGAGATTAGGACCTGAAATGAAATAAAAAAACAGCAATCAGAACAAAGAAAAGTATATAATTTTAAGAATATTTTTTACCTCATGAGTACAAAATAAACATTCTTTTTAAATAAAATGATTCTTTTAGCTGTGACTTAAATCATGTAGAATAGCCATATATAGTCAAGAAAGGAAAAGGATGAGGAGTTACCCCAGGAGGAGGAGAATTCAATTCTGGCATTTTAACCTGTTTTGAACCTGCATTGATAGCATTTAAGCTTCAATAACAGCCTAACAGAGAATTGTCTCCTTTTTTTTTTTTTAATACTTAATGTTAAAAATTATTTTACTGATGAAATCATGATGGAGCCTAAAGTCTTAAAAAAATATTATTCCCAATCTTAAATATTTTTTTTATGATCATTGTTGACTGAATGAAGCCTGAGGTTGTAGATGAACTTGCACAGAAGAAGGTTTTGCTGCAGCTTTTATTTTCTAACTAATAAGGGCAGTAAAAGAGCTCATTTGTATGATGCCTTCACTTAGTGATGTTCAGGCTCAGGATTTTACTGAAAGAGCCCCCAGGCTGTGGAGCTGTAACAGGTAGAATGGGTGAACAAACCTCTGCTAGGGTTCTGGTGCCTACTTAGTTTACAGTCAGCAAGAAATACTAAAGATCATCCTGGGCAGCCTCGGGCCATATCTACAGTGGGGGTTTATTCTTTTATCAGTCCTTGGGAGCTGCTGCACCAACACTGTCCTCAGGCTCCACGGTCAGCATTGGGGTGTGAGCAGAGGGGGCTGCAGGCAGAAAGGGCAAATCACTGCTTGTATGGGTCTGTCTGGGTCCCTGTGCCCGCAGAGAGGCAAAGGACAATCCCCCAGTACAAACAGGGACACACACCCAAACGGGGTCACTCTTCCTATTGACACAGATCTGCCTCTTGAATCCAAATCTTCACAATTCCTCTGCATGCCTTTAGAGTACTGAGAGTGTCTAATGCTAAAGGCAGGCTTGGTCCTGCTCCTAATGAAATCATTAGTAATGCTGCCACTAACACTGATAGGTGCAGGACCGGGCCTGTAGATCACACATATCATGTTCCCTGAAATATTAGCTAGACCATGAATTGCAGAATGCCACATGGTGTCCCTGCCAATCCTTGTCCTTTCAGGAGTTGTTTATGTGGAAAAGAAATCACTTTGGCACTTCTGATCTGCTTAAGCTTACCAAAGGTTAAGGGGCTTCACAGACTTTAACTGAATGAAGTCCATAAATAATTATAATTTTCTGCAATTGGAGTTGAAAAGGTAGTTTGGGAAGGATTTTACTTCTGTTTTAAAATTATACTTGCTTTCTTCCTGGCTTTTTAAAGAAGTTCACAGCACAAAAGCTGAAGTTTTCATAGTATTTTTAGATCATGATATTTGACAGCTCTTGGCCTTCTTTTATGTGCAGGGAAGACTCTCCTGACTGGCTCACGGAACGAGCATTAGCTCCCACAATTTAACAGCTCAAACCTCAACATACCCACTTCCTTCCTTCCTCCAAACTACTGAAATAAAATAGATGTGAACAAGGGCACCAAAAGGTGAAGAAGTAAGAAATCTGACTGCTCTCCTTTTCATTCCCAAAGGCATTTGAAAGTACACCTCCCTTAACAGCCTTTTCTTCTACCCCATGTGAGCAACTTAGGTGGAGTAAACATGTCTGTGCAGTGATAAACCAAAGAGAGCCATGTATCATTTCATCCCGAGGGAAGGAGCATCTGGTGCATCACAGATTTGTCAGGAATTAGGCTGGGAGTCACAGTATTATGTTTTCTAATCTTGTTTGACTTAAAACTCTGTTTTGTAATCAGTGTAATAGAAAGGCACCGCTGAGACACAGGGATTAGCTGTAGAGAACAAAAACAATAGCACACACAGTGCTTTGATGTGTTTCTATTTGAATTAGAAAGTGGCACTTTAACAGCTCAGAGAGCTGCATACAGAATCTCAGCTTACCAATCATACTGTCCACCACATGAACTTCTTGCAAAGCACTGTCAAAGTCAGACAGGAACAAACTCTGAGCAATTTAGAAGTGCAGTAAAGGATTCAGTACACAAAAAGTCACAAGAAACACAGATCATAATGTATGGCTACAGCTATCATTGATGCCAAGCATGAGAGTGGAAAGGAGCATTTAGTAATGACAGTTAAATGTTTAATAGAAGAAATTTAATGAAAGAATGACTATTCTCTAATTAGAGAGAGTAGAAGGGGATCAAGGCAAATACTACATATGACTTCAGGCTTCAGTTTTGTGTGATTTTTTTTGAATCCTGGCTTTTGAACACAGGCAGAGTGATCATGAAGACCTTCCGTCTGTAAAACATAAACTGGGATTTATCACCCTAGAGGAACTGCCACTGTAGAAATGCCTGTTTCAACATTGTTAAAAGCTGAACATATTTGGCAGCAGAGTAAAGCATTAGGAATTCTTTAAAACCCATCTTTTGATCCAAACTTGTATTATAAATAACACAGCAACAGCTGCAAAGGATTCTCATTTTTCCACCATGAACTTGGTAGGCAAAGACTTTTCTTGCTGTAAGTACATTTAAAACTTGCTCAGCTGATTCCATGAAGCTTATACATATTTGTAAAACCAAATAATATATACACTTATTATTGTTATTATTTTAGTGTATCTGCTCCTACACATATTACATGAGGAAATCCCTCTTTAGTAATAAAAGTTTTGCAAGAATTTAAGCTGCAGAATCAAAGCTCAGTCTACACTGAATGGCTCGTTTCTGCTGACAGTCAAGATACACACCATCAAAACCAAAACAAAACTTTGGAAAACAAAATGTTTAATTTGGAGTTTTTAAATTAAGTTTTAAGGAGTGAACTTGGCCTAAGAGTTTCCTCTTCATGCCATTTAAGCTCTGAGAAAGCAGATGATCTGCAAGAAAGGGCTCGTGGAAAGCTGGTTTAGGCTACATCAGTGACAAAGGTCCAGAAGTTTGACTTAAGTGGAAAACACAAGACCACACTCGCTGAGGTATTACCCAGAGAGAAGTTCAGCTATGGCCAGTTCTGTTTCTCTCCATGCTCAGCCTCATGCCTTTCTCCAAGGGGTAAGCTACTCAATACCTAGATCAGGACTCAGCCTATAGGGACATTATGACCTCAACAAACCTTTTTCTATCTCCCAAGGGATTTCTGTTTCTTTCTACCAGAGGCAGAGACTTCCTTTCTCCTCAGCAGCTTGTTCTTCTACTAAACAAGCAGAGTTCCTTTGTTTATAGAAGGAACTGAAATCCACACCTTTGCTTACTAGGGAAGAACACAACACCCACCTGCAGACTGCTGTGATATGGGTGCATGGCAGACTCCTCTCTCCTGCCACTGATACTCCAGTGGGCCTGAATCCATTTAAGGAAATTGAGTAAAGTTACTTTCTAGTGTGGAGATATGAACTTAGTTCATATTTTAAAAATATGAGATTGTTCTTTGAGCAAGCAAGGAACACAACCCAGGCTGCCTCCATCTTCCCAGGAACCCAGACTATCGGCCATACACATGGAAAAGCTGACTCCACTGAACATGAGTAGATAATTGTTTTTTCTCACTTAAGCTGACTTCAACCTTTTCTTATTCAGGATCTGACACAAATTAAGTTACTTCATGGTCCACTGAAACCTCAAGGAATTGACCATTTCTCACATTAAATTTGCCTCTTTTACTTTCCACGAGCGAATAGTTTTTCTTATAACTCAAATCTTTTTAATGATCAGGAACATCAAATTGCCCCATAAAATACAAGGATTTGGGTAGAATGCCTGCAGGAGTTCTCCTGGCAAGGCTGAGTGCTTCCTATGCCCAGTAATGAAGATAGTCAGGTACAATAATACGCTGAAACTGGAAAGGAAAAGTGATTGCTGATAAGAAAGTTTTACTCTGCTCCTGGCAGCAGTTGGAGGTAAAATAGACTGCTTTTTTTCTGCAGAAATTCAAAGACTGCAAATACAGGGACAATGCTAGGTGTCAGAAAATAATAGATGGAAACTGTGAATCTAGACACATACATAGGGAGAATTTTTGTTTTTTTCTTTTATGAGAGTCAGGGAACAAAACAATTATCAAATATTTGGTATATTTAAGACAAACAAAGAAAGAAAAAGGTGTCTTATTTTCCCTTTGATCTGTCACAAAAACCTTCCCCTTCTTAAAACTGTTGATATACACACATCTTTATCTAATTCTGACTTTTGTGATTTTGCCTTGAACTCTTACTCAATAAAGTAAATTTTCTCCTGTTACATCATTAGTTTGTGGCACATGTACCTTGCTAGGTGTATCTAAAGCAACATTAAGGTAGCTAGAATGGATAGCTTGTTCATTAGTAGAAAAGTATTTTATATAAATATATATATAAAAGCTGTTTCAGGTCGAGTGTGAGCATGCAAAAACGTACATTGATCAAATGAGTCTCTAAAATGTAGGTCTTGATAAAGAAGTTTCATAGAATATAAACAACTTTTTATCAGGAGCAAAGGCTGGATATGGCACATCACCTGTTCTGGTTACTGTCCATAAGCAGAGCTGAGGCATATGCTAAAAAAGACTGGTGGATCCAGTCAGAGAAACTAGTACTATTTTTCCAACAATGTTGTTGACAGACTGCCATTGAAGAGCACTATATGTGGATGAGCAGAGAAGGAAATACAAGGAATATCCTATAATCTACGTAAATGTGAGATTCCACACCACCTGTCATTTGACCTTAATGATTCTCAGATGGGGATCAGAGAGGTCACCCTTCACACTTCCAAGGTAAATTCAATGAGGTTATGTGAGTTTTCACCTGATGGGGATTTGGCTTACTGAATATGAAACTAATGGCTTCAGAAAAAACTTCAGCCTTGGCAGCAATAGTGAATTCTATTTCATGTTAGTTATGTATACCTCACACACTTAGCTCTAACTTACTGTAAATAGAATGAAGAGTGCTTTGTTGTTGAATAATTTATTACACATTAAATATGGCCCAAGGCAATAGAGTTTTCACGTTCCACAAAGGCCTTATATATTTCCTGCTGTTATAATTATGCAAAGGAAATACTGACAGTCTGAATTATGAAATATAGATTATCCATTCAGCAACAGTTCAAAGATGTATGTATTGTATGTGATGGTACTGAGCAAAGACAAGGGATTTCAAGCATTATGTGTACCCTTATGCTAGGTACAGTATCTGTTTCAGCATCTCCTTGCTGTGTAGCAAAGTTCTAGAATACGAAGGGACTCTCAACAAACTTGCATGACTGACACTACTGACTCATATATCCTTTAAAGCCACATTTTCTTCTCTTTTCTTTGTTTTCTAGTTTCACTTTATCCTTCTTTTCATGCTTAATGAGACATAAAAATATCTTCACTGAGCATCTTTCATCCAAGCAGCTCAAAGAATACCACATTAAGGCTCACAACACCTCTGTGAGGAAGGCAGGAGGTACCCAGAGATTTTTTTCAAGTACTAGAAGGTGTATGAATCTCTGAAGCAAAGGGTAGTAATTCCTGAGAAGCAATGTACCTCCAGATTATTCTGAAATAATTGATACATTGATATGGAAAGGTTCTGCACAACAGGTCGAGAAAAATACTCAATATTTGTGCTTAAATGAGATGTGTAAATTTATTGAAATTACATGTTCTTAAAATGACAGGTAATTAAAAGTTTCACTTCTACATCTTGAGAAACGAAATGTTTTAGGAAATCAGGATCAATGGATTTTTCAGTCCCAGTGATATCAGAAGAAAATACCAGACAATCTGGATAGATTTTAAGTTACAGAGAAATTTTAACAATACTTTGCAATTTTGCAATGACTTTCATCAGAGTTCAAAATGCATTATAAAAGTTATTAAGCACATTATTTCTGTATTACAAGGGACGATGTTATGCAAAAACAGATGATGTGATTTCCAAAGGTTGACAAAAAATATAAGCTAGGTACAAACAGAAACACCTTGCTGGCTTCCTGGCCTCCACTTCTAACACTGGGTTATACATTCTTTCATATATATTTTAGAGAGAATTATACACTCCCTTTTTAATCTAAGCAGATATGCATTAAGTTTAATGCTGAAAGCTCTGATCTAGGATTTTTTTTTATTATTTTAAAAATTCATCAGGCATGGGACAAAGATTTTGAAAATTATAAACATGTAGATTCAAACATATTTTGATTATTCAGGAGTGATTTTTTTGTGTTTATGTTTCTGTGCTTTTGAAGTGGAAGACTGTCAGAAAACGCACACCTTTGGTAGGATGTTTGCTAATTTTTCCAGATCCTCCCAAAACATCCCTGTGCAAATGGAATGATGAAACTTTCCTATGATATGTTTGAGTGATATATGCTACTACCTATGGAGATGATGCATCATAAGATTTATGTTATTTTAGAGCATGGAAAAAGAAATGATTTGACAATCAATGATATGCCAACATTCTAATACAAAAGCTACTTGTGCTGACTGACTTTCACTATCTGAATGTCAGATCAAATGCATTTTGTTCTATAAATGGCATATATATACTCTTAGTCATGCAGTCATGGAACTTCACCCTGGCTATAACACTGTATGAAAGGAAAACAGGCTGAGAAAGCAATTCCAACTTTTATAATGAGGGTAGGTTGGATTTAGTTTTACTGAATCAGAAGTGCACTGTAGTCACTGGGAGGAAAGAGTGAGAACACGCATTCTTGGAACCTCTGAAAAATAGCAACACAAATGAGGTTTGACTAAATGGCAGATTTAGGGAAGGGGGCTTGATTTGCCCATATAGCCTCTCTTCTCTTTCTTGTACTTAAGCATTATGATTGAGTATTTAATTATATTGATCATGTACAATTTTTTTTTAAGTTCTGCAGAATCACTGCCCCATTTAGTGGGTGGTACTCAGTAAACAAGGCAGCTGTTCAATATTCCTTTTTACCCACTTCATTCACTGTGTGTGGTCTCATGCCTTATTTACTTCACACAATCCCAAATCAGCCCTGGGTCTGGAATTATTCACCAAATAGTATGTGATTATGCAATTAAAGACTGTATCAAAACACACAAAAGGGTAGAATTAGGATCACACACAGTTGAATTCAAGTTACTTGAATTCACTAAATTTTGTGCGCTTGATTTTTTCCACCTTAGTAATCTTCTCTATGCAGTTTTGTTTTTATTTTTGTTAATCTTCTGAGAAAATATCTGTGGTGGAACTTAGTAAACCTCAGTTACTAGAACTGCAAAATTGTGGCTTAAGTTGTGAATGGTTTGCTGTGTGGTGCTAAAAAGTCTAAATTCTCAGCATATCCCCATCAGAGTCTCTGGATTTTCTCTGCTAGGTCATTGCTTGATGCAGCAGCATCATTCTTTCCTATGCCATTCTCCTAATGGAGCCTCCTGAGAAACAACCCCACCTTTGCTGAAGGAGTGAAAAAGGCTCATTGTACATCTCACCTAATATAACACTGTGCCTTACACAAGGAAACCCACATGGGTCTGGAGAGAGATGACACATCCTGTTCAACAACTCCTGGCCAGATGAGGGTACCTCAGGTATGATGGCAAGTGCTTGGGGTTTACCAGGGCCACTCTTCCTCACTCAGCAAACAAAGGGTATAAACTGACCCTCTATAATACTGGAGATAAAAGAACTGTGCTGTCACCTACTTCATTCCCACTGTGGTTTTCACACATTTTCACCCTATTTCTGTGTATAAGGGATTTTACTGTTAGCAAGGCTGGTTTTGCATGCTGCTTTTTTTCCCCTTTATTTAATCCAAGTCTAATTATACCCAAGTACGTCTAATTATATCTCCTAATAGCAGGCTAAATAATTTCCAACCCTTCTTCTTGGCTTTTACCCTGTTCAAATATTTAAAACCAGGGCCAGAATCTCCTCTCATTTCTAGTGAGCTATGTCAGCGAGTAAAATTTAGCTTAGACCAATGGAGCCATAGACTCACAGTAGGTGCAATGTGGTGTGACAAGAGGAGAGCAGCTCATACTCCAGGATAATCCTAGGATACAATCACTTTGGTAATTGAGGCCTAAATGGGTTCAATTTGGCAATTTTCCATAACCCAGATTTCTGAGGCTTTGTGGGGTCTGGGAGAGAGGAGGTAGAAGGGAGCAGGAGGATTAACTTATCAAAGGGTAAACTGATTATTTTGAATTTCAAGTGCAGAGGCTTTGGTAAATGAATGCACAGAGGGCTCCAAGCCCACACTTAGAAGCCCTGGGTTGTGGGCGCTACAAAGGGCTAACTGTTAATTAATTATTGTCACATATGTTGTGTGGATTGTTAAACCACAATTATTTTACGTAGGGTATAGCTGGAAATATAGCTGGAAATACAGCTGGAAACTGCCCTTGTTCTTGCTTTACATGACCTGGTGCAAAACACAGATCAACATTCATTTAACTTGAGTAAAGTAGCCTGCGTGTTGGCTGCTGCTCACATTTTTTTCCTCTTTATGTTGGCTGTCTTCCTAAACCTATTGCAAAATTCAGTGTCCTGCACTTACCACCACTGCCTTTTCTTCTTCCACTTCCACCTCAAGCCATGAATAAAGAAAGGCAGCTGGATTTTCTGCCACTTTACATATTTAACAACTATGTTACTCTAAAACCACGCACCCAAGGCCAGACCTTGCCATTGGCCTGGAATTGATCACATAGAAGGCATCCTACGTAATCTCAGTATCCAAAATCAAATACCCCATATCAAAACAGAAAGGATAAAGTAACATCAAAAGTGCCTTTCTGCTTAAAAGGAGCGGAAGTCCTTGTTTAGAAGTAAACACAGCAGAATACTTAAAGTACTTGTTTCTTACCATTGTGGGAAACAGTTAACCCTTAAATTTATTAGGAAATTACATCTTTGGAACAGGATGCTGAAGAAAAAAACTATTAAAAACAATTTTAGCCAATATTCAAAGATTTCTGGATCTATTATAGGAGCTCCTTCAGAGACTTCATAAAGATTGGCCTTAAGGAATGAATATAACAAGTTTTTGGACAACACACTATGAAAATATATGGAAAGTACAGCATTTCCACTTTAGTCTTTGACTCAGACTGAAATGCCTGAGAACATATAGGCAAATTAATATTTGTGCAAGTTTAAATTGATTTTCAAACACAGTATTTTAAGAATTGCAGAGTTTATATCTTTCTTTTTATGTAAGAGAGCTTTATGAGAGAAATATCAAACCCAAGCCTAAGGTTTGGGTCCAGTTTGCCAAAGCAATACACCAGGCACATCCCGTTCCATGATTGTCCCTTTCCAATCAGTCCTCACTCAGGATCTTAACATAAAACTGTCAACTTTTTCTGAAATTTATAGAAATGGAAATGCAGGAATGGGGAAAAACATCACAGTATGTTTCTTCTGCTTCTCTCCTCATTACCTGGATTGATCTCTGATGTCACGAGAAGAACAGCATTCTTTTACATTAACTTGACTGACTGACAAATTCATTTCTGATCTCCAGATTAAGATATATGGATTGCACTGACCAGAAGGGTGGACACCCAACTGCTCTGAACTATTAACACAGCAAAAATTCACTCTCAGCTGCCAACAACGGATTGCTGCAAACAAGGGATATGGAAGAACTAGGAACTGAATTACTTTTTCCTGAAATTAATAATTATTTCAGTCTTCAGAATAGGATAGGATAGGATAGGATAGGATAGGATAGGATAGAATAGAATAGAATAGAATAGAATAGAATAGAATAGAATAGAATAGAATAGAATAGAATAGAATAGAATAGAATAGAATAGAATAGAATAGAATAGAATAGAATAGAATAGAATAGAATAGAATAGAATAGAATAGAATAGATAGAAATCCTATTATATTAATGTCTTCTTTATATATATATGTACACATTTGTGTTCCTCAATGACAGGTACTTGGAGGTGACTCTGCTTTCAATGAGAATTCCACAAATATCTTCTTTTTTTTTCTAAATTATTTATTCAAAACTCACTATTTTCCAAGAGGAATGAAGTCGCAGATCTGCCATTAACAAACATTCTTTGAAAAGGATATTTTTTCATGCTTAAATCCCAAATTTCTGAAAACAGTTCACTTGGAAAATATAGTAACACAATGTTTTGAGTTTGTGTGGCAAGTTTTTGTAGCAGTGAGGCTACAGGTTGACTTCTGAGAAGCTGCCAGAATCTTCCCTCATGTCCAATAGAGCCAACGCCAGATGGCTCCAGGACAGATCCACTGGTGAGCAAGGTCAAGGTCACCAGTGATGGTGGTAGCACCTCTAGGATAGCATAGTTAGGAAAAGGAAGAAAAAACAACCAGACATCATGGAGAGAGAAAAAACTGAGAATATATGAAAGCAACAACCCTGCAGACACCAAAGTCAGTTCAGAAAGGGGGGGCAGGAGGTGCTCCAGGCACTGGAGCTGAGATTCCCCTGTAGCCCTGGTGCAGCCCATGGTGAGGCAACTGTGCCTTTGCAGCCCATGGAGGTCCATGCAGGACCAGAGATCCACTTGCAGCTCCTGGAGGACCCCAAGCTGGAGCAGGCAGAGGGCTTGAGGAGCCCTCCCAGAGAAAGAAGTGGCAGAGACAACATGTGATGAACTGACTGCAGCTCTTGCTTTCTGTCCCATGGTGCCTTTTGAGGGGAGGAGGGAAATATGGTCAGGAGTAAAGCTGAAACTGTGAAAAAGGAAGGAGTGGGGGGAAGGTGTTTTCAGCTTTGGTTTAATTTCTCATTATCCTACTATGATTTCACTGGCAATAAAAGTAATATCCCCAAGTGGAGTCTGTTTTGCCTATGAGCGTAACCAGTAAATGACCTCTCCCTGTCCTGGCCTTACAGCTTGCATCTGTGCTTCTCTGTGCATACTAACTTTCATCCAACATAATGGTGATCTTGTCTAGAATTTCAATGGAATCCCATGATTCCCGTGCACTACTTAACATGCATCTAAACATACAGTTTTCAATTTTGAGTGATTCTTTGCTTGAAGGTTTGCTCATGCTTCTGCAGTAATTCCAAACTCTGCAAAGGCTAAAACAGATGCTTTATTCTTTGAGTGAAAGCTCTGCAGGTCTGCAGACTAAGTTAGCGACAGTTGATGAGCTCCTGATACAACCAGTAGGTTTATATATGGATCATGATAAATCTTTCAACAATAAAACCATGTTCCAAAACTTTGGGTTCTGCATTAACTTTGCACTATTTTATTTTCAAAAAGACTTCTTGTATTCATTCTGCTCATAATTTTTATGGTTGGCATGGTAACTGCCTAAAAATGTGCTAGAGGCATTACAGCTCCAAGCTTTTCTTGTAGCCTATGATGCTTAATCAAAAAGTTTGCAATACATCCCAGTACTGCAAGTGGTAAAGCTAAAAATATTGCTCTTTTCAGAGCATAAACAACTGCAAAATGCCTTCAGAAGGAGTTTGTACTTACAATGAAATGGAAAAACACCAACACCCCTTTATCCACTTCCACACTTCAGCAG
This sequence comes from Thryothorus ludovicianus, assembly GCA_013397245.1. NCBI lineage: Eukaryota > Metazoa > Chordata > Aves > Passeriformes > Certhiidae > Thryothorus > Thryothorus ludovicianus. Next base: position 570,646 of record VZTB01009512.1, read on the forward strand.
TATGCAGCAGTCCTGGAAATCTTGAATGTCTGGTATTGAGTAAATTTTTCCCTTACAACATTCTATTCTTTTAAGATCAAGGTAACTATGAAGGTTGAAAGAGTTTGCTCTCTTTAATATGTGACAAAGATCCTATTTAAAGCCATGATAGTGCAAATGTGAACACACAGAGGGATTATTCACAAAAGTGAACAGTAGCAGTGAACTCATGGGGGTGACTTACAGTAGTGACAATCTCCATGTTCAGATGGCTATAGAATTACACTTAATCGAGTGGTATTGTAAATATTCAATATTTATTAGAAGACATAGATGCAAACTCGAAGAAAGATGGGGACAGTGAAACCATCATAACATGATGCAGAAACATGCAGTGCCAATAGCAAGCCTACCTGCACACAGCTATCTTGGTGTTTGGAGAGGCTACCTAGAACAGAGGCTAGACAGAATTAGAAAAAAAAGTAGGCATTTATTGAAAGGCCTTCAAAGGGTACACCTTGGGCAGTGCAAGAGCCTTACAGAGGCTACACCCAAGACGATCGATGGTCTGGAGTTTTTCAGACTGATATATGTTTGATGTATTTGTGTATCAGAGCTTATCAATTACAGCTTCATGTATGAATGAATGCAGTAATTTGCTCCAAGTTTTCCCCCAGTTCACTGTTGTACATTTTTCAGGCCCTGAGACAGTAAGGTGCCCTTGAGTTTCAGGCCTAGAGAGAAATCCTTTTGTCTGAACAAAATTGGAGAATAGTAGCTGATAGGCTATGGAGTTTTAGAGTTATACACTAAAGCAGTACTGATCTGAAAAATTTAAAAGCTAAAACTTAAGGCATCAATCTTACAGCTAAATCTGTACCTATCTAAAGGATGGAATGGGAACAAAGGCTATCATAACCACCACTTGTGTCAACATGGATTATTCCTTGCTAGTGCAAGATTCTTCTATTAATGAGATGCACAAAGCAGTTCTAGACTTTATCTCAACACACAAGGCAAAGATTTCTTTGTAGGGGCAAATAATGGCTTATTTATGCTGGTCAAGCGTGTGAGAATGTAGCCTATATGGAATACATTCCTTTTTGGTACAATTATATCTGGGTCTGTAAAACCAGGGGTCGCACCACAGTTTCTTTCTAGAATATTATGAATCAAGCCAATGGACCCTGAACTGGCACTCATGCACTCAGTGTGAGGCCAAATGAACTCTGACACTTAAACAAACATGGGCTCTTGGAAGGTGTATGTGTGTGAATTCTGGGGCAGGGTCCCAGCTGTGCATCCTCTAGCACACAGCAAAGGGGGTACAGCTATTTGCAGAGTCTGTTATCTCTCCTAAGATGTTTTTCCTTTTGTTCTTGCTTCTTTTTTTGAAGATTTTCAAACAAGGATATTATGTCTACTCTGGTGTAAGAGGCTTGATCAGCAGTGCACTGATGACAGCAGTGGTAATGGTGGTGCAACTGATGCTGACCCTGAAATTGTTTAAATTTGCTAAAATCCTGTGCTGCAAAGCTCTACAATCTTAATATATGGCAGTTTCAATGTTTTGATGGAAGTCAGAGGTGCTTAGAGCTTCTAAGGATCAGGTTTCTCAATGACTTGGGTAATTTGCATTTGAAAACCTTGCTTTGAAAGGTCTGGCCACAACACTCTGTTGTACTCTAATGAGACTAGGAAAGGCTTTTTGACTGTCATGCAGCACTCTAATGAGTGTATGTGTAAGCCTGTATTTTTTTTTTTTCTGGTCTCAAGTGAAAAACTAATTGGAACATAGGAAGGTAATTTTTATAGTCTCAACTTTTTGGATGCAGTTAGAGTTTCTTTCTCTGTACATCATCAACTTTTTGCAATCCCCTTGATAAGACAGGTGTAGAAGATCCATTTTCCACAAGCTGAATTAAAGGTACATCCATGAGAGTGATGGTCCTGTGGAATATAAACACATAAGCACTAAAATCCCCCAGAGTGTGTAGATTTACTTTTGTTAAAGAAACATCATGTGCTTGTTTGCAAAAGAAACCTTCATTCAAGCATATAAAAGATAATGATTGTACCAGCAAAAGTTCAGTCTGTTCATACAGGATTGTAGGAATAGGCTCTTAAATAGCACCCTATTCAAATTTTTAAAAATCTAGGTTTCTTTTCAGAACAACTTTTAGGTATTAGTAGGTATGATATTTTCACAAGAAGGCATAATTCTGCTCTTTGTTAAAGCTTTGAAGCTGCTGAAATATCTTATTATTTCATCATTTCTTTGTATTTCTAAGGAGTAAGGGCTAATGTTACTATGATGCTCTTACCTGGCCATCAGTCTTACTATCGTTCTATCTGCCTGACTTCACAAAGACATTTTGGATCTCTTGACAAATTTTAGAGAAATAGAAATTTCATAGTTATCATATTGCTAGAAGTGTTCTGAAAATATGGAACTGTGTAGGACAGAGCTATGATGTTAGCTGTTCCCGATGGGAGTAAGGATGAAATATGAACTCCCTCCTGATTACACAACAGAACTTCCACAAAACAAAACAGAAGTGTCACAATCATTGCAAAAATTTCTCTGAGATTGTGCCTTAGTTGATACTAGAGAATCTACTTATCAGTGCCTCACTGGCATGGTTTCACTGAGCTGCAGCAAGGGCTGAAATTTTAGTGGAACTCATTTGAAAAGTCTTCCTCTCTTTCCTGTTTATTGTTAGAAAGTATTCCATAAATTTGTAAAGATGCTAATTTTAGATCCATTTGGATTGTGTACTTTTTCTGTTACACATTTCTATCCCATGAATGTGAGAGACCTTGTTTAAGGAATTCAGGGTCTCCTGCATCAGTGTGTGTTAGCAAAACCTCAACATTTTCCCAGTACACTCATGTAGGTTGTCACCCAGTCCTAGGCAAACATAGGCATCACTCCAACTTTGAGCTTCATCCAGGGCAAAGGTATGGCTGAACTGGCATTCTGGGACTTCTGTTGATGATTCCGTGATTACCAGGCTTTGTAACATCATCCAGTGGAAACTACAAAGTAGGCACTTAAAAAAACTTTAAATTAGGTCTTCTGAAATACAAGATAATATCTGTGGAGACATTTTCATAATGTTGAGCTTCTGCTCCTACTGGGAGAGATAACCTTTCAGTTTAGAGAAAAGAGGGGACTAGATGGGAGTTCTGTTTTTTCAAATCTTGTGCAATCCACTTCAAAATCCCAAGTGTACAATTAGGTACTACTGACTCTTAAGACAGAGGAAGTATCACCTTAATTACTGGTCAAATCTTGCCAGGAAACTATAAAAATTATTTCAAGCCAGTTTTAGAAATACTAATTAGATAAAATGAAGGATAAACCTAGAAGAAGTGGCAATTTAGTGTTTTTATATATTAGAGTGTTTCTAGATATTTTACAATTCCTTACTCTGTGTGACTACTGTTTCACAAACATGGGACATGCTTTACTGTTGAACTGGTCTTAAAGCAGAGAAAATTGCCAGGAGCTGCATGTTTAACATAGAGGTTGAATTCAAGGTGGTCATTCCTCTGACTCAAATGAAACGAGATGATGGCTCCAATGACAAGGAGGAAGGCAGTGATCTTACTTCCCTGGGACTCTGAGTGACCACCTAACCCTGAATAATTACAGTCTTGGGATGACAGTGCTTTAAAATCACTGCCTTTCATTTGCATACACTTACAGTAAAATAAAAAAGGTGGGTTCTTTCTAAAGATTAAACTATTATGCTTTGAATACATATTTTCAATTTAAACTCTAATTTTATATATCTAATATTTAGGATACTTTATCAAGGAGATTGCAGGAGTTATTGCGACTTCCTCTTTACTGTGCAACTCTCTGGGGCAATATTCAACTCAATTAATTTGATTCAACAGTTAAGACTTTCTGTTAAATGCTACCTGTGCTGCATTCACCAAGAAAGCCTCTCTTCCTTCGATGGCTCTGATATTCCTGCAGGACAACCTGAGATACAAACAGCTTCAGACCTTGAAGACACATAACCATGTCTGTCCTTAACAACATCCATGTGAAGTTACATATGTTAGCAAAATATGTGGATATAGGCCAGGGTAACATCGAGGGAAGCTTGCCAGGTCCTAATTGAGCAATAAGGCAGGGTGTAGACTCTGATCCCATGCTTTGGTATGTTGCTAGGCAAAGGGCAAAAGCTCTGTACTATCACTCAACAAGGTGTGCTGTCATTGCACAACTCCATCCTGTGCACTGGGATGATTATAGAGTGCTATTTTCAGTGTGTAGAAGATACTTTATGTATATTTTATTCTGCTGACAGGCAGAGGAAATAGCTGCTTGGTAAATGCTGTGTTATAGTCAGTGTATGCTCTATTTTTAGCTAGACAATAATGTGAAAGGTGCTGTTCTTTGCAGGCCACTGTGAGGGTGCATGGTCTTGCACAAAAAAGCTGGATGGAAGACTAAAAAGCCAATGCCTTGTTCCTGCTGTGAGCTGTGGGCACACAGAATCCTACCTATGTTTAAGAGTGAGGAAAGAGGAGTGCCTTGCTACCTCTGAGAATGAAAGGTATACCTATAGCAACAAATTCCTAACACATTTCATGACGAAATCCAGGTTATGTAAAAAGATAACACTGCTCCTTGGAAACAATTTCTCATAGGAAGCAGCATAAAATTGTTTTCAGCTTCACAGTTATCTTGTTTGTTTTGCTAATCCTTGCAAAGATTAATAAAGGAATGATGAGACAACAGCAAACTAAGCACAGGAAGCGACTATTGCCTAAAGCATCTGGATATGATTATGTAAACACGATGTAATAAGAAAGCTGAGAGATTTAACTTTCGAAATCTCCTTTATTCCATTCTAAAAAAAAAATGCCCTTTCAGAATATTTATCTTATTCCCCAAGTAGCCTTTTAGTTGTTAAAGCACTGCAACTTTCACTGCAAGCTCCTTGCTACTGTTGATCGATTGACTCTAGATTTGATCTTTTATCTAAACTTTTCTTTTATCTAAACTTTTCATGTATTCTGCTACATGACCCCTTAAATTGAGAGAGGTGTGTCATTAGGTTTGAAAGGGACATTTTGCTTCTAATTGCTTTATGTACTGTTTTCCTCCAACCCATTGCTAAGTACAATAAATATTTTGAACTTTTAGTACATGGTATAGTTTCTTTGTCGCTGAAACAACGACCTCTTCTTTAAGGGCATGAAGTTGAACACTCTCCACAGTGAGCCAGGCTAGTCACACCCACAGATAACTTTGCTACTCATTAAAATTCCCAGGAGATAAATCATTTAAGAATACTGTTTTATTGTATATAAGTGTTATCAATTTTAATATTAATTCTACTAATTTTTAGCTTTTTTCCTCCCTTAGAAATTCCGTTTTGGAATTACTAGCTGTGAGGGTTTATTATTTTTAGCCCTTTTGTTCAAAGTAAGGGCTTTAGTTTTATTAACAAATTTCCTTAAATCTGTTCTTTGTATAGAATTTATACTAAACTCATTTTGACCTCTTTGTTATCTCTTCGTAGATAATCATGCAAGAGACATTGAGAAAAATGCAGAGGAAGATCAATGCTTCAGTAACTTGAACACTTTATTAAAGCAAGAGAAATAAGCACCTTTACTGTCATTTTATACCTATCTGATAATGTAGAATGACAGGAGAGTCCAGAAGGGAGAAGTGGAAATAGTTCCTGTCTGGCATTTCTACAACATCCCCTGTAATGTGCTTAGCCTCAGTAGCTCTTGGCAGAACACGGTCACTGCAGAGGCCTCTTAAGTGAAGTTAGGTCTCATATTTTGGTAGTTCTAGGGTAGGCCAGGTGGATTTTTTCATGGGGCCACCAAAAGTATTTCCTCAGTGGTAGGAAAAAAAATAATTCTCTCTTTTGCTTTTTTTTTTTTTCTGTTTAAGTACAGGGCTTAAAGAGCCATGAATGACACATGAGGTCAAACACAGGCTCTCTTGTCGGTTTTTTTGTTTTTTTTTTGTCCAAAGCACCATTTAAATTGAATTTTTCCAAAAGAAAACACATAAAATGAGGCTGAGACTGCTGTCTGGCAGGGGTATTTTCAGTTCAGTTTGTTGAAGTCTGATAAGGTTATAAACAACAAAAACAGTGTTTCCCTTGACTAACACCGTTAGTCAACCTTAACATCAGAAAGAAAACTAACTTTGCTTGTAATAGTAATAAGGAACTACTGACTGACAGACTATTATATTTTTGCCCATAATATTAAGTTATAATAGATAATTACAAGTATCAAGATGGGCATCTCTTTCTTTGAATGAATATTGCCCTTTTCTGTCTTTTATTTAGGTAATATACCAAAAATGCTAAAAATGAGTAGTCATTCATTACATAAAGCAGCAGCTGAGCGGTAGGTGGAGGAATGGTTTCTTGTTCCTACTCCTAAGCAAATGCACATACAGCTTCATTTTTTAAATTAATTTTGTTTTGATGGCAAAGAAGAGGATCTGTAAAGACAGAGTTTCAACTGGTAAATCTTTGCAATTTTTCTCTTTAATCTCTGAAAGCTGATGTAGTTCATTCCAATTGCCCACAGCATCAGCTTTATTCTCTTGAAAGAACTTGCTCTCTTTTTAGTGTTCCTTTAATGTTTTGAGCCCTTACCAGAAATGGTAATCTTCTTAAGGTGTTGGCAGAAGCAACAGAATACACCAAGACTAAAGCTCATATCTAATGGAGTATCCCATTATCAGGACCACCCAAATGACTCAGGTTTGAGACATAGACACAGCATATTCCTTTGTATAATTTTGTAGAATTTAGAAGGAAAGAAAACTTGGGAGGTTGATTAGTCAGGTTAGAAAAAGGTTATGAAGATCACTCTACCTAAATAACAACAGCCTTTTAGTTATTTTGAAATACATTTAGGTTTATTTATTATCACAGCTAGCCAGAATATCCAGGTTATTTGATTTCATACAGACATTCTAGCTCTAGGTCCCACACCTTATGTTAAGGAACTCCCCTTGGTAATTTATAATCAACCTTTTCCCAAACTCCCCTCTTTCTGCAAATTGGCACTGGATCCTACAGAGACAGAAACCCTAGGAGAGCTGTGAGATGCTATTGTACATCTTGGTTATAAACTTTCCCTCTGACCACGGCTCTGCTCTGTATGAAGCCTTCACATACTGCAACACACTGTCCAGGCTGAGCCATGGAAATCTGTAGCTGTTACCCTACAATGGGATGGAGAGAGCAGAGCATGCCCCAGGAACTGGTCTGAGGATGGCTGGTGTGTCCTGCAGTAAGAACCCAAAAATCAGGTGTGACTGTCAGCTTCACTGCTGATTTCTCTCTGTGAAAGCCCAGAATGGGGATGGCTCTGGAAACTCTGAAGCATTTTGATTGTTTCAGCACAAGCTGAGAGTTGTCATTGTAGCACCTATTGAAAAAACAGGGGTTTGCATCACAGGAGTAGGATGAGACATAGTGATACTTGAGCTAAGTCACCATCACTTCCCAGCAAGTTCAAGGTGTTGACTGCTCCTGGAGGAGCTGGCATCCCACTTAGGGAAAGATCACTTCTTTCACCATCTCATACAGTAGTGATTATAATCTGCCAGATGAATCTTTCCTCTCCTGGAGCTGAAATCTCTGTGACTGACAGAAGATCATATTTGGAGGCTCCACTCTTCTGAAATTGGCTTATTCTGGAAGTCTGCCAGTGTCACAGCCTGGCAAAGTAAAGGGATCAGAATTACACTTGGCTATTCACTCAGTCTTGTGAACTGTTGCATCACTGCTGCAGGATGTTACAAGCTTTTGAGTTTAAGGGGCAGCTCTTTAATCTTAGTATTGTTTTCAATAATTTCCACATACCCAAGATCAGAAAAAATTATTCATTTCTCAGGTCTACTGCACTTTGAAAATGTAAGATTTCTCTGTTCAATAACCATTTGTCAATCTTAGCTGAGAAAACCAAGAAAAAAAACCCAACATGAAATCCCAGGAAGCAACAGATTGAATACTCATATAGAAAGATTAGATTGCAAGACTTATTTATTCATGCCTTGTGAAATAAATAAAACAACTCTATGTTCATTTCCTCCCCACACCTCCACCCTTTTCTAAGGTTAACAAAAAGGATTCCTTCAGCACACAAGTTATTTTAAGATCTTGAACAACTTAGAGATCTAACATCTTTTTCCATGTGTATAAATAACCCCACCTGTTGCAGTATCACATATATGTGATCATTAAAATAGACACAAGTGAAAAATAGTGGTATACATTTCAATCTAAAACTGATTCTAGGAACAAAGCAGGCATGACTAGCAGGCTTTCCTCTTTCAAAAAGATAAGGGTGATTCTCCAGTCTGAGGTGGATTTTCCAGGGTCAAAAACCTATCATATGCTCTTCAACATTGTAAAAGTTACTGGAAATTGAAAAAAAATATAGAAATTTTCCTTGACAAAGCTGTTGCAGTTCACAGACAATGTTGTGTTGCTGCACATAGTAAGGGTTGCCAAAGTGGTGCCAGGGATGCATCAAATTTGTTTCAGCTTCACAAACTCATGTGTGCCCTTTTTACTGTTGTATCTGAAAAAAATCATAGTCCTCCAGGAGCTAATGAAGTGCTTGTCCCTCATTTTCCAATAGAGATCTGAGACACAAACTGAGAAAGTTCCAAGTTATTTTGTGAAAAAGTCAGCACAAAACATGAGAAGACACAGCATCTGTGTCAAACTTTGCAGGCTGTTTCTAACTACAGATGAACAGACATACTGCAGATAAGAAAGAAATCTGAGACTAAGCTTTGTGCAAATTGTTCTCAGTGAACTACAAATCCATGGTGCAAAGGTAGCTATTTTTAAAGTTTTATTTTGGCTTCTTTGTTTGGTGATCACGTGACATTTTCAGCACCTAGAAATCCTTCACTTATGACAGTGTCTGAATGAAATGTTGTTACTGACGTAACAATTATCTCCTCATCCCATAACTTTCAAGTTATGACTTAATGTTGAGAAAACTGTGGGCTAAGTGAGTGAAATAACTTCAGTACCTTCAAAGGATGTGGTTAGAATAGTCTGCAGGGGTGGGAAGAGAGTTTTCCTTTGCAGTTGGTAGAGCAGCAATAACAGTTTCTTTCAATTGCTTCTGTATCGCAGCTCAGGGCTTTTAGCCCCTGTCTGCTGCACCCACACACGATCTGGTACAGACACTTAAAAAGCATATAGCAACCTCTCAGCTCAAGGAGTCCTTTCAAAGCAAGCTTCAGTCACCCAGGGGCCCAGCAATGTGTAGAGGTTGCTTTTTCTATCCCTGAGATGGAGAATCACATTGGCTCTGCTGCATTGGGACCACCCTACGCCCATGGTGGAGAAATAGGATTTGCTTTTCATTAATTCTGTTACTATAAAAAATTCCTGTAGGATATTCTGTAGTTAGAGCACTGAATCATTTCTGAAGCTTCCTATTCAAATATTTGTTTTATATGGCAATGGTATTAGTAATGTGCAAGTTTTATGCACTGCTATTTCCTCCCACACCCATTGAAAACTAACAAGAGCCAGCCTGTCAAAATAAGCACGTGAATTATAGATCAGCTATAACATGCTTCGAATAGCCAGTGTTCCAGCCTAGGTGATACTATATAACTCTGCTTTCCCTCTGTTTGCAAAACTGCACAGTGTACAATTCACCAAAAAAAGCCTACAAACAGTTTGGAATTATCCTGTCTCATTGGAGATACTCAAAACAGGTGCTTAATAACAGAGAATTTTCACCTACTATTGATATAGACACAGAAAATTTCCTTTTAGCTCACCTAGTATTTAAGTTATTCTTAATGAGGGCCATTGCTGGCTACTGACAGAGCCTAAGGTCTAATTTTATGTTTAGGTTCTTCTGGTACATACTTCATCTTCAGGAAGAAAAGGAGACAAGGTTACCTCTGACCCTCCAAAAAGTTTGCAGGAAGGCTGAGCTCACTGTTCCTGGCCTGGCCTTTTTTTCACAGATTGCATCCCCTTGGAGGTGGGCTCTGGCATTACTCTGTGGTGCCAGCTGCTTCCAATACTGATATACATACATTGTCCTGTAGGCAATATTCAAAGTGATCAGGAAATGGGAGTAAATAACGTGCCTGCAATGTTTGCTCATGTAGGGTAATAAAAAGGGAAACTGACTCTGAGGAGCTACACAAGGGCCTTATGCTACAGAGAGACTGGGTAATAAGGCAGCAGTGGAAATCCAACATTGATAAATGCAAAACAGCTCACAAGAGGGAAAATAACCTGAACTGCATGACCCAACAATGAGCTCTGATCATGAAGGGGATACAGAAACATTGGAGTCATTAACACAGAAACACTGGAGTCATTATTACAGCCATAGGCACAGACTGTCACATTCAGCATAGCAATTAATAGTGATCAGAAATGCAAGTCAGTATCAACAACTATTATAAAGAAATACAGAACAAACAGTGTGTCACTATAAATCCATGCAGTTGCTGTATCCTGAATATTGAGTAGGTTTCCGGTTTCCTGTCCCAAAGGGTATAGCAGAAGCAGAAAAGGAACAGTGAAATGAGATCTTTTATAAAAGGAATTATTAAATAGACTGGGATTTTTCAGCTGGGAAAAGTGACAGAATATAATACAGAGTCTATAAAATCATTAACAATAGGGAGAAAGTAAGTACAAAATTACTGTTTGCTGCTTCTTCTAACACAGTAACAAGGGGGTATCAAATGAAATTAGGAGGTTTGAATGACACAAGTTCAAACAAAGAGTTACTTCTTCAGATATACAATTAAGTTATGGAATGCCTGGCCACAGGATGCTGCAGTTGCTAAGAGCACAGGAGGGTCCAAAAGCAAATCAGGAAGATTTGCTGTAGAGAAATCCACTGATGACTAGCAAATAGAAAGGAACTGCTACTGGTTCAGCAAGCAAATGGGAGAGGAGTCAGAGACACCACTCTGAGGCTGTGCCATTACGTATTTGCATTCTTCTTGTTCTCTGCCACGGACATTGGCTGTTGCCATGTGTGAGAGAGAACACTGTGTGAGATGGACCACTGCTCTGATTTTGTAAGGTCATTTTATGGGTTTAGTGTACCTACAAAACTCCTATGCTTGAAGAGGAGAAAAGATCATTTTAAGTAAGATCATATATCTTTTTGTCTGCTCAATGTCATCACTTAAGTAAATGGAGGGTATAAAAATGCTCATGGAAATCCAAACAGGAAGCACTTTGCAAACAAAGAGGCACAGGCTGGTGCCTGCAGAGCTGCTACTGTTCATGCTCCATGGGACCTGAAAGAGACCTCTGCTACATTAAGCCAGAAGGACAATGACATTATTATTTTTTTTTTTCCTCTCCAGATAGAGGCATATCTGATGCTTATCATTTGAAAACTGTGACACACCTGGGCAGCAGCAGCACAGAACTGCCAGAATCATGACAGTAACTCTTCCTGGCCAGTGTTCTGATGTTACCCAGGCCAGCACTCAAGGAAAACTCTCAGATTTTAGTGCTCTCATGGACTTCAGTCTTCAGTGTCAGCAGTATGGTTACACTGAAAGTGTAGCATGAAGCAAGGCTTTGTTCCAAACGACCCAGAACTGGCCCATCTAACCAGCCCTACCTCTGGGTGTAGGGTGACCTTCACGATTAGCCTTTTAAAAGCCTTTCTCTATATATGGCACTTTCAGTCTTGGCAAGATAAATCTGAAGGGGGAGCAAAAGGATGTCTCATGATGCAAGTACTAAGGCATTCTTGGATTTTCAAGAAAAAATACACAAAACAACTTCCTGACTCAAAAAGAGCTGTATCTGGCATGGGAAACTTCTACATTAGACCTCATCCTGACAGGGAAGTATTAATCATGAAATTTAGAGTTTGTTTAGGTGGAAGTGATAATGACTTTTTTGCAATGAATTTGGTTTCTGTGCTTTTAAAATGCATGTTATGTTTTGCATGCAAGCAGAATAAAGTCTTAACCAGTAAAATTTATATCATTGCCCTGAAAGACGCTGTTCTAGAAAGCTCAAAAAAATTAGGAGATGTATCAGCCAGCCTGGAGGAGAAAATTTAAACCAACAAAAATGTGAATTAATTATTAATTTACAGCAACTCAGAAAAATTTCATTAGATCTTCAAAAAGCCACAACTGAGAAAGATGCACAGACTGGCTAAAACCAGTCATCTGAAGAAGGACTAGAAGAAAGTTAATATTTTGCCAATACTCCTGTAGACAAAATAGGGCAACCAGGTAATTATAGTCCTGTCAGTTTGATGTCTATTCCAGGCAGAGTGATGGAGCTGCTGATAGGAAAGTCAATTAATAAAGTATTAAAACAGTGCAATTTAATTAATGGCAATCAACACAGATTAATGGAAGGAAGATCTTATCAAATTAATGTTCTATTTTTATAAGACTACAAATTTGGTGGATAAAAGGAATTGTGGTAATATTTTATACTGTGACTTTGGATGCATTTGCCATACAGTACTATGAGCGACTGTGACGTAAATCAGAACTAACATGATGAACTCTCCAAGAAAAAAACTTGTTTTAGAGCTGGCTAGTGTAGGATCCAACACCCTAACCTAAAGTGGTGCTCAGAGAGTGGGTTCTGCAGGCACTGCTTATCAGCTCTGTGTTAATTAAAGATGATTCCAGCAGGACAGAAAGAAGCAGTGCCTTTGCTAATACTACTTTTCAAGGAATCAAAATTTAGAAGTGGGCAGAAGTGGGAAATGCCTTTTTGGCATTGTTTGAGGAGAAGGGGCAAAAGAACTACCAGGTGTTTCCATGCCACCCAGCATAAAGGATCTATTTATGAACAAGTACCTCAGGCCTTGCTTTACATAAGAATTCTTCTTTGGGAAGCTGAGACTGAAGAATGAATTGCGACTCCTGATAGACCCCCAGCTGAGCCCCAAAGCCCTCTGAAATCGTGTTGCCAAGAAGGCCAGTGCAATCTTTTTCAATGTGCAGAGATGCTATCCATCAAAGGGCAGTAAATCCTGCATTTGACATTGTAGTGGGTTGACCCTGGCATTAATAAAAGTATTGGAATAATGTCGGTCCTGATATCAGCAGCTCAGGAGGGATGTTGGCAAACTGGAGGTAGTTCAGAGAAGAACCACAAGAATATGAATAAAAAAAATTGGCAGTAAAATGGAATGACTCCACAGAGTAAGTCTATTTAGATTTAGTATATCAAAGCAAAGGCTAAGGAGTAACTTGATTATGGTTTGTAAGTGCTTTCATGTGGAACAGACACTGCCTAATAGGGGAGGTTTTGCTCTGGTACAAAAATAAACAAGGTAGTCCAATGGAAAGTTGAAGACACATCATTTCTGTTACATTAAGGATAGGCAACTACTGCAAACATTTACCATTTTCTGTGCTAAATCTGGATGTCTTTTCTATTTAGATCTTCTCAAGTCCTTCGCTTGCTCAACTGGAATCAATTCCAGGTAAGCTAATGACCATGCTGAAGAGGCAGAAGTGGTCTTAAGGTGGTTTACACTTTTTACATCTGTGAATACAGCTGTAACATACATTTTTAAGTAAATAAAAAAAGAAGATGTTTCTGAGTGAAGAATGAGATCCAAATTAAGCTGATGGGAGTTTCTTTTGCACATCAAGAGGGGCTTTGTGAATGATGGGGGTGATGTTTCTTTCTAACTCTGCTTTGGGAGCCTGCTTATTTTTCAGTGCTACCCAAAAAGCTGGCAGCACAAAAGATTACAATGAGGTTTTGGAGAACAGCTCCTAGAAGAACATCCAGTTGTCATGTTTCCATCTCACATTCGCCTCCACCAGCATCATGCTGATGGGTGCAACTGAGGAAGCAAAGCCTGCTTAAGAGGGATTTGGTTCAGATCATGCACTTGTCTGTAAACCAAAGAAATCTCAAGTGAAAAATGAGTGTTATACACCCCTAAAAGAAAAGAAACCTTAATGGCAACTGGTTGGAGTGTGCTCAATCTTAAAAAGTAAGGAATAACTTCATAGCATTTCACAGCATTTCATATCTTCTCTTGCATAGTAGGGTTTCCCTGAGATGCGCAAACATAGCACTTTTCTTCCTGAGCTTACATGCCCAGCTTTGCTCAACTCACCTGCCCATTATGAAAGAAATAAAAAGAAAAATGCCCCACCTTCCTTTTTCTTCTCTTAGCAATATCGGTATAACTTAAAAGTGGAAAATATAAAAAAAAATGGTACTTATATCTGAGCAATGATGGAGTACTTTTCATCAGGTTATTTCATAAAGCTAAAGGAGAGGGATTTTCAGAAGAGAATTCCATTCTGTAAGATTGATTTCAATTAGCAAGGGATAACATTGATATGGATATATATAACACAACCACTTTGTAGTTTCTGGGAATGATGCCATCTGTGAATAATGAGAGTTAGTGGTTACAGAGAAATGTAAGGTCTAACTGTGGGAGCCAACAGCCCACAGCCTTTGCAGTCAGATTTGGAGGGCAGTGTTGTGATTTAGAAGGTCAATGTGCTTTTGCTAATGCTGAAACCCATCAACAACTCATTCAATATACAGATGGAGACTTGTAAACTAGCAGGAATGATTAGGCTGGGAACATACTGGGGTCATAGCCATAGCTAGTACCTGGGGATTTAACACTATTGCTTAGAAATATCTAATACTTAACTGAGATCCAGGACCAGAGAGAAAGACACTGACTCTTGAGATGAGGACTGTGTTGCTTCCTGGGCAGAATGTTCTTTCATACACAGAAATTTTTTCTGAGGACAACAAAGACACTTTTTGTGTCCCAGATTAACAAACATATAGTGGCAAACCTCAAAACACTTGGGTTAATTGCTTTTTTTTCTTTGCAATAATGTACAATATAACAAGAAGGCTGTTCACAGAAATGTTGGATTTGCTTCTCTCTACCTCATTTAACTGGCTTCTCTACATAAATTATATTTTAGAGTGGTTTTTTTACTGTATTGCACTATAGTTAGTTGTAAATCTTGCACTGAGTTATTCAACAACACTTTTTCTTTTTGTTGTCTCAGTGAGGAATGAAGCCTAAGGCTTGATTCTGATTGCAGATATGGCACATAGGTATTTATCCTCACATACTTTATTGTATCCTTATTTCACACACATGTAAACCCCACACATGCAGTTCATGCAAATAGGTACTTTTCTTGTCAATTTACCTCTTAACAGCAGCTCATTAAAAATAAAAAAAAATAAAAAAATGTATGCATATTCCAAAAGTCAAAATCATGAGATTTTTAAAGAAGAGATGCTTGTCTCCATGTCTTTGAGTTGCCTTTTTGATGTACGGCGAAAAGATTTGTCCCTTTACTGTCCCATGATTTATCACTTTCCTTAGCCTTCCTTACTAACATACTAGAGTTACAGCATAAACAATAAGTAAATTACAAAAAATAGTAAAACATATTCAAACTGGCATGGTGATCCAGCCTTGAAAATTGATGGGGAGGTACTTTCAAGCAGATTTTGAGCTAGCTACTTGGATTAATTTTGCTGAAATAAGACTGTCTTGTCACTATGACGGTTATCAGCTCTTAACAGTTATTTAATGTTCCCAATAGGCTCAGCTCTGCACTTTGTAAATCAGCAAAAAATAAAATTAAGGTCTTTCTTTTACCACTTCAAAAATTATTATCCTTTTTGTTCTAGCTTATGTTTGTACACTGATAATATATTTTCTGTAAAGGGACAAGGAGCAGACTGACCTGGAAAAGGAAGTCTTTTAAATGTAGAACTGTCTTTGATCACTCACAAGCCTCGTGCTCTGATCTAAGCTCATTGACATCAATGGAAGAAAGACTGCTATTGGCTTGGAGGGGAGGGTTGGCTCCTGTCCACACAGAGTCCATATTTGCAAAAAGCAGATGTTAAAAGATAAAAAACATTAAAAATCAGAGTTACAGAAAAAGATAGTTTTCTTTTAACAAGGTCAGATTTATGACACTCTTTGCATTTAATAATTTTTTCTCAATCCCTGAAACAGGAAACTCCAATTTCTACACCTGCTTTTGCTGTTTACTTGCAGATAAACCTTGGATACAGAATAGGGAGAGTTTTGTGGATGATTTCCAGAGCATGAAAATGTAAGGCCTTCTCCATAGACTGTTCCGAAATACTTAAAAATAGGAAAAATGCTCCAGGGAGAACATCAGACACACACACACTCCCTTGCCTCCCCCTCTCCCCCCTTCCCCTCCTGCAGCTGCACTTCCTGCAGAAAGAGCAATACCAGAGAAGGAACTCAGCCCTATACTACTGGACAATGTCATCAAAGAAGTAGATAATTGTAGGATCCGCTTAAAAGATAAAGTAACTTCTAATTGGGTTGTCTCTTTCAGGGACAGTTTGCAGGCAAGGCAGATGAGCACAATGAAGTCCAAAGAGCCAAAGTCGGTCAGTAAGCAGTCCTAAAAGGAGTCCTTCCTAACTTCATTCTGATGTGACTTCAGAAAGATCATAGGGAGATATGATAGCTTTAGATATCCTAATACCTATGATAGTTTTTACATGGCTATTTCTTTGGTAGGTATCATTGATTCACTAACTGTTCTGTCACATACTCAGAAAATTTATCTCATTCAATTGAATGAGGAAATACAATGAAACAATATTTGCCTCTACCAACATAGTTTACTTCAAACAGGAGCTCCTAAGTGTTGTGAACATGACATCTAAACTTGGACCAGCCAATGGCATCCCTTTGGCCGTGACATTCTGGCTGATGTGTTTCAAGTGTCTCTCTTTTGGTTAAGCACCACAGCTATGGGAGACTGGATGCAGTCAGGCAAAGCTTCTATGCCGACTTGGTTTTCAGACTTTGATCTGACTTTTATGACCTCATTCATTTTCACATCTCACATGTCATATGTTGATCTTCTTCTATAACTTCAGCTCACTGGCGCAGACTAAAACAATGGACATACAATTATGTACACCTAATGTTTCTATGAGACAGATAAAGGGGTTTGCTCATCCAGAGCTTATTACATTAACATTGGACTGAAATGGCAGTATCTTCATTGGCATAACTGAGAGCAAAAGCAAAGTTTACAAAGTATTAGGTTTGGGAAGGGATTCCATAGCAAAGGGAGTGAAATAATTAAAATATTCTGAAAGAGTAAAACTCATCAGATGGATAGGTAACTGTGTCATTACACACTGTCTATCTCATTCTATACCTTACAGAGTAGATTTAATTCAGAACCCAAGAACCCCATAATCTTTTCATTCCAAATTTGAATATTGAATCCCTTCTTCAGATTTAGATCCTAATTCTGATAAAAATCAGGAGTTTCCAACCAGAGGCTTAGGATGAATTAGACTTTTCATCCCTTTCTCCTTTCACTCTTTTCTCCTGCTGGGCTTGGAGGCTCTAGGTAGCCTTTCCAGAGTTGCTAGGGACTGTGGCTCCAGCTGATGCTGGGTAACTAAGAAAGTTAAACAGAAAACATTTATTTACAGAACAAAGGTTGATGCAAGAGCCTAGGTCTTTGTCATAGTCAGAAGGAATATGCAGGGGGAGAGGAAGGGAGAAATTGTGTAAAAAGCCATCTACTAAGAAAAGAATGTTTGATTTGGATCACAGGATGTGATACTGGAGAATGTATTGCATAACTTTATGGCTTGTCCTTATTTGCAATGATTCAGTATCCGGCACTGCTCATCTCATTTCTAAAAATGGTATTGAAAAGTTACAAAGTATTCAGAGGTGATGGGAATAAGTGAGGAAAGGCAGGAAAAACACCTTTTCCTTTTACAGCAAATAGCAAACACTGAGTCTGCAGGTTGTCCTACGGGTTGTTGCAGATCACTGGGTCTGTGTCCTTCCTCACCACCCAAGTGACATTCACGAGGTCAAACCTCTAATGCCAGCAGCTTGTCTTCTCCGTGACAAATTTAAAATCATGATAACCCTTTCCTCATGGTATTTATCTTATAACTGTAAAACAGGACACTTACAGCTCCTCGTGTAGAGAACAAGACATGAGGCAGGTGCAATGCTGTGGAGAGCCATTTCCAAAGCCTGCCCTGTCAAGACTACACCCTGACTGCAGCATCCCTAGCCTCTTTGAAGCCCTGTTCAGAGGTTATTTCCCTTTGCCTCAAAGGAGGCACCTCTGGGGCTGACTCTGCCACTGGTTATTTCATTATTGTCATACTTACTTCTTTCTACCCCTTGAAGGGCATCAACTAAACTCACAGGTGTTCCTCCCAAAACAACTCTTCTCCCATTTTTGGCTCTCCCCTGTGCTGATGTGGGGAAAGAACGCTCAAGACAGAGACACTGTCATTGCCTCGCAAAGGCTGCAGCTCCAGCACAGAGCTCTGCTCTCCTCACAGACCTGTTCTCTTCTTACTGTTGGCTTATATACGTTCTTTCCCCTTTTTCTGGGGGGCAGGAGGGGAATGGGGGAAAAGGCGTGATTATTTGGTTTGATTTGGGCTTTTTCAGCCCTTGTTTTAAAGAAGTTCACCACCAATGTCCAGACAAAAACTAGGGAGTACATGTCAGGCTATTAGGAGTTCAGGGAATTGCTCATCAAACTTCAATATATAGCTAAACTCCTGTTATTTAAACAAAAGGGGACTGATTAAAAAAAACACAAACAAAAAAACCAAACATCAAACCGACAACCCGCAGTGGTGCTGGGCGGAGTCAGACCGACCTCATTCATGGCTTTCTCTGTGAAAAGGTTTACGTTTTCCCCGTCCTCCCTTTCCCCGCACCCCCTCCTCCCCTCCGTTTTAATTTTGGGAGAGATTAAGACAAGTCTGGAGTCGGGAAAACTCTTTCCACCCGACAGCACCGGGGTGCAAGCGCCTGTGCTCCCCTAAGTACGCGGAGCTCCGCGCTGCCCGGAAAAATGATTGCTTCATTGAGAAAAAAAAATCGGCCAGCACATGCGGTACCGCATCAGCCCCCGCGCCCGGCACCGGGGCGGACTCTGCTTTTAGGGGCGCTTAAGCCACTATTGTTATTATTAAGCCACTATTATTGTTATCATTTTATTGGATATTAAAATGAATACCAACACCTCGCCCCCAACCGCAAGGGCAGTCCCCGGAGAGGCTGGACCTGCCGGAGCCGCGGTC
>VZTB01009512.1:590304-723906 GCA_013397245.1 Thryothorus ludovicianus
CCCCCCGGTGGTGCCGGCGCGCCCCCCCCGGGCCGCCCGCCGCGGTCCCGCTCCTTTGTCGGCCCAAGTTAAATGCTCCCTCGCTGTTTCGCGGGGCATTCTCGGAGCGCCCCGGGCGCTAGCGGCGAGGCTCCCGCGCCATCTACAGCCGAGCCGCGGCAGCGCGGCGCTGCCGGGCCGTAGGGGAGCGGAAGGACGGTCCCGCTGCGCACACCGCGTTACCGACCTTTTGTTGCCGCCCGCGCTGCGCGCCCCGCGGGAGCGGNAAGGCAGCCGCAGCTGGACGGGCGAGGGACCGCGCTCCACGCCAGGGCTCCGGTGCAGCGTCTCGGCTGGTCTTCTCCATACTCATGAACATACAAAGGTCAACCCCTATCACGATAGCACGATATGGGAGACCGCGGAATAAAACCCAGGATTTTGAAGAGCTCTCGTCCATACGGTCCATCGAGCCAAGCCAGAGTTTTAGCCCGAATCTAGGCTCGCCGAGCCCGCCGGAGACCCCGAACTTGTCGCATTGCGTTTCTTGCATCGGGAAATACTTATTGTTGGAGCCTCTCGAGGGAGACCACGTTTTCCGAGCCATACATCTGCACAGCGGCGAGGAGCTGGTTTGCAAGGTAATGCCTCTCCTTGTTCTCCCCCTCCCCGGGTTCTCCCCTGTCGCGCCTGGGTTTCCCGTGTCTTGCAGGAGGGCGAGCACGGCCGTGTACCTCATTTATTGTACAGTGGAGAAACAAAAGGCAGGGAGACAGGATTATAGGCGAATCCTGTAACTTTTCCCTCTCTCCAGACAATGGCCACGTTATAGCGGTGGCCCGGAGCCAGGTCTGCCTTCTATTGGCAGGGAGATATTGTTCTGGAAAGAGCCGTTCTTGAAGTAGGTTTTAACGTGAGTTCAGATCAGGAGAAAGCCTCATCTTCCCCACACTCACTTTTCAAAATGGAGTAGGGAATTCCCAGCTAATTTTAAGGTGTTGGGACCTGCTGACTTCCTCGATTTTTACTGTCCCCAATTTCGTGCTTTGGGGTATGGAAGAGGATGGGGAAGCAGGGAGTGGGGGCAGATTGCCATCGGCTTTGTCTTAAAAGTGATTTTAAAAAAAGAAGAACCACATCTAATTAATCAGCCTGAGCTCCCTCACGGTGGAGGTTGTTTGCAAACAGCATCCTCCCCCATTGCCCAACTGAGCAAGAATTAAACCTGCACACCTACGGTTTTTGGAAGTGCAGACAAAATAGCTATCCCACTCTTTGTAGCCTGCCGCCTTTTCTCTGCCTCCTCCCAATTTGCTCCTGCTATTAAAAGGTGAGCTGTGGGAAAAAGAAATCCACGTGCGTGCACATCTGTGGAGGTGTGTTTTTCTCTTTTTGAGCTGAGGGAATATTATCCTTTGTTCCCAAATTGTGATTCTTATTGTCTGTAGTGAGACAGACTTATGTCCAGCAAACTGAAGCAGTACCCAGTAGTAGTTTTTATAACTACGTAGCAAATTGCAACCTTGCAGCACATGCTGCCGTGTTTGTATTATTCCCAAAACAAGGAATTAATGCCATTTGGCTAATTTCTAGATGTATTATAGCTTACTAGTATTCCAGGGATTAATAATAGTGTTGCTGAGTGTTTCATACTTTCTCATACTTGATTCATAAAAAGTTAAGGACTAGGCTGTAGCAGAGAAGTGAAAATAATTGCTCCTCCTTGCTGTTTGTGAAGATTGGAGTTTAGAGGACAATTTAAATATGCTTACTGATTGAGTTATAAAACCTGATGCTAAGGCAGCCTAGGACTTCGTGTGATTATTTAGGGGAAAAAAGGCCCATGGCTTTGCAAAGAACTAATATTGCATGCTGAACTGGATGCTTTGTTACTAAACTGAAACAGAACATGAGAATTTTGAGAATGAAAGCCCAGCTCCATGCAGTAGTACAGTGCTGCACTCTAGGACACTGGCATCTTTTCATGAAATAAACAGATCTCACAAAGCTGCTGCTCTGCATGAAATTCTAGGTGAACTTGCATAGCAAGTGGTAAAGCGGGGGCTATGCGCTTCTTTGTTTCCTGTTTGGTTTGCAGGATTAAGGCACTGTTTTGATAACAGTATGAACAGTATAACTGCAGCTCACAAAGACTGGGCTGTTTTTTTTTTCCCTTACATTTAAGCTGTATTTTTTTGAGCTGATCCTGACATTTGAATAGTATCAGTTTTTCCATATGTGTGAGGCACTACTAGCTGTGCTCCAAAAATAAGATCTTAGCCTGGCTTGCTAGTTTCTGAGTATGCAGTTGACAGTCCTGAACTCGGCTTAATATAACGTGTGCTTTAAAATGCCCGCAGTATCATGACAACTATTTGTCAAGTAGCCTTCCGGCAAAGAGAGGTGCTCTCTGGTATCATACTGAAGATGCTCTTAGAGATTGCTTGCAGAAACAGTGGGGTTGGATAACAGACACATACTGATGATTCTCAAGATTCATTTGGCTGCACCCACCGACTGTACAGATGCCGTTATTTGCTTCAAGACTCTGTGGCATCCAAACAATGGTAACTTCTCGCTTCCAGTTCCCAGCGAGACCTAAATCAAACTGCAGCTTATTGGACATTTGCTGAATTGAGGCCAGGGATCTTAAAAGCTGGGATACAAAGAAGCCCTTTATAGAAGGTATTTGACACTGTAGCAGTATGATAGTGCTTCCTATCTTCCCCCTTTCAAACACAGTTCTGGTACATATCCAGAACTAGTTATTTAACATAGTCTGAGAAACACAAAATGTAACTAATTTACATTATGATAATCTGGTTTAGGAGAGAATTCTGGAAAGATGTTTTTTCGCATGAGGGTTTAAGCTACATGAATATTCCTGCTTAAATTTTATTTTATAACAGCTGCTTTGTAGAAGAGCCATTCACTTATAATGTAGTAGTTATGAGTTTTGAGATCCAAATGTCAATGAATTCTCCTCTGGAATGAATTGCACACCAGGGATTTTAGCAACACCCCCTCTCCGCCCTGGTTCTGCTTCCCTGGTGCACCATGTCACCAGAATGCCTCGGTGCTAATCCTCCCCCCGTAAAATATGCTGGGTCTGTTTGGCAGTCTGCCTTTAAGGTTGTTTTTCCCTGTGCTGGGGTAAGGCAGCACAGGTATGGGGTGAGGGGAAAAGGAGGTCCCTGAGGAGGGGGTGTCCCAGTTTCTTGGGATTTGGGATTTTCTGTGGAAGGGGTTTTATTGGCATTGTGCTCTGAAGCATTAAATGATGCAGGTTTTGAAGACTCAGGTAAATTTTGATTGTACTGTATGTTTCTCACTCAATTTTTAAAGGTTTTTAAAGCTTTAGAGAAAGCAGGGAGATATTTGCTTCTCAGAGGGGGTACAAATACCCATTGTTGGAACACAAATGCTAGAATGCAGAAAGGAAAAATACCAATTCCAGTTTAAAACAGTGGTTAGAGAACTAGAGTGGTTCTTCATTTTTATATTTTGTTCAAAGGACACATGACTACCTTAAATTCTTTTTACCAAAATAACAAAACACGAATAAGTTACATATTAATCAAATTTTTATGCTGGTGGAAATGCTAATGCTTTGCAGTCCTCTGCAGCAGGTATAATTAAAAACAAAAATCACTCCTATCAATACTTTGCTCATAGTCTCTTTCAGCACACTGACTTGTTATTCTCAATGAAGTCTTTCATTTTCTTGTAATGTGGTCTTTTCTCAATTGACTCAAATACTGATTCATTCGTCATCACTAGATTATAGTAACTTTTTATATTTGAGTTTCCCAGCAGCTTTTTTAGTTCTTACAGCTCATTCATAAGATCAGTGATAACATACTTAGTAGTAAAGGGACACTTTGCTTTTAATGGAGCACTTGATTGAGATGCAGAGAGTTCAGGGTGGTTTTGTCTTTGCCTTTTGAAGGGTGTTTGTCTGTGCTCCAGCAGGCAGAGCTATTTCCCGGGTTGTTCTTCTGATCTTATAAACAGCCATTGTGGAACTGAGACTTGGAAAGTGAAAGTGACTTCGCTGTTTTTCAGAGATGAAAGAAAGGCAGGAAGTAAATAGGAATAGCAATAGATGATACTTTTAGCCTGAAAATCCTTAAGGCTTTAATGGGTTAATAAAATCAAAAGAGGCAGGCATGTGTATCAGGGTGGATTTAATGTGACAGCTTCTCTCAATACAAAGCTACTGGCTATATTTTTTTATGAGTTTATTTGGATGGAAAATAAAAATGAAACATGCTACCTTCTGAGCGCTGACCTTATACATCACTGGTCTTCACAGCTTAATTTAGATTACATTCTAGATTTGATCAGGTGTTAGCTAATATGACTATGCTTGCTACCAGTTTTGAAGACTGGCCTTTCCTGTCAAGGTTACGTGTATCTTGTGTGGGGTGGAAGTCTGCTTTGTCTTGTCCTCAGTGCCGTGAGTTGTGACATCCTGTTTACATTGGTGCAGCTTTCAGCAGCGACATAAATTGTACTTAGAGATGGTTTTGTTAGCAGAATTAGATGTACCATGACTTCACTGTCCTTTATGGCACTAACCCTGGCTCTACTGTCATTGTTCCTGCAGGTGTTTGATATTGGCTGCTACCAGGAGTTATTAGCACCATGTTTTTGTCTGCCTGCGCATAAAAATATCAACCAAATTACTGAAATAATTCTTGGGGAGACAAAAGCATATGTGTTCTTTGAAAGGAGCTATGGGGACATGCATTCATTTGTTCGTACCTGCAAGAAGCTCAAAGAAGAGGAGGCAGCCAAACTCTTCTATCAAATAGCTTCTGCTGTTGCACACTGCCATGATGGTGGACTGGTACTGAGAGATCTCAAGCTGCGAAAGTTTATTTTCAAGGATGAAGAAAGGTAAGAGTCTCCCTCACTTTATGGCTGGGGATGCCTGAGGTCAGATAGTTGCAGGACATTGTACTCTTTGTTGTCACTGTACCATTTGTTTGTAATAAGCTTTATTTTCCTTTGCAATCTGATCGTGGGATGGATGTGCCATTTACCTCTGGCTTAGGTTTTGGAGTAAAGTAAGAATAGGGCATTGTTTGTGCCAGTGCTGGGCCTCTGCATCTCCACCTAGAGGAGTTTCCTCATTCCTAATGGGGAGACATCTCCTGCAGGAAAGCTCTGAAAGGATGTCTGGTGTAAGAGCTGTCATAAAGGCAGCTGGTGTTAAAAGAGGATCCAGTATGTTAAGGAGGACTGGGGACTGAAATGGCTCATTCCAGTGAGGAGGTGCACAGAGGAAGAGCAGTCAAGTGTTTTCTGTAGGACTGTTGTGAGGACATCTTGTTTTCCATGCTGGGAGGGTCTGGAGGCTGCCTGTAAGAGTATTATGTGGTTGCTAGTCATACTCAGACTAAAACTGTCTCGCACCGGGGGTGCTTGCTTGTAGTATCAGCTCTTGTAGTACTTGGGGAACTACTGTTTTGTTTGGATTTTTTTTTTTTAATAATATCTTCTCCCTGTACACCCTCCTGTGTGAATGATTTGGGGAAGGAGTATGGGAGAACAGGGGAAGAAATAGCATTGGTTGCTCTGGGTATACTGTTGAAGTGCTCTTTCTGGTGAGGGGCAATAGCTCCACTGCTGTATCTGTGGAAATTTCCTATCTCTTTCCTTGAGTTTACCAGTCTTTTTTGTCTTGAATGATGAATTTATTGACAACTTCCACATAAGGTATCAGAGCAAAAAATACTGTCAGAATAATGTCAGGCTTTCACAGAGTGATTAAACTGGAAGATGACCATTAAAAAAACTCCAAACATCTATAAACTGGAGCAGAGCCTGCCTTTGTGCTTCTTCCTGTCTTAGCAGAAGATGGGGAGAGGTTTTGCCTTTTTAATTAAATGCAAAAAAATATCTGAAAACTTGTTCAAACTGCTCCAAAGTGAAATGGATGCTCTGGAGAGCTTTTTAAAAAATAACCAGTACATATCAATTCTGTTTGGGGGAATTACAAGTAACAGCCAAATTCTCTAAGTTCTCCACAGGCTCAGGAAATTGGTGTTTTAAAGATTAGAAAAAACTAATACACAATTAACTCAGGAAAGAAAAGTTCCTGCTCTTAAAATAAAAATGACATCATCAAAATTACCATCTATCCCATTTAAATATTCTCTACTTAAATTTTATTGCAAGCTGAGTTTTGTAAAATAGGCTTCTCCTTTAAATCTATTTATAGACTGAAAAATAATATATATTTTCACTTCTTAATTCAGTTGAGACAATTGTCTGCAAAGCATTTTTGTACTATAGCCCCAAGGTGCAATTGCCTCCTCATCTTTTTCAAATAAAAAAAGCCTAAAATTAAATTAGCTTAATGTCCATTCATAGTGAAACGCAGAGCAGGTAGATATAAACTGCACTTACACAACTTTTACTCCCAGTTTAATAATTAAGCACCATTTTAGAACCTCTGATGCAGATAAGAAAGAAACTTGTGCAAAATAATTGAGAGAGGGATTGTTCTCAGTTGTAGCTGATAACGCTCTAAAGTGGATTTTTTTTTTCCTGGGGATATATGTAAACATGTGTGGTTTTGCATGAAGAGCAGAACTTGGAAGAGCTTCTCCAAGGGAAGGCAGCGTGAGCTCAGAGCAGTGCAGTGGGAGCAGATGTAGGTAGGCCTGTGCTGAATGCTGATGAACTCCTACCCTGCTGCTTACTAGGAACTGAATGCAACATAGGAGGCACAGGGCCAAATCCTTCAGCCACCCAAGAAAAGTGGTGTGTACTGTAATAGCAGTGTTGGCTTTTATGAATGTTTTTAACTTAGCTGTTGTCTGCAAAATGACACTGTTGCTCAGTTTTGAGCATTGTCTTCTAATTATACAATAATTCACTTTAAAGGTCAAATAGGACTTGCTGGTTATTTTTAAGATAATGATAATGTGGTTTTCTTCTGGATGTAATGTTGGTTTGTAAGTAGGAAGGTATTGTAATCCTTTCTCTGCTAAATAAACAGAGATGAAATAATGTGATAGAAATAGAACCAAACAGCAGTGACTGCCTTTTTTCACATCCTCAGATCATCATACTGTAATCAGTCATCACTTTCAATGTGCTGCTATATTTAGAAATGAAGAATCTTCCTGGTGCTCCTGAGTTCACAGAGGTGTTGGTGTGTTGCTTGCACCCCTCTGAGCTCCCGTGAGTCTGAGGCTGCTGCTGAGGATGCCTGTGTGCCGAGCAGTCCTGGAGGAGCTGCCGGCAGCAGCAGTGCCTGGCACACGGGTGCTGCACCATCCCCTGCTCTCTGGTGCTCACAATGAACCAGAGAGGGAGAGAAGAGATAAAAACGATGTTCTGAGAAATGTGTGTGAACTCTGCTGCTGTACATCACCGGCTCTTCAGTGGAGCTCTTTCTTAGTAGTTCTTTCCCTATTTCTTCAAGGCTGTCTCTCTGCAGTTCATTTTAAGTACCTATTGCCTTGGAACTTCCTCTTCTGGAAGACTCTCATGGCTTTTATTTTGATAGAAGAAAATATGGGAAATCCAGCATGCAGGCAACACATGAAAGGAAAACATGGTGCTTTTATTTTTACTTTTTTTAGTAAGATGCTTGTCTGCTGTTAGCTGAGAGCTGCCAGACTGGAGCAGCCAGAGGGAATGTGAAGGTTATATGGAAGTAGTTCCATTTGTTTAAAAAAGAAAATTAATTTTAAAGCATTTCTTGGTGCATCTTCTTTCACTGATCCTAATGAGATGCTCGTTGTTCAGTAGAAAAACAGAGCTCCTGAAGTTTTGCAAGTGAGTGTATACAGTGTTGAAACTCTTTTTCTACCCCATTCCCATTATCTAAATTACAGCTGGAACTTGCAAAGATTTGGCCTCCTGATCTAGCAGCACCACGAGTGCTTTTTGCTTCAACTTGATGTCCCCACTAAAAATGTGTGTTATTTGGTTGTTGCAAATCACAGTGCCTTGGGATGTTTCCAATGAACTGGGAGGTAAGAAAGTGGAATAAAGTCGTAGACTGGTAGCACTGAGCATTTTGTAGAGGTCCTAATCATACTAGAGTATTCTCTTAATGTGCTAAATCCATGACAGACTCAGATCATGTCTTACACTGTTGCACTATTACAATGTGTGTAAGTACATCAGAACTTAAAATGAAACTGAGAATTCCACTGTGGAAATAAACAATTTGTCTGTGTTTCAAAGTTATTTATAGTTTCTTTAAATCCTGAACTGTAGGAAGTTTGAAGATAGGGTAAATTGCATTCCATAAAAATGATGTGTGCTGTTGCTACATGTGTTTTTTGTTTTTTATGAAAGGCAATGCAGTTGTGGTTTTTAGGGGGAGGTGTCTGTGGATCCATTTGTAAACTATAGGTGAAATGGCCAGTCTTTTAGTATCGAAATTTCAGAGTTAAACTCCATAAACCTGCAGCTGATTTTGATGAAGCAGAAGTTCTAAGACATTACAGCATGGCTGGAAATGTTTTGTAAGACTGGGTTAGCAAGCAGCAGCACATCTATTAAATGAGCATAGTAGCTTCCAGAACACTGAAAATACCAAAACAACACTGACTTGCTGTGCTGAGTTTCAAAAAACTTTGTAAAGTACTTCTAAGATATTTCTAAGATACACTACAAAAAATGCATCCTTACACTTCAGAATGGAACTTGAATCCAAAACAGTGATGACCTATGATAAAACCTGTGTTCTTGTATGTTTTCTGCTTTGATCTGTGTTGTTAAATATTTTTTGTCCTGGGTATTAAGCCAAGTTGGTGTTGATGTTGTGAGTCTCTTGCTTCTGAGTATTTTTTCTGTGTTCATGGCATGGTATTTACAGTTTTCCATGCATAGCCTGTCCTCATAGTAAGCCCTTGGGCAGAACAACCGTGTCCTTCTCCTAGCTGGTGTCCCATAATGATGTTGCAGAACATGCAGGTTTTTTTGGATTCTGCTAAAAATAGTGCTATACACAGTATATAGCTAATAAAGCACTTCATCAGTCTGATACATAGCAGATGCTTTGAGAAAGAGCCATCTGAAAGATCTCAGAATTAAATGAAGCATTTCTGTGTTGGTTGTTTCAATGGTTTGTTTAATACAAGAGCATTTCTGCTGTCAGGGAATTATTAATTTCTTTAGTGCTTTTTTAAGCCTTTAATTATATTAAAATATTAGCTGTCGTAATAGTTGAAGCTTAAAGACCTTGTACATTCATCATACTTGTTGAAGGGAAAATTAAAATAATTTTCGTATTTAGATATTGTAATTTTCCTCTATTCTTTGAGTAAATATGAGGCAGGTGGGATTCAATAAAAATAAACAGGATTTGACACTTTTTGCTCTATGCCAGGGGAATGCAGCCAGTACAGTACACTAATTTAGAAAGCCTGTGTTAGCATAACATATTTACTTGGTGCTCTTAGAATATTTTTTCTTCTTTAATTTCTCAGCTTTGAGTGGATGATGCTTTTACATGACCTAGTTATGTTATTTGCAATCCTCGTGATACAAACCTGATCCCACAAAAAAATAAAAATGCATATACCAACCTTCTTGCATGTAGACCTTTCATTTTCTTATAGTTAGTAGTAAGCTTTTCTCCCTAGCATTTGTCAATTATAATGTGATCAGCAGCTTTTTCATCAATGTGTTAGACTTTCCTCTTACCCTTGTAATTCAATAGAAAACATGTAAGTTAATACTTTCCCTAAGTTCTAGAAAGAGTCCTCAAGTGGAAGAAAATCAAGCAAAATGGGAGTGCTCTTAAACTACCCAAAGATTTAGAAATAAAAACAGTCTTCATCTGTTTTGTTATTGAAGCACTTCTCACTACCCTGAATGGGGCCACAGGACCAAAGAGCACAAGTTCTTCAATAATGGAGAATCACAGGTCAGATTTCAAACCAGGAATTACTATTCTTTGAATATGGGAGGAAGGCAAATTTCTTAATGGACAGCAAATCTGTTGTGAGGTTTAGGGTAGAAGATGAAGTGGCTGCACAACTGATTTTCACAGAAGGGTTCCTGCCCCCTTTGCCTTTATGTGGTTTGGTTACTAGGTCTCTGTTCTCTTACCATATTCTTGGGAGCAGCACTGAATTTGTTTCATGTTTGGTGCCCTTCCCAGCAAGAGGGAAGTGGGAGCCTGTTTGCAGCTGGTGAGAATCAGACCCACCCTGTGAAGTGAATAAATCTGCCCCTCAGGGCATAGATAGTCGTACAGGTTAATTGTTGTGCCACAGGTTATAAATTAATGCAAAAGTCAGGGAAGATTTGGCTGCTGCCTGGCTCTGGGATGGTGATAGGAACACAAATGGAACTTGAGTCAGCTCAAGGCCTTTCAGTGAGACCACAAGTGTCAAGAACCTTTGCCATTGTACCCAGTGCAGGAGTTTGCAGGAGGTTTTACCCCTGGACTGTCTGTGGTTCATAGTAGGGCCTTGTCTTCTTCATTCTCCCTGTTTGGGCAGGATGTGTTTGCTGTCATGCCAGTCATGGGTGGTGCCTCTCCTGAGATGCCCACCATGGGATTGAGCTCTCTGATGAAAGGTGCCTTGAAGTCCCTTGAAGTAGATGTGTCTTAGGACATCTCAAATTCAGTTAAACAGCTGGTCCTTTCAAAGACTTTGAAAACCTCCATCCATAGACTTGTTGCAAAATGGTCCATGTTGAATTATGAGTGGAGACATCTATGGGTGTCTGTGCTGGGGGTGAGAAAGGGAGGCAGGAGCCCAACTAGCCACAGCTGCAGTGGATTTTTGGAGTGAAAATCTTCTGTTGCCTTTTCTTCCAGTTGTTCTTATTATCACACTGGGAGATTACTTCAAGCTTGGGAGGGAGAGAAAAGGTGGAGATTGTAAATAGGAGCCAACCTGGGGCATATTTAGTCTTGAGCACCTGCTGTTTTGGTAGATGTGTATTGCTTGGAGACAGGATTGCAGACATGTAAGCAAAAGGTTTTCAGTAAGGTTGTTAAATAATGGCATGGCTCTGCCTTAGAGATGTTAGAGTACCATTGTAGGCATAGAAAATTCAGGGCTGTTTTCACAGCATGCAGTTATGTTAAAAAATAAAATTGTGGTCTTCTTTCCCTCTGGAGCTTCCTCATGCATTATATTAAAAGATCAAGAAAAGATGGGGAATGCAGCATATGGTTGATAGCACAGTTTTAAAACTCTGATCTTCGATGTGATCTAAAAAGATAAAAATAAGGTGGTGAAGTAGCTGCCCTGAGGTAGATTCTTATCAAAAAATGGATTGCTCAGGGTATTGTAACTGAGTTCCTCTGTGGAAGGATCTGCTTTGGATTTCACAGCCTGCACCCCAACACATGCATCACTACCTACCAACTCTCTGGGGAACGTGTTTTGTCCTTAAGCAATAAGGGCATGGAAGAAAGGAAGTATATGGCATAGAGAACAGGCTGTTCCCAGAAATCCTATTTGAGTGTTGTAAAGCTGAAGTCTTTGGGCACCAGCCCTTCCTGGAGGTGAGTCAGAGTTTTTAAGTGGAATTCTGTAGGAAAAAAAACCCAGACCAGCTTAAATCAAGTTAATAGCTCTAAGTTGCTGGGTACAGCACGTCAGGGAGGGGGGGGCAGTTAGCATCCCTGCAGAGGAAGGGTGGGGGAGATGTAATTTTTAGAGGCTTCCTTATTGTGCGGAAGTACCAGTGAAGGAATCTTCCCTTAGGAAGAAGGTTCGTCCTGTAAACCTGGGCTGCCTGCAAGTCCCAGTTGTCTTTTGAAACATATCTTTGAGCCTGTTTCATTATGCAAGAGACTAACAGCCTTTGTGCAGCGTTTGTTTTATTTCGTCCCTGAAGTTGTGCAGGATATTGTGTGATACAAACTGGAAAGGGATCTGTTGGTGAAAGGAGCAGGATTTAAATTGATGGCATAGCATTTCCCCCTGCTCCTGTGTGCCTCTCTGCCCCCAAGTAGATTGGGTAGTTGTGAGTTCAGAAAAAGACTTTGCACCAAAGCTGCAAATCATTTGCCCAGGGTTTCATTAAGACCATTCCTGTTTCGCTGGGTCCCTGATGACAGCCTACTTCTGTATTACTTCTGTATTATTTAGAAGGGATTCCCTTAGTTAAAAAAAAAAAAAAATCTATTAGTAAAAGATAACTGCTTCCAATAACTGAGCTTCTTTTTTTTTTTTTTTTCCTCCTTTTGTCTAATTATGTGCATACTCTTCTCATCTTTATGATAGGGTGTAAGCAACTTGACCTCAATTAAATGACCTGTAAATTATTGGCCACCCAGGAGCAATCCCTGGTCCACTGGGCAGTCAATGGCTTGAGTGACTACCTAGGGAAAGGCTTTCCTGGCTTCAGTCAGACTAATATATAATATGAGATAATATTGCTTGGGTGCTTTTAGTTTTTACTGTTGGAGGAATATTGTGAAGCACCTTTAGAAATTGCCATTTTATATTTACCTACAATTGTATTAAAAAAATAGCAATTCAGATGGCAGTGATATTTCTTTCATGATCTCTGGAGTCTGCTGCATAGAATCTGTATATCTGGATCTTCTTTGACCCAGCCTGAGTAACAACTGGATGGTGTATCTGGAGTGTCCATAGCAGGATGCCTCCTTCAGTCTCTTCCCAAAGCAGCTGATTTGGCCATCATATGGGGAGTGTTGCTGTGCAAAACTTGTGGGTTTGGTCTGCAGTTAGTGTTCCCAAAATGGGGAGGTTGGCTCAGCCGTTGTTCAGGTGTTATTTCTCATATAGATGGTTTTGGGGACGGACTAGAGGCAACTGCTTTCATTGATTCAGGTGCATGTTCCTTTACTGCTGACTGCTTATTCACTGCAGTGAAGATATTTTCTTCTGAAACACTCAGACTTCAGTTGTTATCTCTCCTTTAAATGTCAAAGATTTTTTTTTTCTCCTTCCTGATGAGTTTAAAGCCCTCTGAATAATTCCACTGATTTTGGTATGGAAATTGTTCGCTTTTGGGAGAGTAAGTGTGAATGCTGGATTCTTACAGCTTGGTTTGAGTGTCAAAAGGCAGGATAGCAATTTGCTAGTAGTCCCAAAGCTCTGCAGGGAAGAATAATGCGAATCTGTTGGAAGAAAGTGTGGGATGTGCAACAAAGGCAGAGGTGAGTGCTAACTCAGAAGGTTGCATTGGAGAATCTTCTAGAAGACATTTAATTGATTATGTTTTGTTACATTACTGAAGAGCAAAGTCTGAATGCAGTCAAGTAATGAATGGCATATTGATAAGAAACTCAGAGTGGTATTGTTTTTCATGGGTTTCCCTGACGGTTTCCATGGGGACAAAGACGCATTTCCCGTCCGAGTGCTGCTGCTGCCCTCTGATTGCACTTCTGTGGTTTCATTCACCAGTAATGGGAAAGCATTCATAGGCAGAATAGCTTCCCCTTTTTAAATAGCCATGATTCAGGGTTGTATTTTTTTTTTTAATGCATTAAACTAATGCAGTGTTTTATCAATGATCTGATAGATGCATAATGCTTTTTTTCCAAGTGCATACTGGAGTTCTGCATTAAAACTTGAAATTATGTATTATAATTACGTAAGCGTTGGCAAAAGTCTTTATTGCCCTAGAGTATGTGTACAAAGTGATTCTCATCCGGCTGTGGCAGTGGCTTACATTTGAACTTCAGGGATTAATTTTGTTACAACTGTTTGTCAAGCTCAAATGCTGGTGCTTTTGGAAAACTTTTTTCTCCTGTTGGGATCCTTAGTTGACTTACGTGAGTTAATTATTTAGAAAATGAGAGGTTTTTTGAGAACTATTTTTGTTTGTCCTTTTTCTTCTCTCTGATAGGAGGCACTTCAAAGTTGCTTGTGATTTCACACCTTCATGTTTATTTTTTTCTGTCCTTTGCCTTAAGAAACGTCAAATTTTGGGTTGTCCAGTTAATCTGCAGTTGTATGCATTCCCTACCCTTTTCTATGGAGGGTTTATATTCTCAGAATCGACTTGTAGCTTTCAGGGTCTGTTTGTTGTTGTTGGCTTTTATTCCTTTTCCTGGGTATTTGATTTCAGTGCTTTCTGAGAGAGGCATGTGGGGGAGAGAGATTGCTTCTCATTCAGCTTGTCTTTGCATTTCTCTGTATTTAGATATGACTACCCTTTTTCCCATTCCCCTCCATACTCCCTACCTGCTGTCCCCTCCCAAAAAAAAAAAAAAAATCCCAAAACCAAACCCAAAAACCTTACTGAATTGCAGAAAAGAGAGCTCTTTCAGCCAATGCTTGAAATGCAGAGTAAAGGAAGACCAGCAGGGCTGGAAGCTGTTTCTCGCAGAGATGGGGTGCTGTGCACTGGGAAATAGCAGCTTCTGAGCCAGGCTGCTCCTTTTTGATTGCCTGGAAAGACGTGAAGTGACTGTCAAAGGGGAGTGAGAGTTGCTGTGTGAACCTGCGCAGCGAGCGCCCATGGCAGCGCTGCATCTGTGAGCCTGAGGTGGGTGAAATATCTGTCACTGAAAATGGGCTGCAGTGGCTCTGCCCAGCCCCAGTCCTGGCTGGTGGTGAGGGTGCTGGCAGAACTGCCCTGGGAGCTCTTTGTGTTGCCAGCTGTGTCAAGTCAGCCGGCCCTTCCCATCCTCCTGTGCTCTCCTTGCTGTACCTGTGCTGTCGTCCACTGCAAAGACACCCGAATTTACAAATGAGACCAGGAACAGCCGAGTTGTGCCTGGGGATAACTGGGAGAAGAGAAAGCCATGCTGGGGCCATGCAGCTGGCATGATGCAGCCCCTGCAGTCTGCCAGGGAAATGCATGCCCTGTGCTGCAGGAGCACTGCCTGCTTGCAGAGGAGCCATTTCACCACTCGCACCTTGCACACAAGGGAGTTCCTGGCTGAGGGTTTGAGGGCTGACCAGGAGGAAGAGGACTGAAGGCTGTGTTTTTGTTTAATTTGGGACCTTTTGTTTCCTCAAAGCCTGTCAGCTCAGCAGGATGAAAAACCTGTGTTGAGTGTTTTCATTTGCCCATAGCTTGCAGAGGAGCAGGCAGATAAGGGCCAGCTGTTGTTCCATTTTCTTGCTTAAACAAAACCCGCTGTTTCATATGAAGGCTGCAGCACCTTGCAAGGAAAGCAAGATGGGGATATGGCTTCTGTGTGCTGCGTCTGTTTAATTATCAAGAAATTATTTCCTCTCTTGGAAAAAAATATGATTTTTAAGACACCTTGCAGTCTGTTCTCTGTGGTGTTCTACCGTGTCTGTTGTAGGAAATGAGAGATTAGGGAATTCCAATAATTTTATGTAATATAAAAGCTTCTTATTGAACTGTTTTTCTAAAGTCTTTGGCAACTCCCAGAAATGTAAAATAGGATAGGAAAGTAAACAACATTTCCCTGTGTTGTTGACACTGGGATGGCAGGCGAGTGTGTGTGGGGGTGAATTCCCTCCTGGAAGTTGGTTATAAATAGCCTGCTCTGCCCCACTCCCTGTGTGTGTGTTCTGCTTCTGTTAGTTAGCAGGAGTGAGTCGATGCTTTCCTGTCTGGCAGTTCTGTGACTTAATGCATGTTTGAGTATCTGGCCCCACTGTTTTATTGCTACACATGCTTTTCTATGGAAAAAGTGAGGTGGGCAATGCAAATGGAACCACAACTCATGTCCCTGCCTTCCCTTTCATTTCCTCTTCTCTGTTCTCTGCCCTTTGCCTTTTTTTTTTCCCCTCTGGGTGTTTCTCCTTGCTTCTCTTCCTGTGCTGTGCAGGTGCAGGAATGTGCCAAAGCTGAGCACTGTGAAAGGACTCTCCTCAAGTCACTCTCATGTTGTGGACCTTCTGCTTTGTGTACAGAGGGAAATTTCTGTGGTTGTAGTAATTGTAGTTAAGTTTTTCCTTGCAACCTGCTTCCTGTGTGGTGCATTTTGCTGTAAAGTATTGTGTGAGTGCTAATGAGGGGGTTGTCCATGGCCAGGCAAACTGTTAGGATGGCAGTGGTAATAAATGAGGAAGCAGGTGTGTTGAGCAAAGCCCATCAGCACCAAACTGGAGGAGCAAACACTGACCTGTTTCAGGAGAGAAGGAGCTGCCTGAACACACTGTGCTTGGGAGCCAGGTATTCGGAATTCTCTTTTTATGACTTCCTCATTTGGGGCACATTGCCAGAGGGGCTTTCACCTCTGCTAGTAAATGTATTTGGCTGTTGAAAAGGTCCAAGTGTCATGAAAGTTTATGGCACAGTTGCCTCTGGAGTACTCGATGGAGTAAAATGTTCTTCTGTTGGTTCAAAAAAGATAGGGCTGAGCTGTCCTGGAACTAAGTCTAAGGCAAAGCTGGCCCAGATGTCTTTCACAGCTCAAGCTCAATCAATGTTGTCTTCAGTAAATATTTAAGAAACAAGGCTCCCCTTGTCTATTTTAATGCCCATTAAATTACATGCTTTAGTCAAGAGATGCAAGTTCTGCCTTCTGGGATGAAGTCCAGTCCCTGCCTGTGAATGTCTGTGGTATGGGAGCAGGGCCATGACACAGGGCTAAGAGTGATCATAACAGACCTGTGTCATTGAGGGATGAGGCAGTCATACCCAAAGTTGAGTTATGACCTCAAATTATTGAAAGGAAAATGTGCACTATTGCTAGGTCACTCTGCCATCCCAAGGCACTGGACAAGCCCTATTGCATTTTAGTGACTGTTCTCAAAACCATCCTTTGCTGGGAAATAGTCTAAAGGGTACTCAGTAGTCCTTAGGATGCCTCCAACAGGGACAAATTTTTAAACGTAGGTACAAAGCCTAGCACTGAGAAAGGAAAGAAAGGTTATGTTCATTTAGTGCTATGACAAGCAGCTCTGCATCGTTTTTTCTCCTCCTGTGTGATATCCATAAGGGAAGAAAATTCTCTTGCAGAGATAATTACTGCAGCACAATGACAAGTTCACAGTGCTTTGCAGGCAGCAGGAGTTTGCAATCTAGATAAAGCATCCCTGTCATCTCTGCAAGTCCTTTTCCAGCTTCTCTGTTCATTCCAGTGTGAGGAGCTCCTCTGCCTCAGCTGGGTAGATAAGCTTTAAGTGCTGTTAATCTTGGCCTTCGGCTCACTTGATCATCCTTTGCCCAAAAGTCTGTTTGGGATGACTGAAATCTGTTAAAAGTGCTCTTTCTTAATTTCTCTCAAAATTGCTGGGGTAAAGGAAAATGTTGGCAGGTCAGAGGGTTCATTTAGGGTCAGTGACCATTTTATTACTGTTAAACCTTGTGGAATTACAGGTGTACAGAGTGGCTTTGCCAGCATGAAGGTATCAAAATAACCTTGTATATTTAGGATTGGGTTTGTATTTGGGCATGAGTCCTACACAAGTAGGTTAGAGTGCATCCAGCTCAGAAAAGGTCTTGAGGTTTTTGTCCCCATTTGGAAAGCTTGTCTATGTGAAATTAACCAAAAGCATGAATATGGCAGTTTCTTTTCTCTTTTTAAATGATAAACTTACTAATGAGTTTACTGGACATGACTGTGTTGGAAATCTTGTAGCTGTATGTGTGGCAGTGTCTAATATCTCTAACCAGTATGGAAGAGACAATATCAATTTATTTGTAACAGCTGCTGTAAGTGGGATTTAAACTGATGCACTTCTGCAGTTGTCAATTTTTGTAGAATATGACTATTATAACCATGTAATTGCAACAGCCAGAATTTGTGTTGCTGTTTTCTTACCTTGATAGTGTTTTTGGTTTTTTTTTTCCCCCTACAGGACTAGAGTGAAATT
Organism: Thryothorus ludovicianus; assembly: GCA_013397245.1. Taxonomy (NCBI): domain Eukaryota; kingdom Metazoa; phylum Chordata; class Aves; order Passeriformes; family Certhiidae; genus Thryothorus; species Thryothorus ludovicianus. The sequence continues at coordinate 607,998 of VZTB01009512.1, forward strand.
GGAAAGCCTAGAAGATGCTTATATTTTAAGAGGAAATGATGACTCTCTTTCTGATAAGCATGGATGCCCAGCCTATGTGAGTCCAGAGATCTTGAACACAAATGGCAGCTACTCTGGCAAAGCAGCGGACGTTTGGAGTCTAGGAGTCATGCTTTATACCATGCTAGTTGGACGCTATCCTTTCCATGACATTGAGCCTAGTTCCCTCTTCAGCAAGATCCGTCGTGGGCAGTTTAACATTCCAGAAACTCTATCCCCTAAGGCAAAATGCCTCATACGTAGCATACTGCGTCGAGAGCCATCAGAAAGGCTGACTTCACAGGAAATTCTGGACCATCCATGGTTTTCTACAGATTTTAATGTATCGAATTCAGGATATGGTGCTAAGGAAGTATCAGATCAGCTGGTGCCTGATGTCAACATGGAAGAAGACTTGGACCCATTCTTTAACTGAGCACAGAGACTGGTGTTCAGAAGGTACACAACCTGGAGATGGACACATGAAGGAGCCCTTCCTGACCACGTTCAATCACATCCTGCATCAGCCTAGCTTGGTAGCAAAAGACACTCAGAGGTCCTCAGATTGAGAAGGAACCTCCACAAGGAGCTAATATAACAAATGTAGCATGGGGACAGATTGGGGGGGGTGGGGGGAGCTTGCTATCAGGTTAGATTGATTTGGAGGAGAAAAGGCAGCATGGAGCAATTGTAGCTTCTCACCTTTTTGGAGCCAAGGAGACTGCACATGCCAATTCTGGTGCAGCTGTATCACTCCTGTTTCTGTTCCATTAAAAACAGTGGTAACTCACAACAAATAGAAACTTCTTTGCCTCAGCTCACATCTTGGCATCGCACTGTTAGATATTTAACTTCAGCCATTATTCAGGGAAAATACAATTGGCTAACTTTTTTAATCAGATGTCTAATTATTAATGGGATTAATACATGAAAAAAATTAGGTGCACAAAGATGGACATGAAAAGTGGGTGCTAAAAAAAAGCAAAATTTTAGTTCATGTCTCTTGATAGCTATTTTCAAGTCATTTCTTCTAAATAAACTACTTAATATTCTTGTCAGGAAATGACATTTTAATGCTTTGTTCCCTTAAGGGGAAGTAACTGTCATTTAACAGGCTGTTCTGTTTTGTGTCAAATGGTTTGTTGCAGGAAGCTATTATAACTCGAACTTTGAGATGCATTACTGCTATAATAGGGGAGAAAAAAGAAAATAAGAAAACTGTATAATTCTTTTTTTAAAGATATGAGATACTGGCTTCCATATCTGCCATGCTGCACGTCTATGACTAGAGAGGGCAGAAAGCCCTTAATGGTGTCTTCATCTGAGAACCAATCTCTTCTTTGACTAGCCCATGTGTAAATAGAGGGCTCTTTATTATTGAGGAAGAGTACTGTGGGTTTTTTCTTTGAATTCCTTTAAACTTGGGAAAAGAATTGTTTGATTTTCATTTTTGTTTATGTCCAGACTAAGAAATAAGAGGGTATTAATAAGCTGAACATTTATATTACAGATATTCCTCTTGAAACATACACAGTAATATGCACCTTTTGTATTGTCAAGACTTATTCTATTTATTGAAGAAAATGTCACAGTAGTGATGTATTAAGCCAGTACTTCAATTACGGGTTGACTTGGGATGACATGTTACATGCTGTAGTTAACACACTTCTTTTCTGTTCAGGTATTTCTGTCCCTAAATAACTTTTTATTTAGCTTCTTTTTTTTTTTTTTTTTTTCTAGATTTCTTTATTTTATTTAGACTGGCAAATGTTTTTATTACTGCTTTTATATTGCTGTATGATATTGAAATCTCTTGGCATAAATATTTGTGTTTCCAGTACCTCAGTTGTTCTGATATTACTGCCTGTATACGTTTTGTGAAGTGGTCATGTTTTTTGGGTAGGTACATGTGGACTCTGTAGTATGTAAATGTTACTTGAATTTGTGCTTAATTATAGTATGTGGCATGTGCGTACAGCTACTTGGCATTTGACGTATGGATGCTATTTGCCTGCCTTGCAGGAAAGTTATGGTCCCACTCTCAAGAGGATGTTTCACAGTTCTTTATCAAGAGACAAAGCTAGCTGCAGCTGACCTGCCTTGGTTCTATTTTGGTAACTAAGAATATAAAGGAGTAATGTTTTTACACTCTGAAGATGGTGCTGTGTCAAGAAGGACTTTTTTTTATTTTATAAGTACCTTATAGGAGGAAAGATTGGTGATGTGCATGGTGGGGTTTTACTGCCTCTGGTGCTTTGTCATGTATTTGGTTTAATGTTTTTGTCCTAATCTCTTCAATAAATAAAATTGTGCATATTTAACTAAATATTAGTGATGAACAGTGTTCTTATTGTATGTCTGAGGTGCTGCAGGGGTTTGCTCTGTCAGCATCATTCAGCTGCTATTTTTTGTGTTGCTGACAAGCTTTTGCTTTGAATTGAGAAAACTTAGCACATTTGTTTACAAGTTAACACTGTAGGCCTTTTCATCAAAAATTTTACCATTTGCTATGAATAAAACTGGCTTTCCTTCTCTTTTTTTTTTTTCCTTTTGGCTTGTCCCTGCATCTTGCCAAGCCCATGTACCTTTCTCAAGAAGGATATTGAAATGTGATGAGACCTTTCATTGTGGGAGGCTCTTTGATGAAGAGAGATACCAAAATGGAGTGAGCTGGTATTTGCACTTTGCAAAATCCCAGGGCAATGTGCATCTTGCATTTGGGCCTCACTTCCAGAAAGGATGGATCTGAATTAGCACCTCCTAATTTAATATTGCTTATTTAAGGCTAGATTCTGTTTCTGTCTTTCACCTTAATAATTAACAGATGCAGGTAGTGACATATACAAGAGCACGTAGGGTAACAAGATGCTTTGAGAACATGAGGCAGGACAGATGAATCCTGGTCTATTAAGTAAAGACAGTTTGAACTGGGCTTTGATTTGAACCACACTGCAGGCTGCTTTCAGCCCCTCTGCAGCTTCAAAAAGTGGTTGACAGTCCCCTGTAAAGAAACTCTTCGGCCTCAAAACTCCCCATTGCAAAATAAAGGTTATTGCACTAAAACTTCTAGCACAGGGTTTAGTGTCAGCCTGGCTAACTTTGAACTACATGATTTCTTCCTAGGTAATTCTTGGCATGTGTTGGCATGGTAGATTGAGAAGTAGGACTTGATTATAACACTAGCTAGAAATGTTATTAACATGTAGAAACACTTGAAGATAAGTTTTTAAATTATCTGTATGCCAGCAGCCAAAGTTTAAATTACTTGAAATTCTTTCAAATCAAACTCCCACAATAAATGTGCTTTATAGAAAAAAAGCAGATTGTAATCAGTCATAGAGAGAAGGGGAGCACTGAGGATTTCCCTCTCCCCCACTAAAACTTATGTGAACAGCTTCTGTTCTGTTTGGGTGGAAGTAGTTAGACCTTATTTTCCAGCAACCTGCATGCTTGCTATTTTGCTGCCAGTAATTATACGAAAAATGCAGCTGACTAATGATTGCTCGTTCGCAGTGAATTTTTTATTTGAGGATAAAGCTGCAGAGGAATCCTTTGGCAGCTGAAGTCAGTTTTATAAAATGCTGAAGGGGTGTCTTGTTCTTGGAGCTTCCTTGTTCCTAAAGCTAAACCCAAGTGGGGGATTTGCAATTGTCATTTCTGGCTCTTTTTTTGGTATTTCTGCTTCAGGGGCACTGCTAGTTGAGTACACAGGTATAGCACTGCTTGCTACAGAAATTCTTAAGACAGCTTTCCTAGTGCTCAATTTGGGAAGCAACTGCAGTGGGATTTGGGATTTTGCTGAGCAGACTGTCACGTAGTCTTAGCTGCCTCGGAGTCCTGGGGAAAAGGATGATCATCTCACAGCTGCACAGAGTGAAAAGCCACGGCTACAAACAAAACCATTTCATAGAATGTGACCCCATGGCAGACTTTGGAAGCCTTCCAGCCCCTCCTTCTCCTCTACCCCTCCCAACTGAAAATTGTGCTTTTTTTTTTACTACAATATGTATCCTGTCAGTGCAGCACTGTGTGCAATTTCAAGCCACAGGTTTTCTTCAGGCTTGCACAAACAAGAGACAACTATTCCTTTGACACCATGATGTCATATAACCTGATCCCTTAGTCTTGCTGAGGTGTGCATGTGTTATGGAGATAAACAAGTCAATTAAAAATACATTCTCTTGTAGATGAAATAACCTTGGTAAACTCGTGTTTCTGGAAAGAAAAAATAAACTAAAAAAGCCCAGCCCAAGGCTCTTGAATCCCAAACTCTGCTTTCCTGGCAATTGGAGAGGAAGGGCATGAAATTTGATGCCAAGGAAAAATTATTAAGACGGGAAAAAAATAATACTCTTCATCCTGAAATGATTGTGTTGAAATTTGGAAATGTATGAGTGAGCTCTGTGACTAATTGCATAATGAATACCAAAAGAATTAGTAATAATCAGTTCTTTATTCTTTAAGTTTTGGCTAAGATTTTTATGAAAAACTTGCTAATTTAATAAGTGACAGTCCAGCTAACAACTTAACTAGCTTGTAACTTTCCTATTCTTTCAGTAGAAGCAAATGTTGAAAATTGGTAACACGATGAGACAAATTGAAATAAAAAATGTAAGTAAAGTGGGGTATAAATGACCTGTAATATGGTGTAATTCCCCTGGAACAGGGGAAACTGCTGAGGAAAATTTCTTAAGAAAACCCAAAGAAACTAAAAAAACCCTTAAATTGGGCCAGTTCTGCCACTGACTTTTGCTTTCCCCAATATTCTTGACATTTATGTTCTTCGTACCAGTTTCTGTGCCTCCATTTTGGTCTTTTTTTGTGACATCTGAATTAATGTAGGCTATTAGTGTGAAATTTTGGTTCTCTAGAAATGCCTCGCCAGAGGCCTCTATGCAAGTTTGAAACTCTAGGCTGTATTTAACTTGTAAATTTTTATATTGGTGAATGTATGCAAATATGCGGAAAAATAATTTTACAGTGATGGTAGTGTAAATTCTGAGAAATTAATTTGATATTATTTGCACTGATGCAAATTTGTGGAATCCATTTCTTAAGGGCCTCACTTCTGTGCTCAGAGGTGCCATTTATTCTTTATATAGCTCAATTCAAATTTGTTTAGCCTCCCCTTAAAAACTGATTCAGTATGGGAGTGGATCCCATTGTTCTGATTCTCCTGCCTCCTTCAACTAGCATGAGTAGCCAGCAGGTCAAAAAGGAAATAATCTTGGCATGGCAGCTTGTGCAAAGTAATAGGTTACTTGCTGCTGGGCTGGCTTATTTCTGCTCAGGAGGTTAAAGCATTGCAAAGCTGGTGCTGACATCATTCCAAGCACACAAAAAGCTGACGTCAGTTGCACAGTCTATTGCAAGGTGTTTATCTCCATCTGATTAGGCTGGCAAAATGTGTACTGAGAAAGCAGCACACAAAGAAGGAAGCTCTTTGTCCATGCTTCCCACTCGCCCTGACATCAGAGTCAGTCCTGGAAAGACTGAAACATGTTGATAAGGATTTTGTGAAAATCTGTGGTGCTACCATTGGCCTGGACTTCTTCCCATCTAAATCACTAAGAATCAGTGTTGAGCATGCAATTTGTTGCAGGTGGGTGTTGGGCAGCCCCTCCTTGCAGGGGAGTCCAGGTCTGACCTTCTGGCCTTCTCCAAGTGACAAAATAAAAAGGGATGCTATGACACAGAGTACAAACACTCCTCTTCTGCCTGCTCACCTTAGTGTGGGTTATTGGTCAGCAGAGAATTGCCACTGGCTGGCTGGTGCAAGGCTGCTGGCTCAGCCCATTGCCCTGTCTGCAGCCTCTGCCCCAACAATGGCCTCATCTGCTGACCCTGCAGAACAGGCAGACAGTACCAGCTGCTGCCAATGGCACATTGCCTCTGTTTCTCCCCATCTGCAGGAATGTGCTGGAGATGTGGAGTAAAGCAGCAGAAAGCAAATATCTTCCTTCATCTGTGACCAAATGTGCCCTTATAAACAGAGACTTCACCTGTAACTGTGAATGACAAAATAAGCTGAGTTGGAAGTGACCAGCAAGAATCATTGAGTGCAATGCTTTGCCCTGCAAAGCACTGTCCCCAAGAGTCACACCATGTGCCTGAGAGCGTTGTCCAACACTTCTTGAGCTGTCAGGCTGGTGCTGTGACCACTTCCTTGGGGACCCTGTTCCAGTGCCCAAACACTCTCTGGGGGAAGAATCTTTGCTTAATATCCAACCTAAATCTCCCCTGACACAACTTTAGGCCATTCCCGTTGGTCCTGTCCTTGGTCACCAGATTGAAGAGATCACTGCCTGCCCCTCCTCTTCCCCTCACGAGGAAGTTCTGTCTGCAGTGAGGTCTCCCCTCAGTCTCCTCCAGGCTGAACAGACCAAGTAAGAGAACACCAACAATAGTTTGGTCTATGGATCAAGCCAAATTCTTCAAGGTGTGGGGCAGAGCAGGCTAAGTGTCTGATTTCTACTCGTGCTGAGACCTGACTTTTTTAAATTCCACATGGGTTCACTGTTTTTCTCATAACAAGGAATGGCTAAAATTTGGTTTAACTCAGTCCCTGGAAATATGAAAAAAAATTAGACAGAATTTGAATTAATCAGAATTAGACTATCATAGGTTGAAAAAGGTGTCAGATTCCATGTACTTGTGGTTTAATTTTAAAAGCTCAGTATCAATCTGCAAGAAAAGGAGAGTTCTGACTCACAGGTCATCAATAGGCATTTTATTCCTTCATATTGTGTTGTTTTCAACTTCCTCCTATATGTGATCACCACAACAGAAGATTATTGGTAGTTTCTAAGTGTTTCTAATTGCTAATCTTAGTTTTCACATTAGGAGGAAACGTCTGATGTATGCAAACAGCTTTTAGAACTGCTAAAAGATGGAGTGTATCTGTAGGTAAAAATTGAAGCTCTTCTGGGTACTGAGTTTCTGACAGGGCTCCAGCTGCATTAGGGTAAAAGGATTTTACTACATACAAACTTTTTATTAGAATAAACGTTGCTTAAAAAATTACGTAACATGCCTACTCTCCTTGGTAGCTCAAATCAAGGCCAATCAAATCAAGATGCTCAAGATGAGTAAGTACATGCATATTTTACCAGTTGTTACTTTTTAAAAACTCTCTAATTCAGTCAAAAGAACATAACTTGGAAGAGCAATAGCTTGATTGCAACAGAGAATTTAAGAGAGAACAAAAAAATCTTTTTTTTTTTCTTTTTTCCTATTCAACTTGACGAGAAATGTTGACAAATCCATTTTCTTGGTACTGTGTAGATTATCGAGTCTTTGCCCTGTCTGAGGAGCTGCTAACATGAATAACCAGTGATCTCATGTAACCTCAGGACAGCAGTGAGATTTGTCAGGAAGTTCGCAATGTGCTGTCTTTAATTTAAAAAAAGAACATCAGCAATGTGAAATGCATGATTCAGAGAAATCCAGTGACATTTTGCTATTGTCTACGGCTGATAAAACTGGATTAGTCAATGTTGCCTGATTTCATCCCTGCTGATTGATCAGGCCATGATGGTAACCCACATTTTATTGCAGGATGAAATTTTTCCTGGATAAATTTAGCTTTGTGTAGAAAGCAAGGACAAGGTCAAGGTTACATTTATATCCTCAGAGCACAGGAGATGCAGAGTGATTTTGCCCTTCCTCCTTTTTTTTTCCCTCCTTATGAGAGATCTTCCTGCATTGGTAAATCTAGGGAAGATAATGCCCTTTGCTCATTTTGTAGTAGAAACATTGCTGATCTGTTCCAAGGGCCAAGTGGTATTTTGAGTTCTACCTTTTTGCTATTTGAAGTAGGGGGTGGAGGTTTACATTATTTGTTCCATCAAGCATGCTGGGATTGTACAAGTGATTTTGAAAAATGCCGTGATTTAACAAGATCTGCTCCTTCTTCCACAGTTCTTTTTCAATGGCGTCATCACCATTTTCTGTAGTTAGTAATTTTTGGGGAAATTAAGGTTTTAGGTTTCAGATAGTCTTGTCTATAAATAAGTCTGAAAGAGATAAACCATAGCAAATACAGGGTATTTTATGCAAGCAATCATAGATTTTGGTGATCTGTTTTCTAAAATTATAGAACAAAAATGAAAATTGTTTGGTCATTCTGTTTAAACAGTTTTATCTTCTGACTTTTTCCACCCTGCCAATACACTTTACTTTTATTTAGGACAACTGCAATTGTAGTGACACTTGCTTCCATGGGGTTTGTGCTGCTGGGTCACTCAGAGTGCATTTGGAGGCCACTGTGGTGAGCACACTATAGAAGTAAGAGAGATATGTATGTGTTGTGTGTTATGTCCAAAGGCTATCTATCTCAGAAACACCAGACTTTTCTAAAGGGTAGGCTTCTCATTTTATTTCTAATAGTAGATAGGATTAAGAGACTCTGAAAGTTGCTGCTCCCATCCATAAGCAAAGTTTCCAACATTGTAGCTGTTGGATGCCAATTGTTCAGAGAAGTGGAAAGAAGAATCTAAACTGCTTTTTTCTATACTTTTTTGCAACTTCTTGACACCATCAATTTACTGTGAGTTCCAGTCATCTGAATCAATAACAGATATAATCCCCAGGGACCTGGGAAGGACCTGCTTTCAGGAGGTTACCAGATAGGCTATAATGGGGTTCATTGTCTGGGGTGGAATCATCATGCTCTTGCTGCAGAACTACACCAAAGACTCTGATATTTAGGGCAGTTTTAAAGCTTGTTCCAATATTGTTTTCACAAGAAAAGGTTACCTTGTCAGAGCACAGCAGGGGAGATTGACCACACTTCTGAAGTCAGTATAGTCAAGCCCAAGCTTTGTTCTGCCTCAGCTCTTAAATCAAGTTCCTCACAGAGGGGCAGAGAAACCTACTGCCAGCTTTACATGTAGCAGGGAGGACAAAGACAAGATTCAGACTATCTAATGCTATTGAAGCTGGAAGTAATGGGCTTACACAAGTGGAATTTGGGGATAGGATTTGTCCAGCTAAATGTTGACAACTCTATTTCTCTCTACTGACTATAAAAGGAACTCAGCATGACTCGCTCAGGCATGGATGTCTCAAGTTAAATGGGAGTAATCCTCCCTGCTTGCCAGAGCCCGGTTTGTTTGCATACATGGAAAAGTCTTGTTCACTTTGAGATACACCAGGTATCCAAGACACCTACACAAGACTTGCAGATGAGAGACAGAGGCTGTGGAAGAGGGACCTCTTGTGAAGAGAGAGATGGAGATGTGGTGGGGTGCCCTCAAGCATCTCAAATGGTAGTGAATGGACACATCTATATGGACATCTATGTAGGTTGGTCCAGAAGACTTTAACTTTTACAAACCTAAGTCTCAGAACAGGATTCTCTTGTTAGCTTGAGAGTTCCAGAGGTGTCAGCCATTGGTATTTAAAAAAATGTAAATGTATAATTTGTGTGAGAAAATGCTCTCCTTTCCTCTTTGGAAATGCTCACTTGCAAACAAGCTTGCAAACAAGCTTGTTGGCCCAGAAGGGTTTCAGGCCAAAGGAGACTGACCCTTCTATAACGTGTGAGAAAATGCTCAGCCTTGGATACACGTGGCTGCTTTAAGCTTTCTACATCTAGCAGTCACTGGACAAAATACAGAAATAAACCCAAATGCAGAGAGAGCATAAATCAGCATCATAAAAAATAGTAATGATGAATGTTGATACACCAAGATGTATTGGGAGACTGAATAAAAGATCAGGAGCAAATGCATTTATTTACTTTTTATAGCATGCCACTATTTTATTTTCCTCTTGTTACCCCTCCATGTAGGATGTGCTACATAGAGCAGACTTAACCACCTGCTCAGTAGAGAAGCTAAATGCTTTAGAAAAGCATTTTCCATTTGTTCCCTTTAGTGTCCACCAGTGGATGTTCTCTCAGGCCCCAGAAGCAGCTGGTGTTACTCAAATAGCTCATTAAAAGTGCCTTGTGATCTTTTCTGTTGTGTACATGGCACTTTAACCTGTTTGCTCTTGGACTTTCTCCTCTAACAACTTCCCTCAAAAACAAGTTGCTTTTTATTTGGGAGAGAGATTTGTGTGTTGTCAGAGAGGAAGATTCAAATTGGGCACAGCATCATAAACACAACACTTGCAAATCTCTCTGCTTTTAGGCAGTAGGAAAATGAGTTCCTAGCATTTGCTAGTACTTCTCCAGACAAGGGTGTTCATTAAACAATGTTAATGTTTTTCTTCTCTTAAAAGCCAAACTATGGTATGAGGCAGCCTTGTGTTTAGCAGTTGCTCACTGACTAAAAATCCTATGGCAACCAATAAATGGAAGCCAAAATATGTTGCAATATTATTTTAGAGGACTCGTCTGCTTATTTTTACAGTTAGCCTTGCATAACCTTCTACATTTTTGGACTCTGCCTTATGTATAATATTTCTTAAAGTTTCCATTTATTTCAATTGTTCACTGCACATCAGGAAAACTCCTAAAAGAATTAGAAAAAATGAGTCACAAATACTTTCCCTTTATAATGTTATCCTGCACTTCTATAACCCATTTATGTATTGCCCTTACATAATATTTATTTGCTGTTACAATTTTGCTATGCATCTAACACTAATTTCTTTAATATGCAAAGCAAAGATGAAAAGTGTCATGATAGCTTAAAATATGTTTGCTTCCTGAGATTTAAACATGTGAACACAACAAATGATATCTGCCTTCCAGCTGAAGTCCAGAGCTGGGTTTCCAGCCTGAGCCATCACATACCTGTCTCAAGAGTTTAAGGTTTGCAACAGTCTTTTTTTTTTATTAGGTTGTTGTGCAGATGCATCTTTATAAGCAATGAAAAGCAGTGTAATGCTAGGTTTAAAATGACGCGTGAAAAAATACATTCAGTACCAGTGCAGCTCAAGTGTTTTGTGTATGCCCATCTCTATGTTACCCTGGCATAGCTAATTGTTACCAGCAGAATATCAAAGTATCAAAGACTACATCTGTAGGATTCAGCCTTAGAATATATAGACTATACACAGAAATTATATATTTCTCTTATCCCACAAAAATATCTTCAAAATCCCTGCCGCCTGTTCCTTGTGGCCAGTGGTGTAGCAGTTTATAAATTCCTTCAAGCTGTCTCTCTATAGCCTGACTGCAATGATGTTGCAACCCCATCACCCATGACGAATTACACATGCAACTCTTGCAAAATTGTATTTTGAATAAATAAAGGCTTGGAACTTTATCCCTGTCTTTCTTCAGCATGTAGGATGGAAATGAACAGGTTTGTGTGCCGGCATGTGAGCATGAGGCTGTGTGTGCACCCGCATAAGTGAACAGTCCCAAAGGAGAGAAGGGGTGGACATGCACCATTCTGCTCTGTGCACCAAGCTGGGCAAGAAGCTGAAACAGGAAATTATGACATGTTCCTCAGCTGCTTCAGAGCAACATAGCTTATTTCTTCAGCAATAGGAGCTGGGAAAGGTTTGGTGCTTCTATAGGCTCGAGATTTCCAACAAGCAGCGCTGGCAGCTGGAAAGGGACGGAGCTGATGATGGGAGGTGGCAGCACCCTGACCTTCACCTTTTTGGGAAATCCTTTCCCATGCAAATACACAGGTTTTGTAATTGAAAATTCATGTTATCTTGTGCATATATAGAAAAATGACAGAGAAAGCAACAAGTTCAGTTCTTAGATTCTTTAAATACCTTCAGGTGGGTTTCAGAACACAGAGCTTTAGGTTTCTGCAGGAAGGATGTCTCAGTTCCTGACAGTTCATGGAGACCCAATCTGCCCAGCCTGTGGAGCCCAGAGAGTGATTTATGTCATCCCAAAGCAGACCCTGATATTTGATCAGATTAATGGTGCACTGCATCCATTGCCTGAGAACTATTTTGTTTTTAAAACAGTGAACAAAACATGTCGCTCAAGTACAGAAGGCAGAGTTGTAGTCACCAGGAATCAAGAGAGCTGTATCCTACTTTTGGCCTGACACAGAGGCTAACAAAATAAATGTAATAATTTACATTCCCATTGGTTTCCATGTACCTTGAACAAGGACATTAATCATAAGAAATAAAAGAAGCATGTATGCAAATAGATAGTTTATACACTCAGAAGTATGCATTTAAACATAATAAGGTAGAATATATCTGTTCATATGCTAATCCTATTAAAATGTAAACTTGGGTTGCAAGTTCTTTGGGATGAGGACAGGAGATTTTTTCTTTTTATTTGTATATAGCAGCATAATAAAGTCGATATGCCTAGGATTGGAGGTCCTTCTGACAACTGAAGTAAAATTAATATATTTGAATGGTTGAATAGTTTTTGAATCAAGTACAGGATGTCTTATCTTATGAGATCACCAGCCTTCTGCTATTCTTCAGACAAGGCCTCTGCTCTTTTCTAATCGAATTCTTCGTGGATATTTTGTACAAATTTTATCTATGAACTTTAGCTGCAACTGACCTAATATTGCAAAACCCATTTCTCACAGACCCTAAGCAGGTTTTAACCCAGCTTTTGAAAGGAAAGCAAAATATAATAATCTACTTCAGCAACTGGACTCAGAAAAATATCTATTAAGGGTAAATGAAAACAAATAATTTTCCTTCCATTGTCTTTCTCTGATGAAAGGTCATATAAAAATCTCATAAAATTAGGTATTATTTGTCATTTTAGATGCTGTCTACATACCTTTTTAAAAAAAACCATACTGTATATTTTCTGAAGGCTTTCTTTAAAGCAATAATATTTTAAGTTACATTAAACACTGCATTACATTGTGCACTGTATAACTACACTTCAGAGTAAGCAATCATATAAGACTAATGAGATAAAAAAGAGATAGAAGTTTTTTCAAAGTTTAAATTCACAAGTTTGATAAGCATGGCTTACTGGTTTATAAAACTAAACTGAATGAGACAATGTCAACAGTGATCCTTTCTGATCTACACTGATGTTTTGTACAGTCCTGTCTGGTTTATTTCTGTTGTTCACTTTGTGAATTTATTTATTTATTTATTTATTTATTTATTATTTATGCTCAGTCCTGACAAGTAGTGGAATTATTTCTAGGAACAAGGCTTTTGTGTTGATAGTCATAGCCTTGAACCACTATTAGGAAAGTTCCTGTGCCACTCTAGTGAGCTGCCCACATTGATCCATCTCCAGTGTTGGGACCTGATTTCAAGTACTCCAGAGCAACAATTCTCCCTGCAAAGGTCCTCAGGCTTCAGTCAGTCTGCAAAGCCTTTGCTTGGAGTTTCAAAGCATGAACTTATCTGAAGCCAGCACTGGCAGACCCTCGTGGGCTCCTCTGTGTGAAGGGCTGTGGAGAGTCCTGGGAGGAGGAGCTGCAGCTTGGCTTTGCTACACACCCCCAACCCAGCCTTTAGAAGGTTTCACACAAAAAGAAGTGCTGCAAGGGCAAATTCTGTACCTTCATGAGGTGGAGGTATGATGTCCTCTTGTTTATAACCCAATATGGTGTTTCTTGCAATAGAAAATGCTGGTGTTAAGAAATATTGTTGCAAATTATGTGTCCTTAGTGCTTGCTGGAGGTTATTGCAAGACACATTTACTGATCTGTTATGGGAGGTTAATTATAACAAATCCCCCTTGGAATGAACAGCCTTCATGAAGGGGAGGTTGTGAAACAGGGGAAGAGAAAGATTAATTTATTTTTATAAAATAGTGAAATTAGACAAAGAGAGGAATGCAGAGCACTCTCTCCTCCCTTCTCACAGCTCGATACATTCCATGGTCCCTTTTTTTTGTTGCTACTCTGTCACTTGTCCCACCTCCCATTGCAATTCACAATTCCCAGTCAATGTATTCAAGAATTTCGTACTTTCACACATGACATCTCTCCAGCTTGTACTGTAATGCTTTCTCCTCTTGTATGGTAACAAAAGTTTTGTAGTTTTAGGGTTTTTTTTTTTAAGACTGTCTTCTGGAGTGTTTTCTTCTGTCCCTGGTTTAAACTTTGTATTTATGTCTGTTATGATTGTACAGTGCAACTAAAATGACAGAAATCCAATAAAGTATTTTCAGATGTGGGTTTTTTTAAAGTTCAGAGTTTTTAAACAACCTGTGTGTGTTTTGGAGGCCTGACTTGTTTGTTATTTTTGGTGCTGAAGTTGAACTGAACTACAAAAGCCAAGAAATGTTGTAAGCACAGCTCTAACTACTGTGTTGTAATCTTATTTCATTCAGCTGCTGAGGGCTTATACGGCCACTGAAAGGAATGAAGTCCTGGCCGAGTACTTTTCCAGTGAATTTGTTAATTTGTTCCGTCCCATCACCATTTTTTGTGTACCTACATTCAAAGTCAACTTTCACTGATCACCCCAGGTGAGACACAAAAGGAGAGAGGACGAAACTGAAGTTTAATGTAGTTTCTAAACTTCTCAGGAATTATATTCTTTAAGATCAGTGGTTTCTAAAAGTTTTGTTGTTTAGTGGTTTTAGTAAGTGGTTTTAATCATCATAGTTTTGAAACTCAATATTCCTATGCAAAATATCTCAAATTTCAGAAAGAAAAGGTAATAAAAATAATTCACATTATCAGAGCAACTTGAAAAGCATTTAGCTGGCATTTCACCCAGGAACCTAACTGCTGTTTTGATCCCATTCATGTTGGAGGTAGCTTACAAGTTCCAGACATGTGTTCAGAAATAACTGTTTGAAGCTGATTTTCAATATACAAAAAACATTTTGTATAATTTTTTTTATTATTAGATATTTTAAAATTATATTAAATCTATGTAAGCATTACCTATAATTAATACCATATAATACATATTATACATAAAAATTATTGTATAGTGTAAAAATATATTTCTGAATGAGTGTAATTAGAAAATACATATTTACTTCTATGTATTTTTACATATTTACATCTACGTATTTATATATAGACAAACCCAAAGACCATTCTGTGATCTCTTCTGTTCAGCTAGGTAATGAATGAGTTTCATGCTGCATGACAAAGGGTTATTTTGTCAGGATGCTCTGTCATTCCTTTCATACAAACAGGGCTAAGCAGAACCACTAGTGACTAAGGAGCAGGTTGCAGGTGCCTCATTGCACAGACTGTACTTTCACACTGAGGAGCTTCTAGGGCAGAATGACTCAGGTAGCTGATGGTACCAATGTCTACAGGAAAAAGGAAAAATATTTAGGTGGAAGGAATACAACAAACTGATTGAAGGAACTCAAATCTCCATAGTCATCCACCATCTTCTTGGTCTGAATCTATTAATTTTGCCCTTCCCTTCCCTTCCCTTCCCTTCCCTTCCCTTCCTCACATTTGCTCCCTTTGGACTTCCCCCTGTCCTGTGAATGGTACTGAGGCTCCTGAGTCATGATTTGAGGAGTGCAGTGATCTGATGAAATAAATTATTGTTAGAGAGAAAAACTCTATTGCACAGTTTCTCCCCTTTAAAATCTACAGTGTGTGAGGGAAATATTCCCCTCTTCCATTCCCTACGTGTTTGGAAAGCCATACAGAAACTGAAAAGTGTGGACAATTTTTGATTTTCGTAATTGCTGCAGGACAGTTGAGGCTTTAAGCTGTAGCACAACCACTATCCCCAACTCTTATTACATTCAATCACACTTGAATGCACTGTGGCAGAATTTCATTTTGATTTTGTAAGATTTGGCCTTTTGAAATCAGCATAAATTATAATGTTCCAGTCAATAGTTTGTCCAACAGACAGCAAGTCACTTGATTTTGCTTTAGCCTGTCTCAATCTGTTAAACAATAGGGCTTTTCTTTGCTGAAGTGGGACTGGTGTGCATGCAGTAAGAATAAGCTCTTTCTAACAGCTTTTCTTTGCTTTTCTGTTCTATAGAGAGAGAATTTGTAAATACACTGTATTAAATCATGCTTGGTAGCAACCTGTGAACCATGCTGATAAAAGAAGAATTGACCCAAACTACTCAATCTCAATCTAATGAGATCAAAAGACATCAGGTAATTTTAGCTTATTTATTTGGGGTGGGTATTTTGTAGCTTATTTTTTTTTCACAGCTATTTAATTTTTTGTTTTGGGCTTTTTTTCCCCCAAGAACATCTGAAAACAGAACTGTGAAATGCTGTAGGACAGGGAACTCTTACACCATTTTTCTAGCTAAGAATGAACCAGAAAGCCCACAAGAAGGATTTTTTTTTTTTGCCTTTTCTGGACAATACAATTATGAACTAACTTCTCTGTGTGGTTAACTGAATACCATATTGCACATTACTAATCATCATCAGGAAAGGGATTAAATATGAAACCATCCATATCCAAGATACTTTCCAGGTGAAGGAATATGTTTGCTGACTTTAACCTTTTGTGTATTGATTTTCTCAGTGTTGTTTCTCTTCACTATATTGCAGACCAGATGATGTAAGGAGCTAAAGAAGAAACTGTCTTTGGCACAAAGCTCTTTCTTAAACAAGCATCAAGGTATCCCAGCTATCAGGTTAAAATAAGGCTGATTTTTCTATTTTTAGGCCTACTGCCTATGGCTTACCAATTTGGGGTTCACATACAGTACTATTGTAATCAGAAAAATTAATTTGCTGACATAAGCTAGAGGTATATGTTCTGATTCTTACTCCTTGTCAATTCTAATCAGTTAGTTATTTTTCTGAGAACTGTTTTGGTTGAATATCACAAGCAAATTATTCAAACATTCATCAATATTGAGAAAAACTAAGCCTAAGTTCTACATCGATTTTTTAAAAGCTCTGTGTGGAAATTTTTGACCAGTTAAAGAGAATCAAAGCCTAGGCATTGGCCTTACTGGGACCAGATTTTCATTTTAGATGTTCTATAGGGTCACTGAATTCTTTTTCTTTCTAATTTCTAAATGGAAATCTAAAGATTTAAAAAATCTTTAAAAGTGCTTACACAGTGATGTACATCAGTAATGTACATAATAAGTTTAAAAGTAATGACCATCTGCTCTCTCAGGATTTGGCTCCTTATTGCCATATTGAGGAGGATGATAGGAATTAACCTTTTAGGTACTTTTTCAGGGACAAAAAAAAAAGAGGCCGTTTTTTTTTTTCCTTGCTATCTTTCTGCCTGGATGCTGTATCTAATTTCCTTTGAATCCTGAGGTGTACATTTAGATGGGGGGAGGGGGGGGTGGTGGTGTTCCAGTCCTCAGGATACCATTCTCTTTAGTGGATATTGGGATATTTCATATTCACCTTCAGTTTTGCATTCATTAGGAGTCATCCTATACTCTTAATTATGCTCATTTGGCAAAAGCTGAATCTCAGCAAACCAGAACCTTGGGTCTGGAGTTTCTCGTGGCCTGTAACAGTGGGGTTTTTTTTTTTGGTTTTTTTTTTGTTGATGTTTTTGTTTTTGTTTTGGTGGAGTTGTTTTTTAATATTTTTTGATTGTTTTTTTTCTTGTTATTGTTGTTTGTTTGTTTGTTTGATTGCTGTTGTTGTTTTGGTTTTCTTTCCTTTTAGAGAAGAAGAACGGATAAAAGAATGGTCCTGTTTTTTCCTCTCATTTCTGAAGAGAAATTAAATAACAGCCATGGTTCTACATTATGGCCTTCCTCTCTGCTTAGCTTTAATTTTAGTCATCTTTTGCTGGTTCCTGTCATACCCAGTTCCTGAACTCTCAATACAATAAATGTTATTGTTCATGGGAAGAATGAGTTTCATAGATGTCAAGTCATCAACAATCAGCTGGCCAGTTGCCTGAAACTTTTTTGTTTTCTTCATGGGACATAACTACAAGCACTTATTCATACAAATGAGTCTTATACACCTAAGCAGACCTATTGACAAGAGTGGTGAATTGAAAGTGAGAAAAATCCAAGGTTGTGCAACATCTCTTAAATCTAGGACTGAAGTTCTAGTTGTCACAAATCTTTAGCTGATGGCATAAATTTACTTGATTTTGGCAACATATACACCCCTATTTTTTAAAATTAATTTTTATTTTTTTAAAAGGCAGATGAAAGAAATCCATTTCAGAACTAGCAAATTGTTTTGTATGTGATTTCAAAAGAAAGGGATGATATGTTTAGGGCAAAGATAGGTGCTCTTGATATGTTTAGTAAAAATATGAAATTGGATCTATCTCATGCTGTTAAAATCTCATTGAGTATTGATTTCTCTGAAAGAATGTACTAATACAGAGAGATTGTTGTCTTACTTGATATATCAAACACTTAAGTTCAAGACTGTGGAAGACAGACATGACAAATTTGACAATGACACTATGTAAAGAGGAGGAAGGAAGCTGAAAGGTAAAAACTAGTTATTAGAGAGCAATATAATGAAAGGGAACATTATACTTCTTGCAGTAGCAGGAACGGGAATTCATATTAATTTGTTCAATAATACAAGATGAAACCTGTACAAGTTTACAATATGTTTCAAGCAAACATTCAGAGAGTCTCAAAATGAAGCTAAGAAGGGAGAAACCCACTTTGACCTTGCTTAAAGTGGAAGTTTCAGGCAATAATTATTTATTGTAATTCAACAAGATCACATTAGGGGAACCATCAGCTTGAAATGACTGGTATCTGAGGAAATCTCACGTGCAGATTTCTGAATTTACTATCATGAAGGTCTTTTGCCACTCCCACAGCTGTCATTACATGGGATGCTCCCCCACCTTGTTTAATTTGCAGCATGTTTCCTTTCTCCTCACCTAATATGAGCTCTTCTCAGCTTCTTTCTAGGGAGCCAAACAACACCTGTGCTCCTCACCTGAGGTGGGATTCAGTTACTTGAACACAGGTATCTGGCACTGCTTGAGACACCTTGGGCTGGCCTGCCCAGCCTTCAGCTGCTGGCTGAGAGAATGCAGGTGTCCTCTAAGCTGGGGGTAAGGCCTGTCACACCAGCATGTCTTGTGCATCTCAGGTATTATTAAGATACTTGCTTAGGTCTCTGACAGTGTTTTACATGTGAGCTTGGTGTCTGGGCTACCAGTGAAGTTCAAAGAGCTGCTCATCTTGTTCTAGTCACCTGCATGTAGCCCCTGACATGCCTCTCAAACCCTGTTGACATCTTCAGCTTTACTTCTCAGCAGTTTATAGCCTCTCACCTCAGCCCCACAGCCTTGCCCCCAGGTTACCCACTCCTTTGCTCAACAGCAAGCCCCCCAGTACCCTGCAGGCTCCATCTGTTCCAGCCCAGGGCAACAAGAGTGCTGGTGTTGACTAATAGCTTGGCAAGTGTGTCAGTGACAGTTCTCTAGCTCACTGGGGAAGGATGAGAATCCTCTGCTGAAAGGAAGCTGATCTTTCTGTTAGAGTCCACCAAAAGCTGTACAGAGGACACCACGGCTGATGCACAAGAAAATAACTCATGCAGCAATTCTGAAATGCCATGATATTTGTTTCTCTTCTCTAATACCGGTTCAATAATTCTGCCTTTCTGTTGTAAAGTCGGAATCCCTCATCTGCATTCTGTGAGTCAATTATACTGGTGGCAACATGAGGTGTCTGTGCAGTGACTGGAACTATGCGAACTTTGAACAGAGGATTTGTTTCCCAACAGTTAATTTGACATTTCCTCTTGTCTGGTTGGGTTGCTTTGGTGTCTTACAAAAACATATTTCTTCTTTTTTCTTCTCCTAGCAGCTGGAGCTGGTAGCTACTTCTCATAGAGGAGATTCTTTTCTCCTTTACATCCTGTTTCAAGGTGAATTTTATTAATATCTCATGTGCGACAAACAATCTTAGTAATTTTAGTATTTTGTAAAATGTCTTTTTTTTTAATGTTAAAAAAACCCCACAGAAACCTATCTGGAAATCCATATTCAGTTTTTTTTCCACAGTGGAAACTGTGAATTATTTATAACGGTAGTTTGATTATATTAAAAAGCACAATCCCAAGTCTGCAGTACATTACTGGCTCCATTCCTTGCCTAAAACAGGCGTGTTTATATTTTTCCTCAGTAAATATGTGATAATTAAATGCAAATAGACCATATTTTTCAAATGAATTCCCAACCCTGGAAACTTGGATGATGATAATCTTGCCTAATAAATGCACAACTGCAAGTGAAATCAAAGTTTACTGAAGCAGAACATTCTTAGCAGTCAGTAGCAGCCATCATTTAGTGAAAAAAAACATACAGGATTAATATAGACACATCATTGAAGAATGGATAGCCCAAAGGTATTTTATAATTATGGAATATACCTAAGTATTAATTGAAAACACTGTGCACTCTTTATGGGATGTTCTCAGCTAATCCATTCCTTTAAATTATTAGGCTATATTGAAGTCATGCCTAAGGCTGTCATCAGCTCTCTTGCATGTTCCCCATTGTGTGTGTTATCCCCTGTTTCTAGGTCAGTTTTTCAGCCTTTTCCTTTCCCCTTGTGAAAGAAAACAATTTCTCTCCCATACATTTCATTTATAAAGAGACATATGAATGTTTTCTGGTTGGCAACACCTGGTCTTCCTCTCCCTTACAGCCTGAGGTCCTGGGTCTCCCTTGGAGCTAATGGAAGGGCTTTCATATTGCTCTGATAGTTCTCTCATCCCATGAGCAGCTCTATTTCCCCCTCTTTTTGATGAACCATGTCTCTCTGACGTCTTTCCAAATCTGGGCTAAAGACAGAGGAATGTAGAATCCCAGAGAAGAGATCACCAAAGAAACAACTATTGCCTGTCTAGCCTGCAATGAGAAACTGACACATCATCTGTAGGCATCCTTGTTCCCACCTCCTTTTCTTATTCTTCCCAGAATGCTACACTTTTACACAGCTGTGGTTTAACATCTGGAAATATATCATCGTATGCCCTTAAGAAGAGCCTCTAAGTGTGGGATTTTGTCTCAGTGGCAGGATGCTGGCAAGAAGCCAAGCATTGTCTTTGTACTACCTGCCTGGTTGTTCTCCTTGTCCTAAATAACTCAGTTTTCCTTTCTGGGATTCCTGTAGCTGCACCCCCAAGGCCATATTCATAAGGTATTTGGAAAGATTCCTATGAGTTTATCCCCTTCTTTCCTTATGACTTCCTCACATTAAAACTGTTTTCCCCTTTTGACTAATCCTTCTTAACAGTCAAAGACAAAGGCTGCATTTTGCTCACTCTTTATGACTTTATGAATGGGGGAGAATATTATACAGCCCACAGGAAGCATGAATTTAAAGTCTGATGGCTATTCCTTCTGTAGCTCTCACTTTCATGCAGTACTGTTTCCTTGCCCAAACCTGGAGCAAGAGAGCAGTTGCAGGGGAGGGAAAGGCAGGTTCCTGGAAGAAGGAGTAGCTGACAGGATGTTGCTTTTGTTGGAAAAGATCCGTCCTGTTGACAACAGGGAGGACCCAGTAAGGCTGAGTGTTAGCTACCAACCAAGCAGCACGCTGCCAGAGTGTGGAGGCCAAACTTTCTATCTTCCTGCCAAGAAAAGGCATTTAAATAAGGACTGAAGTATGATTTCAATTTCACTTCAGTTTAATGCAGACAGCAGAAAAACACAGTGACTCACTCAATACATTCTTGCCTGTTCAACAAATAAAATTTCCTCTCAGAAGCCTGCAATTTTGCATCGGTAGAGAGGAATAGTGAACACTCGCTCCTAGGATGTACACAGCACAGTAGCTGAGATTTCATGCTCAGAAAAGCCAAGAAATGAACATGTTGATAAGTTCTCAAAAAAGGCCACAACTAATATTAGTTTTTTGTTTCCTTCACAGATATAAAAATAACTGCTTTAAAAAAATATGAAAGAGCAATAAATGATCCTATTCCCACAGCTTTAAATCTTAAAACAGCAACCTCAAACCTTTTTTTACCCTATTTACTATTTACCCTTGTGTCCTGTATCTTTCATGCTCATGTTCATACATCATGTTTGTGATGTATGTTGAGGGGAGTGAGCCAAAGGGAATGGCTGAAGGTTGTATTGCCACAGATAAGGGTGTAAAATTACTGTGTAAACTACAAATTTACTCCATAGCATTGCTACACTAAACAGTGATGGGTAGGGGAGATTTTTTTTCACTTTCTAAGTCCTCCCTTTCTTGTGGTCCTAATGCCTGAGCAGTTTCTCCGTCACATAGCCAAGGCCAGATGATCCCCAAAAGTTGGCAAATGTATTAGCCAGTGGCATTGTTTGTTCTTTATCTGAAGGTGACCAGGAGATATGAATAACAGCTTAATTTTGGATTTTAGATGCAAGCCTGAGGTTTTCACTTTATGTAATGCTTTCTGAAATGTCCTGAAAAGAACTGAAGAGTTAGGCTGAAGTCCAGGAAAGGAAATGAATGGTAGAAATGATACATAATCTCCCCTGACATCCTGTTAACATAGCCTCGTGCTTAGCCCAAGAGCTCTCCCTTGCAGAGCTGGCAGCGTGAGCAAGACCCTGCCTACAAATGTGTTTTTGCAGCCCTGTCCTGGTTTGCTGTGCACCACAGCCTTTACTGCATGCATCTCTGTGTTTGCTGCTGTGACACTGGGCTGAGAAAGCCACACTTTGTGTGCCACATCCCACCCCTCAGCGCTCCCCTGCACTGGAGCGTGGTGGCCCAGACTGGCATGGCTCAGGTCATACAGGCTCGTGTCTTATCTCAGGCATATAGAGCCTGGCTCAAAGTCTGCTAAATGCAAAAGAAGGATTTTAACTGACTTCAGGAAGTTGTGCTCAAGTCCTTTGGGAAGAGCTGGGATGAAGGACAGGAAGTACAATGTAATGCGAGGTGGATTTTTTTGCCAAATAATTATTTATTTATGAATGTATTTATTGACTTCTTTGATGTTTTAATCACTGTGGAAGCACAGCAACCTGATGGATCTTTATTAACATACATTTAAATACAAAAGAGGCAGTTTACTTTTCAGCAGTTTGAGCACCTGCAATTCACATTAGCTTCAGCTGGAATTCTGTGTGTTCAGCAAATTAAACATTCAGTAAACAATGTTATAACAGCGTTGACTTTAAGATGAAATCATAAATGCATGAAAACAGGACAAAGCCTATAGCTATTTGTAGCTATATTCAAGCCTTTTGCCTCTTGGTCCTGGAATAGAAGGCTGAAAAAGATCTCAGGGGCTGTGGATTAGCTCAGCTCTGTAATTATAGCACCTGAGATGAGAGCTGCTGCTTTGCTTATATTAGATAACCAACACAAAATTGTCATATAAAAGGAGGATTAATTTTTTATTACAATACTAAAACCAAATTCACCTTTGAGCTGAATTATTCTGATTTGCAAAGTCCTGCAGGCCACCACCTTTCTTGCTTAATATGCTGAGACTACTAATTCTCCATTTCTGGTGGGAAGAATTGAGAGGGTGTAATTTTATGCAACCTTATTTTGCTTCTGCAATAAGTCCTTCCCCATGGAATCCCATTTGTGCTGTTTGCCATCTAATATCCATGCATCTGGAAAAATCATGGTGCAAAAAATGAGTATCTTAATAAACGTACTGATCCCAAGTATTTGTACATGGTGAGTAACTTGACCTACTAAATTTGATCCATTAAGAGAGACTTAAGGATCACTCAGGCCCTGTTTTCAGGTCAGTCCCAAAGTGTATTAACCTGTTTTGAAATGCCTGGAAGCTGTGGGAAATACCCACTGAATACGCTAACAAAGGGAAACTAGAGAGCTTAAATGCAGCCAGAAAAGAAACAAAACCAATTTTCTATCTGCTTTGGTGAGATATTACTGACTCAAGAGATTATACACACCAGAAATGAGATTTTGAGTCCTGCTCTTGGAAATTACCCCAACAGGAAAAGGCTACATCCTTCCTTAGATTTAAAAAATATTGTGAGAAAATCCCGTCATTGTGCTTGCCTTCCCCACCTCGTGCAGAGAGTACCAGGGAGTCATCAGAAATTCTTCAGTGTACTGACACAGTCTCTGACCTTTTGGAGGATTATGGAAGTGTATAATGAGAGGAGTGAGCATTTTGAAGCACTCTTTTTTGGTTTCCTACACAGATACACCAGCATTTTTCTCTGTTCTGATGTCACTTCACACAGTAGTGGGCTTTAAGGAAAAGAGGAGCTAAAGGTGCTCAAAAATGACCCATTATCTACTTCAGAGGAGTAAAAAAGATAGAGGATGGAGAGCATATGAATCTCCTGTGTGGAAAAAAAAAAAAAGCACACAATAAAGAGGAATAAGGTCCCAAACTTCCACTCTCTAAATTTGCAGAAATTAAGAACATACATTTACTTAGAGCAGGTAAAACATTGAGTAAGTTGTTTCAGAATGCCCTGTCTAAAGTGGTCAGGTTCAGGTGAACCACTTCCCTCTCAGCTGGGACCAAGGATTTGGGATGCCTCTGACAGAAAAAAGAGCAACCCCTCCTACTTTCGGAGCAATCAGATTATTTATCCAGTGCCAGGAGCATCTGTTATCACATCTCTTTCAAAGGGATTTTTTCTGATTCATGAAAATTAGGGAAGTGCTCAGATGAAATGTTAGTATTTATTATGAAAGCCTCTCTCAGATCCCTGTACTTCAGGGTGAGTTATGACCCTGTTTCTCTTCTGCAATCCTATTTCTAATACTTCTTTCAGTAAACAACAGCTGACCCTTATAAGTGTGGGGAACTGACTGGCCCCAGGCTCTCTCATCTCTAAAAGAGTGATCTATGCTGTTGCATGGGTGGAGGCTGGGAAGAGAGGGTTGGGTTTCTATGGTAGGGTGTGGGGTATGGGTGTACAGTTTGGGATGGACGGGGCCATCACAAGACTCAGGCTGGTCTTGGGGTACCATAGCTGGTAATTCTGCTGCTGTTTCCCACAAATGAAGCAGTCTTGATGGGATAATGGAGGAACTAGAAGAGATGTGGAGGTTGTAGTTTTATTACAGAAAATAGGAGAGACGAAATCTCTAAAGTGATATCTGCTTGTGGTTTCACCTTTGCCATATGAGAGATAATACTCCTGAGATCCAAGGCACTTTAGTCTGGTTTGCTGCTCTAGAAAACTCAGTGTGATTATTTACCTGGGACAGGGAAAAAGAGATGTGGCAGAGTCTGATTAATCTTCCTCCAAAAAGAGGATGATGATGAACACACAGGCTTCTGGATAATAAGGTCCTGACATTCCATTAGTTATCTAACTGGCTCTGGTACTACAAAGGTGTTTATTGTTGTAAGTTTTGCTATTTGCACAGTGGTTGCCCAAGGCCTTTGTGGCCAGGTTGAAATTCATTTTTATTCCTCCCACTGAGTAGTGGTTTATTTTGTTATAAATCATTTTCACACCTCATGCGAGACAGATGCCATTGTTTTCTTCTTTTCCATTTGAGATTTGGATGGTGATCATAAGGGATTCTTACAGAGCAGATCCTATCACACAAACTGGGGACATTCTGTTAGCACCTTGGCAGTTTCTCATAGACTTCCATGTGCTTTCAAGGAAATTTCTGATGGGCCTCCTACTTGATGGAGGTCTCAGCCAAAGGCAATTTTCTTCAGCATGATGTTTAAATCTGTAGCAACTCCACCTTTGATGCTAGAAATTCAAATGTCATCAGTTTCATGCATGGTAAATAAGAAGAGATAAATAAGGTACAAGAGGAACATAGTCTGTATATACATATCTGTTTCTGATATGTAGTGCTAATGTTGTCAATGTATTTTAAGTACACTCCTAATTGAATCTTTTTCTTGATTTTACAGGAAAGAACTAAACCCCTCTTTCCCAGCTTTTAGCTTCTGATTATTTTCTATTCACTGAACGCTCCTGTATTATTTGGTAATGAGGACTAGGGAGAAATGAATAAGTTATCAAAACAAATCAAAAATTTAAAGATGTGGGTGATGCTGAGTCTTCTAAGTCTCTGTGGAAAAAACGTGTGTGAATATGGAGATCAATTGTACCTTTAATGTGCCTGGATATGGGAATACATTTTTAAATAAATGTTCTATCTGTCAGCTTGAGTAATAAAGGAATTTACACCAGAATGGAGAGAGTCAGCTCTTGGAACTATAGAGCTGTAGCTACACAAACATGCACATGAAGTTAGGCATCTTGGCCTTTACTTTTAGTAGCTACTAAATCTGTCCAAGAAGATTCCTTCAATTTAGAGGCCAGGAAGTGTCCTGCTAGTGGCCAAGGACTGCCTCTGAATTAAAATGTAGATCTCTAATGCTTACGCAGAACTTTGTTCTGGTTACTGACAATTAAAATTGCTATAACATAAAAACATGTCATCTAGGAGTGATGCAGAATCAGTACGACTCAAGAGAATAAACTGGGCCACTTCACAGATAGTTCAGCCATGTAATTTTATCTCAACTTGAAATCAAGATCAGAAACACAGTTAGCTGGCTTTTTTGTACAATCCAAATGGAGATCATTAATGTACTCTTTTATAAATCAGAAATGTCTTCATCTTTAATTTATGTGAAGTAAAGATTATTGTCTCCTGAAGAAAGTATTTGGAGGAGCTATTCAAAACAAATTGAAAGTTATCAAGAAACTTGGAAACAGACCACTCATAGCAGGAGATTGATGTGAAAAAAATGTGCAAAGCAGCAACTGAGAGATAGGAGGAAATGCTTTTTCAGCCAACCTGTAATTAGCTTGTGGAAGTCACAGCTACAGAGAGTCAAGGGTAAGAATATAATTAGATTCCAAAAGAGACTGGAAATATATATTGATGTAATTAATTATAGCTCTGAATATATTTCCTAAAGTGGATTTTTTTTTCAGCAATATTAAACCTCACTCTTCTCTCTGGAGAGACTGTGTTTTTGCAGAAGGCCAAAGAACACATGGGCAGGAAACAGCTCTTAGGTAGTCTGCAGTGCACAAAAGACACTCCTGAGGGAGAAACAAAGGTGCTGTTATGGCATGAGCAGAAGGGCCAGGGAGGTGCTGGGTGGTCTGTGTGTGTGAGACTGACACAATAATGACTTAGACTAATACTCAAACATACAGTCACGGATGCCAGATGGTCACCAGCTGGGACACAAGCCTCATTTTTGAAATTGTACATCCCTTGTAAAATATCTCTGTCACTATCAGTCTCTGCAAACTTTAACAGTCTGCTCAGTTGGCTGAATTTAACAGTACACTAAATATGGCAATTATCAATACTGAGGTAAATATAAGTTACAACTGGAAAGTTTTTCAAAGGCAACTCATATCATTAGTTTACATAAATTAAGAGGCTACTGTCATGTGCAAAGACCACATGGAGCTTTCCAATATTGCATATTCATTTTTCAGTGATATGATGCAATGCTAGGCAGTGCTCTGGAGATGACAATGTTTTTACTGGGGGCTTATTTTGCCCTTTCTTATCACAGAGGATAGGAGCTAATATTTTCCTCAGGATTTAAACATAGCTTAGCAGCTAACACGTTAGCAAAAACAAAGTAATCAGAAATGGGGTGGTGCAATCCCAAAAGTAAAATAAAACCTACACTGGAATACTAATAAAGCATGTGATAAAAATACTGAAGGTTAGAAGTTCTTTTGCAAATGAGGAATAACAAATTTCTGCAACTTCCATACTTGGCAGGAGAGACTTGTGATTGCATTTGCCATGGGAGGTCTGGTGGTACCATCTTCCTTGGTTACTTGATGCTCGTAACCAAACAGATTCAGCTCCCTTGGGATCTGCTCTTTGTTCCAAGCATAGTTTTGACAGAGGACCATGTGCAGAGTTATAAAAAATATTTATGAAAAGAAGGAGATTGTGTAACTGAGGTGATAGACATGGGCACATATGATCCCTTGACGTGCTCACTGAAATTTAGGGGTGCTTCAGGGAATTTGCATAGTTCTTTTGAGTGGGATTTCATCTTGCCCAAGGTAACAATTATCTTCGAGGTTTTTTTGTGTTTGGAATACACTGGGAAAATATTTATAGGTGATCTCTGACTATTTCTTTGTTTAGATTTTCTGTGCATGATGAATCAATTCAAACTAAAAAAAAAAAAAAATCAAAATAGAAGTCTTTTGCACTGGCCTGATATGGTCATGTTTGGATTAAATTGTGAATGAAACAAACCTGGCTGTATTTGTTTTCCCAGTTGCAGAACAGTCCAATTTCATAAAAAGACTGCTAGAAGCACAGAAAGGGTATTGTAAGGCACTACAGAAATACACTGATAAAACTGTGTGGAACGTAGTGTCTGCTTTCAGTAGCAATATAACCTTGAATCTTAATAGGTAACAGAAAGCTGGAAACCTTTGTCTATCTCTCAAAAATAAACTGTTCCTTCTAACAAAGCACAGACAGATCATTTTTTGTCACATATCTCTTTTGGAATAACTGCCTTCCATCCATGACCAAAAAGTGAATGCTAGATCAGGGCTGCAACATCTTCTTTCCTTTGAGGAACAACTGAAGCCACACCTTAATATGAATTTTCACAGATCTGATTCTAAATGTGAAAAATTGCAATATTCTTCTAGAAAAAAAGACAACTTATATCATCTTAAAAAAAAAAAAACAAAAAAAACCAAACCAAAAAAATTTGCATATTTTCAAAGGGGCTGTTTCCTGAATGTCCTTTTCCAGGCCCTTCTTGTATCCATAGAGAATTGAGTATGCATTTTGCTTCTCCTTATTTACAACAAAACATTGTTCTTGCCAGAAACTTGCCTGTTTTATGGAAACCAAGCTGGCATGTTTTCTTCAGCAGTGGTCTGAACCTTTATGGTACCAATGCCTTACGAATGCCAGTTTAAGTTGCTGGTGATGAGTGACCCACTGGCTTGAACCCTCATTTATTCTAAACTCGCTTGGAGAGGGATCTGCTTCTTCCTCTCATTTTTTCAGGCTCCAACTGGAAGTTTAGTCAGTTTGGCCTAATAAAAAACAAATTTAGAAATGCTGAATATACCTTTTGCCCACTCCT
This sequence comes from Thryothorus ludovicianus, assembly GCA_013397245.1. Lineage (NCBI taxonomy): Eukaryota > Metazoa > Chordata > Aves > Passeriformes > Certhiidae > Thryothorus > Thryothorus ludovicianus. The sequence continues at coordinate 636,824 of VZTB01009512.1, forward strand.
TTCCCCCCTTCTTAGTCTTGTACCTCTTTGGGGACATATAGACTTGAAGAAAATGGAAAATGTTGGAGTTGATATTCACTGACAAAAGTATGAAATTCCATTAGCAGGACAAGCATAATTTTGGGCAAATGCAGTTCTAGCAAAGTACAGCCAGTGCTTAAATGCTCACAAAACAATCAGGTGTCTTCCTTTGTACATGCTGCTTTCAAAGATGTATTCATATTTCATGTATTTTACCTAGTAAATGACAGTGAAGTTCATTGCTTTCCTGGATTCCCTCTCTCAAGACTAAGATGCATTAAATGAAATCTATTAATTCTGTTGTAAAGTTGTAGGCTAGAGCACTTGGGATACAGGAATTATCTCTGAGAGTAGCAACACACTAAAATGGAATCATGATCATGATGAGAACATCACACCCTCAGAGAGCCACTCGCCACTCACAAAAACAGTAAAACCAGACAGCATCTCTTAAACTTTCTGTCACAGCCTTGACTCAGAATGCAAAAGCATAGCTAGAATAGTTTTGCAGCCTGTGCTTCCAAGTTGATTCTTTAGAAATCCAAAAACATGTGCCTGACAGATGTTGTGCTCAGTCTGATAAGTTTGCATATGGCACTGATGAGTTGTAGATATCAAAAAAATTATTTGGTTTATATAAGTAGGTATGTCCAAGTAAAATCTATGAGTATTAAGTGGTTATTTTTCAGAACTGATGTAGCTTGTGACTGGAATATTAGTATTCTGCTTTAGGCTTGCAATATGTAGGAAATCAACATGAAATAATTAATTTATCTTCGTTTTTTTAGATGTCTTATTAGAATGCAGCAATTAAGACCTTATTTCAGTAATATTTTTTACAACAAAGTAAGTAGCTCTAAGAATCTATAATTTCTTCAGGTTTTTTTTTTTTGCTTTTTTGTTGTTTTTTTTTGTTGTTGGTTTTAGTTTATGAATTACAGTGCTGTAGACATTTTCATTACTTAGGATTGTACTTCATGGGATTGTGGGCAGGATGGATGGAATCTTCAATGGAAAACTACATTTTCCTTTAAGAAGTATATCAGCTCTAGCGTACCTGTTATACATATTCTTATGATCTTCCAGAGGAAAATAACATTTCCATTTGTAAATATAATGAAGAAGAAATCTGTGGGAAGTTTTCTTTCATCCTTATCAGAAACCTCTCATGTCACACTGTCTTGCAGCCTGAACAACATGTGAAAATCCAACGTGGGAGTACAGGAATTAGTTCATGTAAGGATTTAATTAATATCTAGGAATTTCCATAATCACTCTAATGCCTTCTCAATTTTTATCTATCACAAAAAATATACTAGAATGAACAAATCTTGGTTTTTGTGAAAAAATGCCGTTTGGTTACTCTAAAACTGAAAGTCTGTCTTGCTCTTTCCAAATATGATGTCTTTCTTTCCAAGAGATCAGGGCAGTGGTGAGCAAAACCTGAAGACAGCCTGTGTTTGGAGCATTCTCTTTTCAACATGAGTTGCCATTTCAATGAGTTGCTTATGACACAGGGAACTTCAGCCCTTGTCAAACAAATTCTTGTGGGCACAGGAGTGTTACAGAGCTTTAAGGGAGTAGCACTTTTCTGATTCTCATTGTCTGCTGTGGAAGACAATACCTACTTGGATTATTACCCTCATTTTACCTATGGGTACTGGGTGACTATCAACCCATGTGCTTTTGAGGAGCTTGACCCAAGCAATTCACACAGGGTCTGCCAGTTTGTTTGCAGCAGAACGTACTTAACTTGTAAATTAGCCAGTTAGTCCTCAGAGGAAGCCTTGAAGTTAACACAGGGCTAAAATCCCAGCTGCTTCCAGAGAGTGAGGTGCTGAAGCTACAGATCTCTGGAATTCATCACTCCTTAAGGATGTAAAGCAGCTCTGTAAAGTACGTCAGCTCTTCATGGTTGGTGGAGGACATCCCAGCAAGGTCTGCAGGAGTGTGCTGCATTCCAAGAGTGGCTGGAGCCTTTCCTAGTTCCTGACTTGCCTGTCCCGGCTTTTTGCCATGTAATTGCTGGCAGTGCACATGGACCAGCCATGGATGTGTGGGTGAAGCACCCTTCTTCAGTTTAGCAAAAACATAATCCACTGACACATAAAACATTCAGATCAACACTCCTTGAGGTATTTTCCTTCAATTTGACTAATACAGAGAAATTCCCCAGGTGACTTTAATTTTACTATTGTGGTTTCACAGCTCTGCCCAACAATGAAATCAAAAATTATTAAAGTAGAGAGGTTCAGAGAGGGGTGATAATTCACTATGAAAGATGGACCTGCCAAAACTAGCCTGTTTCTCTGTTCATGGCAAGTCTACAGGTTGGCTGTGGTTTCAAGACATTTATTTATGATATTAATTTGCCTGGTGTTCTCCTGAAAATTTAATTTTATGCTTAGGAGGTATCATACAGAATTTGCTTCAAGTAATTGAACTGAAAATCTGAGCTGTGTTAGTTAATTGTGGTTGCTCATAGGTAGTTACATGAGATGGCAGGAGTACAACAGAAATGGAAGAAGTTGAGAACAGGAAAAGATTGCCTTGGGATGAAGTCTGTCTGGGATGGGCTGTTGAACTACATAAATAGAATTATTTAAGCCTCTAAAAAATTGGTGTGTAGTAATCATAAAACCAGAGAATGGTTTGGGGTGGAAGGGATTTTTACAGGTTATCTGAAAGATGTGGGCTTTAAATACTGTAAAATGAAGACAGAACCAGACTATTGGCTTTAAGAAGAGGATAAATGTATTTTTTCTATAGCTGTGTTTCCACAAAATAATTATCTTTATGTGGGTCTAATTCTCCCTAGCAGACATTTCTGTAGCACACTATCTTATAATCTGGGTTTACCTGCCCTTAAGGTAGGATCTTAGGATTTTAAGGACTCTTCTCTGTTGTTTAAGGTGTAGGTCTAATACAAACTCATTTTTACATTTGTGCAAATCCCTGCCAAACGTGTTTGGGAGTATTTGCTTAGCTTCTTTTTTCTTACAGAAGGAACATTTGCCTCATATGTTACTGCCACTGATTCCTCTTTGAGGCCAAATTATTTTTAGTGGAGATAAATCTTTTATAGAACTAAATTTTTTATTACTCTAAATACAAAATATTTATGTTCCATTACATATTTACAATCCTATTCATGAAAAAATAACAGTCATCCTAAAGAAGTATTTCCTTGGGAATTATTAAAAAAGAGAAGAAAAAAGGAAGGAAAAGATAATTCCACTGCAATTTTCCCCTATGAAATGAAACGCAGGTAAGATTTACAGGAAGTAGTTAACAAACACTAGATCTGTGCTTACTACTTTTAAGTCCTGCTTTAAAATTCCCATTATAGTGATGGACTGTAACGATTTGTGTAGAGACCTTTTCATAGCCTTTTTCAACAAAAAAATTTTAAGAGGAATAATTACTGCTTGCTACTCTCTGTCTACTGTTGCAATGAAACTAGTTCTAAATTTTGTTCAAACATCTTCAAAGATCTGCAGTATTTCATTAAAAATTGAGCCAAATTAATTTTTGGAGATATACTGTTGAAATTCTGATCAATGACCAAAGCAAAGCACGTAAGCAGTGGGGGTAATCCTGGGAGTTCAGTGGAACTATGATCATGGAACAAGGGAAATGTGTGCTCACTTTTGCTGCATCGTGTATCTCAATGCACAGCAACTGTGGGCCTGAAAGCCAGCTAAGTTAATAGGAGGGCAGTCTCTGAGTCTCTAGATCTCATGAGCCAGCCCATGAAAGATCTTGTGTTCATTCATGTTGTATAGCAGATCAATTGACTTAATTGGATGGTGGATCAAATGTTTCTCCATATTGGCAGATTCTCTCTTCTCTAATTCTCTTTTTTTCTTTTTTTTTTAAATCAAAGGATGTTGCTCATTGCCTGTGACTACTCCAAGGTCATCCCATTCAGCCTGAAGCATTGACCTGGCTGAGAATATGAAATTAGAAATCTCAGTTTTGTTTTCTATGCAGTACATAACATGATTTTCTTCCTGGACTGAAGGAAGTTTTTAGCCATGATATTTTTATCTTCTGGGTAAGAGGCAAGAATGTGTGGGGTAAATGTTTTCTTTCCCATTGCCTTCTTTTCAATAAGTTACTGAAAGGAGCATTTTCCTGACTAGAATTTGCAATAGTCTTCATAATGCACCAAGAAATCCTTTGTCAAGCAATTGTTTCCTGTTTTAAATTACAAATACAAAGCAAACTAAAAAAAAGGGAAGAGACATTTGCTTAGAGGGTTAGAGGTGAGAGTGAAGAGTGGTTGGGCTGAATATGTTCTGTGGCAAATTTCCCAAATAATATTTACATCAGATTTGCTAAACATTTCTTTTAATGTGATGTCAGGTCAAAAATTCCCTTTTTTCTTTGTGTGCCATTAAGACACATTATCCAAGCACAGTGGCTTTGTATTGTAAGAGGACAAAGTGAGTGCACACATCAGTGTATGTTCAGAGTTTCCTGGCATCATGAGCTCAGAGCATTTGCTGCCTCTCCATTGGCACTTGGAGCTCTCAAATTCCTGAGAATACACATGATCACATCAGACCTGGAACCATATTCATTGCATTCACCTCGGAGACTTGCAGTGAACATATAATCATTTCTCTCTAACTTCAGAAACATGACTCCAAGATACTTTTGTTCTGACTCTCCTTCAAGTACAGGAAGTTGAGTCATGGCTGTTTGGAACTGCAGGACTGCAGGTCATGTCCTTGTGTTCTCAGTGGATCCATATGATTCTGATTTTTTTTTGTCATGGTGTCAGAATGAGAGCAAGGAAAGGGTCAGTCCCTTTGCGACTGCACTATTTTTTTCCTGCTGGGATACATACAAATAACTTTTATATCTAATTTAAGTCATGAAATGTTCATCACCTTTTGCATTTCCTAAAATACCCTGCTTCCCATCTGTCTGTGCTTTTTCTAGGGATACAACCATGTGTTTACATCCTCATGTGAGAAGTGAATTTGCTTTCATAAAGGGATAACATGGGCAAGAGCCCTCTGAAGGAATAATGAACAGAATTAAGGAGGAGGTTGCTGTCAGGTGATAAGGGCAGAGTGATAAAACAACTCCCAAAACCTAGTTTCAGGAATATGTAGAAAGTCTGTTTTGACTTTCCAGGTAAACTTGCTAATTTACAAACCTGAATACATGCAGTTATAGGGAGCAGGAAGCAGTTAGAGAGGTTGGGATTTAGTAGGGTTTTCAATACATCTCATCTGGGACAGATGGAAATCTGGTGTGATGGGCTCATGTGGTCCCCGGCACTGAGAGGGGCCTGACCCTCTGGAGTGTTTCAGCTGTTGGAAGAGCCCTGCAGAAGATGAGCATGCAGGTATGCTCCCAGGAATCACTAAGAGCTGGGAAATCTGTCTCACTTCAGCTTCTTTGAACAATTGGGACATTGCCTCTAACACTATTGTTGCAATAGTTCTGAAAAGCCTATAAAGACATTGTCCCCTGGTTCCCACCAGCAGGATCTGTCAACTTTTTTCAATCTTCCGCTCCCACAGCTTTCTCACTTCTCGTGTTCCCCTCCCACCCAGCAAGCCTTTAGTGGCCAAGACCTCTCTGCTGGTCTCTGATCCTCTTTGGTGGCCCAGCTGGTCTCCCTGATCTGTAATGTGATACAACCTCTTCAGCTTGTCTACAGTCAGAGGGTGTTAAACTGTGGCTCAAAATCTTCTCATGGAAAGAAACCGACTGCCTTCCCTCACCAAAAGCTCAAATTTGCCATTCTACCATACTACTCACCATGCCCAATGCATCTTCCTCCTCTCTGATCTGAGTCAGCACCTTTCTGCTTACCAGGAAAGAGGCTTGGCAGGATTGTGTGGAGGGTATTACTGCTCTGGGGAAAGCGTATAGTTTTGGAAAGAACGTTCCCATGGAGATTCCCTGCTAAATTCTCCTTCAGGTTCTCTCAGTACTGAAATGAACCTTAAATTATTTCTTGCAGAGTTCAGTTTCCTGAGATTTAAGCTTATTAAAATGTTGCCTGAGATACCAGTAACTGTCTCAGTCTTTGCTGCAGGGGCTTTTCCCTCGCTCTTCCCAAGGCTTCCAAACAGTATAATTTTCTTTCTTTAACTTGAGGCTCTCTATCCCTGAGCTATTCTCTTCACCCCCAGCCTCTTCTGCAGCAAATCCCAGGGCTTTCTACCTGAAGTCAGTTAATAGCTTGATGTTCTCATCAGGAAGGGAAAAGTGTGATTAACTCTCCAGTGTCTCTTCTGTTCCTCTGAGCTGTTTCCTTGTGGGGAATCTGTAATGCAGCACAGAATTCTCCTTTGCTTAAAACAGGGGCATCACCTGCTCCACCTTCACATTATGGAACAAGACACAATGGGAGCAAAATAAGCAATGTTGTCTCATCCTTGACTTCCAGTCTGCCTTTTGTCATCTTGTAAAAAACAGATAGTCTGTAACAAAGACTATATGACTCAAGAGAGGTGTGGGCAAAATACTACAATTAAACATTAAAGATCAGCCACATAAATATGCTTTCTAAGGAGCACTCCCTGGAAAGATTTTGATTTACAGTTTATAAAAGAGAAGTGCAAATCAGAAGCATTTTGAAATGGATGCTTCTTAGTGCAGAAAGGAGGGGCATTTAAATGTGCACCACATCCAATAGAACTTGTAGAGGTTATTTTACCCAGTAATGCCTTGATACATCTGGATATCATACCCTTTTAGAAGGGATGAAGGGGCTTAGGAGCTGAGAGGTTTTGATTTTCCTTGGGAAGCTGCCTATTTCTTTCTGTTGACCCCAAAGGAAAACAGATCCAAGATACCACCTTGCCTTGATCAAGTGCCTGAAGTAATTGAAACTGAGAAACTGATCTGGGTCAAGAGACACCTTCACAGTACGGTCCCTTCTGCTCACAGTCCCTGATTTGTGCCAAGAATTCAGTCCTACATCACCCCCAGTGGCTGCTAACATGATTTTTGGCCTGAAAACAGCAATTACAGTAGAAGGTTAGAGATTCTCAGGGCCATTTAGTTCCTTCTTCAGGAAGAACAAGTTTTTGTTCCCTCCAAGTTTGTCCTTTGGTCCCAAAAGTTCATATCACACAGAAAAACTGGTAGTGTTGTAATGTAAGTACATTTTATGCCCCTTAAGGAGAATGATCTGTGAAAGAAACAATTAATTTTGTCCACCTAGTAACAAAAGTTAAGAGGTTTGAGTTTTGTTCCAGAGCAAATGATGGGCAAGCTCTGGGAATGCAAGCTGTATGCCATGAGCTCACTTCAAGCCTGTTGGGCTCTTTGGAAAGCAGGTTCTTGTACATTTTATTAGTTCACAGAGAAAGTGTTGAGCCATCCTAGCATGTCCTGTGACAAGACTTCCATCTGTGTATTTGAGCATTAGGAATCGTTCTTCTTGGAAAGCCATGACAGTGCAAAGGCAGAAACTTGGGGCTCATTTATAACTTTTAACTGAAGTAACTGTAGTGAGTGAAGGCACCAGTTAGTTCAGAAAGATCTTAGTAATGATTAACAGTGCTGCTCTATAAAAACTGCCCCAGTTCTCAGTATGGATTGTGGCAAGCTTAAGCACTGACAAAAGATGTTGTGCACTCTTTTTTGCGTCTTTTTTTTCTCTCTCAAGATAGCAGAAGTGTCTATGGTCTCCATCAAAGTCAAGTTTTTCACTTTTGATCTTATAGAGTTTGCTGCTGTGAAGGCTTATGCACATTGACATCCTTAACTTCATTACTACAAGTACTGGAGCAACACATCAAATGTGGGTTTTTCTAAGCCTGTAATTTCAGACAAACAGTTCTGTGCATTTTTCCAGATTGAGTGGTTCCAGAAAGATCAGTAGGTCTGTATGATAGACAAAAATACAACCTTTCCAAAGCTGGAATGACACCACCACCAATGTGAGTGTCTAGACTGTGATATGTGAAAGTAAAAAAATATTTTTCCTCCAGAATTCTGTCCTTGAAACTTCAGGACTGTATAGGATAGAGAATTTCATTTAAAATATACAGAAGACTCTTCATTGTACTTTAAATAAAAAATCAAAGAAAGCTCCTGGTGGTTACCAAGATAAATACTTTTAAATATTCTATACACATGCTTTACTTGTAAATTTACTTTGAATCCTGTGCAGAAGAAGAATTTTGAAATTGCTATTGAGTTCTATACACGAACCCTGCCATTGAGGAAATGGGTGTATCATTTGGTTTAAAATTGCTATGGGGAGGAAAGAGGACTTAAACTACTTCCCAGGGAACAGGGATTATACAGCAATCATGCTATAATAGTTTATTGTTTCTTATACTACAGCAAGTGATAAAAAAGCTTAATATATAACCTAAATGGATGTTTACTTGAATAGTTAAATACTCAGCTTCTTGTGCCAGAGATTTAATCTAGTCAGGACTGCTTTTATATAAAAGTGACTTGTTTGCATTCTGTAGGACATTTCTACTCTTTTATGTGAAGTCTTACAGGTCTGGAGGATTAAAATTGCTGCAGTGTTTTTAGAAAATAATGACTACTAAAGACTCTAAAGTAGTTGGGCCACTAGAGGGAAAAATGTGTAACAAAGGGATTTGTGCTATGAAAATGAATAGATATAGATAAGTAGGAAGGATAGTGTCATTCTTTTCTAGCTCCTAATAAGGCAACTCTAGGAGGTAAAACATCTATGAGCTTCTAATTTTAATTTAAATTATATGCTTTAATATGCTTTTTAATGTACTTTGCATTGTATTTCTATAGTTACATAAAATAGTGCTAATACTTTTACTTCCTTAAAACCTGATATTTTCATCTTAGTGAATGAACTACCTTTGCAAAAGTTTTTAAATTATAATAAAATACAGGAGGCTGACTACATTTAATAGCAAAAGTGAAGTTCTGTCTGGACAAGTGATGGTAGATTCCTCACTGACTTCTAATGGTCAGAATTTCTTTGCTGGAATTTGTTTTAACTCCAGCTTGTGATGCAAAAAATTCCTTGAATATCTTTACTCTGCAGGATGGGCTAGTGTGTCTTCCCTATTTTTGAAGGTAGGACACTGATGGTTTTCATTCATACAAGGCTGAACACAGTCCAATATAGCACATAAACTCATATGCAGGGGTTTTATTTTCATTGTAGCATATTCATTTTGCTCAAATTACTAGCTTTCTTCAGTTCCTGGATTCAGGCAGTTATGCAAAAAAGCTGATTTGTTTTTTTTCCAAAGAGGAATTGACCTCTTTTAGTCAAGAAAAATGTAAGGGAAAGCTTAATGGTTCTAAAAGGTAGTAGATTGAGAAGAGAACAACTCTATTGTTCAAAAATATGTGTGTATATATATCGGGGGGGTATGTGTCTGTGTGTGTAAGGTATATATTTATGCCTTTTAAGCCAGAATCATTGCTTTAAGGGGAGGAGATTAGGGGGAAAAGGGGCTGAATCCTGTGTTAATAGCTTGATGGAAGCACATTACCATGTCAGTGGGAATGCCTAGGCTGTTATGTTAGCTCCTTTGTGTCTCCACAGCCTGTGTGTTGCCTTCCACCCTGGCTGAGCATTGGGGTGAGGTAACTGATTTTTCAGGCATAGATTGGGAGAACTTTTGGTGTAAGATCAAACTCAGTCCTTAAAGGCAATATGGGTGCAACTGGGGTTATGAGTTGTTTAAACCCAAGCTCACTATCAGGCCTTGTAAAGAAGAAAGGAATAAAAAAAGCTGTTAAACTTTACACATATAGTGTTTGGGGAAGGGATCTGAGGGTTGGTCATATTGGCTCTTTACTCAGGAGTTCCCATGAGCAAGCTGTCTTATCCTGGAAGCAGTAACAGACCAGAACAAGAGGGAAGTCTGCTCATTTGGGATAGTAATGCAACCAGAACTAGTTTAGCCAAACAAAGTGTTTTAGTCCTTTGCAAAATTACCAAAGAGATTGAACAAGACTACAAAAATTAAAAGCAATGTTGCTTTGCTGAAAACAGAAGCTAATCTAATATTTTTTTGATAAGATAGATAAATCCCAGTAATTTAGCTCTCATCTTGGGTACATAATTATTGGCATCAGGCAACAGCACAATTAGATTGGGACTTAGCTTCCTGTCTTTTCTAGAATATTTGGTAATGAGGTTGAAGACAATTTGTCTGTGGCTGACTCCCCTTACAATCCATACAAATCAACTATTTAGTTTTGTGATTAAGTGGTTAGCTGGAAAATGGATGAAGATACCTGTAGTTATACACATTCTCTTGTTTCTTTTATCTGTGTTTGTATTTTGTATTTAGCACAGGACTGTTAGGAACACCCTGATTTTCCATGTGGTGTTTCATAGCTCCATAAGCCACTAACCAAGTAGCTGTTTGCCCACATTTATGGGCAATGGGGGTGTCAGCTATGTCTTATCTGAGCATGACCCCCTCCCTTAAAAAACACTGAGTCTGTCCAGCTACTTGCCTGAGGAGTGGCTGAGGGGGAGGAAACACAACCAAACCCTTCCTCCTGAGTGAGAGCCTGTGGTCCCAGCACTCCATGGCACTGGCACACTCACCCTGGCTGGCTCAAAGGGGACAGCTGCTGCCCAGCTAGAGCAACTCTGAACCCCACTGCATACCAAAGAGCCAGTATTTCCTTCTTTACCCTCTTTATAGCTATATATTAGAACTTTGGGGAATTCAGCACTACTGATAATAAAAGCATGGTAGCGATGCCTTTAGGCTTAGCTTTACATTTGACAGCTTTACCTCTGTGCTGCTACTGCCTTGTCACCATCTGCTGTGTTTGCACTCAGTTGTCTACTGGGACTTGTGCACGTGTGCACAGCAATCCTCTTGCCTTCACACAGCAGTTAAGGTAGGTGGAAGAGCATTGCAATTTATACAGCCCTTGATGAGCATCCCTGTATGCAGTACCACATTGTTTGAAATTTAACTGACATAAAATCATGATGTGGAACGAATAACTGTTCACTCAGATGTGTAGCTATACACTGCATATGTAAAGGCAAACTGAAAGTGAAATAGGACCCTAAGACACTTCAGCTGTGGTCAGTAAGATCCCAAGATTCTCTCTGTTCCTGTTCACTAGATGACTTTTTTAGAACCTAGATTTTTCCTTCTGTAAAATAGAAACAGTGAAAACTGCCCTTCTTTCCATCCCTAAGGAAGTAAAAAGTTTTATGGAGGAGCTGTTTACTATTACAAGCTTTGGCTTGGGAGCATGCACTTCAAGGCAGGGCTGGCTCCTTACCCCAAATGAAAGAAGGCCTAAGGAGCCCAGGTCTGAAAGGGAGTTGGATGCTGAGGGCTTGAGGAAGTGAGGCGCAATCTCTCAGAAAAGGGAGGCAAAGAAGAATCAGCTGCATCCTCTGCTGAAACTGATGGGAAAGCTTTTACTGATACTGCCCTCCTCTTGAGCCACAGGAACTCTCACCTCCTTCTCCTTCCCCTCCTGTCCTTCGTGTCTTCTCAGGCTCTGGTAGCTTAAGACTAAAAAGGGAAAACAAGCTGTTTGGCATCTGATGTGGTAGCAGCACGTATCTCTTGATACTTGAAGAGCACAGACATGGATGCTGCAGCCATGCTGGTTGCTGGTGCAGATGAGGGCAGAGTAAATGGCCTGTTCCCTTCTGTGCTGCATGTGACAGTCTGTATCCTGGAAAAGGGCTGCCATTAGCAAAAGGCCTTGAAAGACTCAGAGAGGATTGCAAAATATTTTATTCCCTCTTATTCAGCTCTCTTTCTGCACTGGAGGATATGATTTGTGATCCCCAAAGTAAGGAATGGTGCCTTTAAATTCTACTAAATATTTCTTGATAACAGCAGTGTTGACCCAAATTCTCATTTAAGGAGCCTGAAAAAATCATAATCCAAACACATTTGGATCCGGAATTAGAGCTTGAACTTTCCTCTATTTATTAATTTATAGAAGCACTCACATTAGGAGTTTACTATCAGAAGGATGCAGAAAAAGAAATCGTTGAAACAGGTTTTTAGCACTATGGGGTCCTTGATTTCCTTTTGCAGCAATTCAGAGGTTGCTCCATATCTTCAAGATTTGCTTACTGATGACACATGCTGGTTAATTTAGTGGGCAGTTTACTAATGTTAGGACATAAAGCTACTCCTGCCTACAAGTTCTTTACAAATATTTCCACTTATATTCTTTATTACATATGCTGGGTGCAAAGTTTATAATGCAGTGGCTGCAAAACACTGCAGTCTGATACAGCTATTACTTCAACATCCATATGTTTTGTCATAGATGTTTACCAATAGCTCAAGCAGAGAACCCAAAGAGTAGCAATTAAAATAATCCATCCTTGTAATTTAAAGCTTCCTGCGCAAGGAAGTGGAGGAGCATTATTGTCTCCGGATTTAAGCCTGCTAAAGACTTTCAGATTGTGAATTCAGGAACCTGAGGGAGGGCAGAAAATTTGAGTAAGCACATTACCACTTCCTCTGGAGGAGTTGGTTGCTGTTCCAGTGGTATTGTAACCACTAAATGTCACCATGATCTCTCTGGTCCAGCTCAGCACTGCTCCACAAACTCATCTTTTTACAGTCACTGACTCAGCTTTATGAGTAGCTTCTGTACCTTTTTTTGAGTTCAGTAGGAAACTCAACTATATATTTAGGGTGTCTTATAAATAGCTCTGCCCTCTACACAGCTGACACAAAAGAAGGTTTTAATTTCTCACTTTGGTAATGATTTACAGCTGTTGTTCCATTTGGCTTATGAAACATTATATATATGCTTCAATGAATGTTTCATATGTATATTTTTATATATGAACAGTGAAAAATTACTTTTGAGAGTCACTTGCAAAGCCACCATATTTTATGCAGAAAACATGTCTTGCAGATATACTAAACAGTTCATGCTGCTATCACAATTAAGCAGAGAAATCCTCGTGCTTGCCTTTCTCTTTCTACATATATATCTCAGTAATGAGGATAGAGCTATGATTCAATATGACAATTTTTGGACAGGAGAGCTATTTTTCAGTTGTTGATTTAGGGCAAATGAAGAGCTGTTTATTCTGGAAAAAGCTTTGCTATATTTCCTTTCAGAAAAAAACAAAGTAAGATTATACAAGATTTGTAGTTTTTTTCTAATTTAAATTCAGTTCTATTCTTTGCAACATGCTTGCGCTGTTCTTAGGGTTTGGGAGGGGGGGTTGTCATTTGGGGTTTTTGTCTTCTTTATCATCAAATGATCCAGACTTTGTCTCCACACTTGAATTGGAAAATGAAAGGTGGGTGAAAAGTCAAGAAACAAAGGGAAATTTTCCCCTGCTGGAACCTAGACTGACCTCATATCTGCTGCATGAGACGAGCAAGTCTCTTGTCCTGTACCTTGGCTTCCTAGTCTGTAAAGAGGGACTATAACTTTTTCACTGAGATGCTTCACAATTCACATCTGAAAAGTACTAAGCGTGATTAATATCCAAGCATGTGATGTCTGACATGCAAAAATACCATGCTGTTTAATCACTGGTGCTTTATGGATGTTCTTTGACATAAAGACAGCAGCTGGGTCCCTTCAAAACAATCAAAAAAAAATCTAATCACTAATGATTTACTTGCTATTCACAAGAGGTGTTTTACGCAAGTAATTACACAGGGACTAGGAATTGAACAGTGATTTGATCAAGATTCATCTGCATGATTGCAAACATTAAAAATTATTTTTCAAATATTTATTTTTAAAGGATATTAAATTAAAATTTCTTAAAGCCTGGTATTTAAGATTAAGATTTTTTTCAAATGTCTAGTGGGAGTTAAAGGAAGTCTAGAAATGTGGAGGACATAATATTGTAAAAGAGAAAAATTGGCTAGTCCTTTTATTGCTTGCTTTCACCCTCCCACTTAAGAGGGACAGAGGAGGTCATGGAGGATCCTGAAATGATCAGTCATTTGCTGCATTACAGGCACTCCTGTGTCTTACTGCCCATCATCCACTTCTGGCTCCCACAAGTGCTAATCATAATTAAATGGAAAAGCCAGTGCGAGTAATAACATTGGGGAACAAAGACAAATCAGTTCAGTGGGGGTAGTCTGCTTACCTCTTTTTTTATTAAGAAGTTCTCCTTGAATGTGTGCACCTCTTTCTATTTAAAGGATACCCTCTCTCTGCTGACCTCAGTGACATTTTCAGTCCTATCATTCTTGCTCACCCATTTTCTGGTTTTAGTATCCTCACTTATTTCTGTGTGTCAGGGTGGAAGGAAGACACCACATCAAAATTCTAGGCTTATTAATACTCTTGTCATATTTTCTAATTCATGAAAAAGCTGATTTATCTTGTAGTCAGACTACATGGTTCTTGTAGATCACTTCCAAATGAACTATTTTTTCTGTTTTGTTCTGTTCTATTCTACAGATGACAGAAAAGTTGAGCTTGGTAATGCAATAACTTTGCTCAGGAAGGGCATTAAGCATAGACGTATATATTTTAAACAATGTGTACAGCCTCATCGATGGCAGTGAGTAGCTGAAATTCCTCTTTGGCCTTCAACAGAGCTTGCTCCTTCCACACATCCTGAAGTGTCATTTAGCGATATCTCTAGTGATAAGATTAGAGTATGTGATTGATGTGTTGTTTTTTTTTCTTTTTAATTGCTATCTGCTTCAAGTTTTCTTCTAAAACATCAGCATTCCCTGCATTTTTTCATCTTTCTCTTCTCACTCTGCCCCAGTGCCTGTGCTGCCTGCCTGAGCGAGGAACACCTCCTTTCAACCTGACTTCCGTTTCAACTCAGCAGGCACCGCAATCTTTTTCTTGGCTCCTGGTATCACATCTAATCACACACCATGCTTTTATGCTGGCTCCCTGCATCTGCAGTAGGTATTTTGTTAGACTATCAGGCAGAGCTGAAAGCTTCCAGCTTGCCTACCTTCTTGTCTGCCAAATTGGAGTGAGGGGAGGAGAGAAGGGAAGGGGGTAGAGAGAGACAGTGAGAGCTCTTTAGTGTGAGTCATTTTAACTTCAGTCCTTTCCCTACTCCTGTGGAAGTGATACTTGGTATCTCTAGTGTGCATGAAGATTCCATACTTTGCCCTGAACAGAGTGAATTCCCAGACCCTTTGATAATTTCCTATTAAACTGAGGATATATCGTAACGCTGAATTGCAGGAAGTTTAAAATAAAATAAAAAAGCTTTATCTCACTGAGCCAGTTAAGGTCTTCATATAAAACTCTGGCAGCAAACACCAAAACAATAGAAGAAAGACAATTTCATCTCTAATTAATATTTCAAATTTAGTAAGACAGTCTGGTGGTTTAGTAATACAGGGAAAGGATCATAATTTTTGACTGTATTTATGTTCCACTTTTCACTACTGCATATTTAGTTTCAGTTATTGCACACTGAAACAACAAAAAAGTTCTCACACTACTCTGATGGTTTGGGATCCCCTAAGTTGCATGAAATAAGTTAAAACAGTGATAAGGACATAGCTGGTCAGGATCATTGACCTGCACGTAGCAGCTGTGAATAATGCAATTGGTGGCCACATAAGTAAAAATGAAAGGCGGTACTAATGTTATACTCATGTTAAATAGCATCTGGACTAAACCATGAGTTCAGCTCCAAAAAAAGCACAGAAACTAAATTATGAATGTGAAGAGATCATAATTTGATGCCCAGGTAGATTTTGTGGAGAGAACTAGGGGTTCTGCTGTACATCTTGTTTCTCACTCTTCCTACCTCCTTCCTCTTCACTGCCACTTTGCAGGGAAATGTTTAGCTCCCCTTCTCCACAGCTTCATCCACTTTCTGTGCCTGCACACTGGAGGGAATTATATGTTTATCGGGAAGAATTATAGTCCAGAGCAGCCATTGCATGACGTAGGCAAAAGCCACAGGGGACCATTTTCTGTTGGGTGTTGACATCTCAAATTCTTTACCCCACAGCTGCTGTTACATATAGTTAAAATAAGCCACAGATCAGTTCATAACACACATGAAAAGCTGCTGAAAATAGCTAACATGCTTTGTGGTGACATACATCACTTGCTGATTTGTTTAAGGGAGGACAGTCAACAACATGTTTGATTACATCTGTTTTGGAGTTTTACTTTTTGGAAAATTTGTTTTAAGAAGACAAAAAGCATTTCTTATAGTTTAAGTTTGTCTTAGTCTTTCAGGATTCGTGGAGAAATGCATACGCCAATTTACATAATTCCCTGACCCTTTGCTACCTACTTGTTCTGGTTAAAGTGAATATCTAAAAGCCAGTTGTGATTATGTGGTTGGATAATAACAGAGAGCTCTTCATCCAATTAAACTGCTCTTCAAGGTGTGTAGTATCTGATAAACCACAGACCCTACAGAAAAGAAAGAAAGCCTTGTTTTCTCTTTCCCCTTTTTTGTTCTCTGTCAGTTGGCCTTTGTTTCCTTTTTATGTGATGGGATTAGGTTAAGCAGTTTACGCCCCTTGCTTATTTTTCCTGGGAAACCACTGCTTAATCCTTGTCTTTGTGCTACTTTGCAAGTCACTGAAATGGACTTTTTCTCTTCTCTTTTCCCTTGTAACTATTGCAATATTTCAAGTCAGTTCTTTTTCCAGTTTCTTTCTGTGGTAGCAAGTGCTGTTACCACATTTTTCCTCAGCAGTATGGTAAAGCTGATTCTTCTCTGCTCACCCCTGTATAAACCTGGAATGATTCAGGTAGAGGCAGTGCCAAGGTAAAATAGTGCAGATAATGGTGAGGTAAGATCATACAAACTGTAAATCAACATAAAAGTGGCCTACACCTGCATATGGCAGCTACAAGCATAGACACAATAATTTCACATGATAACTCCAGACTGAATTGTATTTGCTGTAGATGCAACGTGACCAGGAGCAAACTTTATACTAATATACAGTACAGTCTTTCCTTAATGCAAGATCCATCACTTTGCACACGATAATAAGTATGAGACTATTTTTATGGACGAAAAAAGGTGTTTTTGGCCTAAACACAAGATGTTTGCTTTTGTACAAATCACTTTTTCTCTCATGTATTCTCTGTTCATTTATGTGATCAGAATATAGTACAAACTTTTATGAATGTTGAAGAATTGCCATTTTCCTCAAAATTGAAATGATTTTTGATGTAGTGAAATCATCACCTTCATGTAGGCAGTACTAAAAAAAGATGGTTGGGTATTTTACAGCCTTCCTTCCAAGAAAGTGAGAAGTGATGAATCCTTAAAATCTAGAAAACTGGTTGCTTTCATAATAAGACTTCTAAAAGACAAATGAAAACCCTGACATACTTGAAATCAAGGATAAGACACTTTAAATACAACATATCAGGAAAGAAGTCGATTGTGAGATACATCTACCTCAGAATAGATAAACTTGCTATACATATCTCACAAGAACTGTAACTGTTATTTAAGTCATTAATAGCAAGTCTGAAGAAGACATGACAAGTTGTAGTAAATCATGAGAACAGTCTCATGATACACAGTGGTGTGAGGTGCCAGTTTAGAAGTTGGTAGGCTGACAGCCAGGGTAGTATAGTTGGTAGATCTGAAGATCATATAATCAGACTGTAGACACTGATGTTCTTTACATTCTTTTTCACTTTTTCTTTTTTATTTTTTCACCCTGTTAGTGAGTAAGGAGGAATAATGCCTTCATGGATAACTACCTCTCTCAGAACTGTGTTAAAGGCTTATCATGAAAGACTGATGTTGTGTTGGGATATGTGGACAAGACAGTATTAAGTAAGAGGAAAATGACCTTGTCTGTAGAGAACTTTGTATGTGTCAAAGGAATACTGAACACAGGGAACTGGTCTTCAATCCAGATGTCAGGTGAGGGTAGATAAATAGAGGATCCGAGACAGTGTTGGATTTTCTGTTTAACATTGTCAAAATGAGATTTACAAACATTTCTCACTTTGAATTCAACTTTGGGCAAAATCCTATCATCTTTTATATTAAGCATTAAACTGGATAGCCTTTCGTGTATTTAGGTGCTTTACATTCCCCTGTTCTTTCCTTCTTTTACTTTGAAACCTTTGCTTAGCCTTTTTACTGTGCTTTACATTCCCCTGTTCTTTCCTTCTTTTACTTTGAAACCTTTGCTTAGCCTTTTTACTGTTTTCTCCCTTTGTAACTACAGGATTTGAGCTCTTTCTCCACAGTAATATTTCACACTGGAGTCTTCTCTGCTGCAGCACTCAAGCAGCCCTGTGGAAATCACTGAGCCTTGTTTAGGGAACAGAGGGTTAAGCATTGCCTTAGGTATGCCCACAGCACTTGCAGCTCTAAATAAAGATATGCTTTTAATCAAATCTTATGCTTCAGGGCTTTTATGACTGTAAGAATGGAGAAGAATATTTTCTTTCTTTTTTTCTCCCTCTTCTGTTTCCTTAAAAACAATTGACCATTTATATTTTAGACTTTTGCTTAGCTTGTCTCCTGACTTCTCTGAAAGTGATGAAGAGGGTCATTTGTTGAGAATTAAAATGGAAAGAGCAAGCAGAGGTTAGGATAAAAACGGGAAGCCTGCTCTGGATGTACATGTATTAATGAGCTTTCTTTGCACACTTAAAGTCTAGTCAGCTTTGGGGAAAATATAAATTTTGCAACTGGAAAAAACAGCTGTTTTGATAGGTTTTGGTTTTGTTTTTCAGTCAGTGGGGTGGATTATTATCTTCTTGGCACGGCCTCAGTTATGAGCTGAATTGTCTTCTCTGTCCTCTGCCTGTGGAGTGGAATTGTTTATTCCCTGAGGGATAGAAATAATCCTTCTGTCCTTTAGCCTAACAGTGTGTTCAATGACACAGTTAATCAGGGGTACCTGTTTTCATGCACCTAAGCATTGCATTGCATTGGTTTAACTGTACCTGAAAAGGTAACCTAAGCATTAAAAGAGGAAAAAAATCTAAAAGCCAGTATTATTCAGGAAGTCTAAATAGATGATACAAGGGTCTCTTCTGTCTTTAAGTTCTGCAAAATAAAGAAACAGCAAGTCATACTTCAGGTTTTTTTCAGTTTCCAAATACACTGAATTTTTTTCTTTAACCCTGAAATGTTTGATTTATTATTTCTTTTTCAATATCACAGCTTGACGCTATATGACTGGTTTTTTCTTTTTCAGTCTGTTCCTTTCACTAAGTGCGTGTCCAGATTACTCTTTCATGCCTCATTTGCTGTGGCTTGCTGTACAAAGATATCAAGCATTTCGTTAGCTAGTTTACTCATCCTGCTGCACTGCAGGTTTTCTGAGGCTTTTCTCTGCACTCTCTCCCTGCATGCTTCCCTTTGTTTTGCTGCAGCACCATGGATGCTGTCTTGACTGAACTTCATCCCTACAAATCATTTTGATCTCTCCTTTTAGCCCTGATATGTTAAAAGTGACATGGTTTAAAAATAAATGTATGCAATACAACTATAATTTCTTTCTGATACAAAGACAAGGCAGATGAAGGCTGAGCCCTAGGATTGCATGCCTTTACCCTACGAGGTATGTGGTGATGTGTACATGAGTTGCCAGGAAAGGAGCCAGGCTGTGGCCAGTGCAGAGCAGCAATCCACCCTCTTGGGACCCTGGTTCCAGTGAGGGAAGGGATCCCTGGGCTATACCTCACTCTTTACCATTACTGCTTTAATGTAGACACTTAACTTTTAAATGCTTAAAGCTAAGCTGTGCTTCACCTCAGTTGCTTAGGTGTGACACAGAGGCCTGAGGTAATGCTTTCCTTCTGTGCTGAAGCTAAGCTCAGTATGAATGCTTCAGGATCATCTTGAAATATTTTTTGAATTTTGATGCAGCTTATGACATCTCTCCCTCAGGGTTGCTCTGTTTAACCACCTCTTCCTTTTAGAATTATTTCAAGTCCCTCTTATTGCTATACAGCTGAGGAAAGTCCCCAGGAGATGGGTGCAGTCTCCACTTGCAGAAAGGGATGCAAGCACTGTGAAAGCCAGATGGGACAGCAGCAACATGCCCTACACCAGTGTCTCTGTTGTGGGGCTTTAAGGGGGGCCAGTCTGCTTGTTTAGCCTCCATGATTTCATGTAGAACTATTCCCAACCTCATTTCCACATTTTTCAGTTTCTTGTATTTGAGCACTTAAAAGGCAAGTCTCCTGTCATTTGGAGATCTTACATCCATGGAAAGTTATATTACATCTGTGCTAGGTTGGTCTTAATCTAGTTTTGGCAACTATTATAGATGTATAAATCCTGCCATTTCACACTGTTTAAGAAACAAAACAAACTAGTGTTTGGTTCAAATGGCGAGAGTGGGCATGTTTCTACATGCAAAATGAATCACCAGAATCTATCAACCAGTCAAGTGTTCTATATTTTTTCCTGAAGTCAAATTACCTTCCAGCATGATGGAAAAACCCTTATACTTTAGAGAAGTCCAGATGCTTCATTTCCAGTAACTTCACTCCCTCTCCAGCATACTTTTTTTTACTAAAGTTCTTTTAAAATTAATTGGGAGTTAGCTGCTGATACATGTGTGGGTGGAGAATCAACCCTTAGCTCATCTGAAAAAAAAAAAAAGCAACAAAAAAACCAGATGTAAATCAGAGGAAATTTTGTATTTTTAGTAAACTTGAGTGTGTGTGCAGAGTTGGGGAAAATAAGCCACCCATTTGCAGTTATCTAACCTGATTTTAAATTGTACAGATTGAAGTCAGGGGCGTTTATATCTTTGTCTTTGGTATTCTTAGGATACTTATTCTAGCTGACAGCTAAAGGCAAAAAAAAAACCACTTTCTAGCAGCCTGTTCCAAAAAATGTGACGTTCAATATTCAATTGTTTAATTAAAACTAAACTTTCATTTTAAAAATGAAAGAAAAGACTCAGTAAAACAACAATTTCATTCTCAGAGAAGATAATTATTTAATATCAGATGTTTCCTTGTTGCTTATCTTTATTACTTGAATACAATAAACTTTGTGTTTGCTTTAATAAAAATTCCTTGCTAAAACAATAAATAACCCATTTTTCCTTTATTTGGCAAGCAATATGCTCCATTTAGTTGATTTCTAAGGTGATAATCCTCTTGAATTATTAGTTTTTAAGTGGTTACTTATTGAATTTCTTCTTCTGACACCATGCTGGCCCTCAAGCCTTCCTTGATATCTGGGTACAATGAGGTTTCCACAGACACAAATGAATGCCTCTGTGCAGTAGAGGAGATCCTGATGGCTTTCAGTGTCTTCCCTGCCCTGTGCTTTTCAGGAAGGGAATGCTTGCTGTTACCTGTCTAAACTGGATTAATTAATGAGAGGAATATAATGTGGTCCAAAGTGGGATTAGTATTTCTGGTCAGTGACTGTCCTGTACAGAGAAGATTAAGATGTTTCTCTATCATAGTTGCTTCAACAAATCCACACTTGGCAGAGGAAGATGCAAGACTGACAGTAAATCCTGTAGGCTCTGGGAAATCCCTGAGATTCCCTGGTGTTACACAAAGCTTTGGGGTATCTGCAATGAATTTGGACTGGAATTTTGAAACCATTTCCTCATAGACATTCCACAGCACTTTTCTGTCATCAAGGAAATAAATTGCCCTTGTAGAACAGGTTATTCCAAGGAATAGGGTTAGGAAGCCCTCTTTCTCTCTTTTTGGGGATCCTTTATCTCTCATAATCCTTCCCTGAGGCTGTTGGAAGAGAAGGATCAAGATGCTAGCAAAAGTGTAGGAGGTACATAAGCAACTTTCCATTCAGCTGGAAGTAAACAGGGAGGTAGTCATCGTCACAGGACACAGGGTGACATGAAGCCTTCAGACTGTGAAACCCTACACTGTCTTCAGAATAGCTTTTTAAAGCTGATTCTGATTCCATCCTAGATGGAAAATACAGTCAAGTTTTACTTGGGGTTGCCACAGTTCCAAATGTGTAATTGCTCTCCAGCTTGCTTTTGGAGACCTAATATTTCTTATTGTTTCTCTGTTCTTTTTGGGAAAGTCTTTGTGATATCACGCTATAACACTGTTCTTCCCAGTTCTGAGCATATTGAGTATCTAGTCTGGCAAACTGGAGGCATAGCTCTCTGCTAGGATGATCTCAGAAAATGTATGCAGGGGGCAGCTGCAAACATGAATTACGTGGCTGTTCTCTGCAGACTGTGCTTCTCCTGCTGTGAACTACATAGGATTACATGAGAATTGTTCCAGGATGGCAAACTGCAGACATGTGCTCTGTCCTGGGATGTGGCAGGGAGGGCTCTGGCTTGTTGTAAGCAGAAGTTGCTCCAGGACCAGAAAAGGGAGATGCAGTAGCTCTGGCTCTCTGCTGTAGCTAAGGACTCCTCAGAGCTATAGGAATGTATGCCTCCTTCAGCTGGCACTGCCTCAGGAACTTCTGTGAGCCTCTCCATTTTTCCACATAATTGTGTTCAAAGAAATGGTTCACAAAGGAAAGATGCCTATGAGAAAGAATGAAGGGTAGATGCATGGCCACACGGAGAGGCAAGATAAAATTCTGATCCTTGTTATAGCAATTTTGACAGTTCTCTGATTTATTATGATGTAAAATCAGTGTAATTGTAGTACCCTTAGGGGATTTTAGTTTCTTCTGATGCAGAAAAAGGAATTTATGTTATATATGAGTAGTTAAAGATGCTACTCTGACTCTATTTTAACATCCAGATAGATTGTTATCTCTGCCTTGTACAAGCTTCTATGACTGCTTCTTCCTCCTACTATCCCTTTTGGATTAGGGATGAGCACAACCCATGTTTGTTTTTCCCTTTCCACCCTGGGTGCCAAAAGGGTACCTTCAGGATGGCAGAGGAAATATGTGTTAAGGGGTTAGACCAGAAAGGAATTTTTGTTGGACATCCTTGATTTGTTAAGGCTGTGACAATACTGTGGAGACATGTATCTATGATGAATATTCCAATATCAGAAGCTTTTTAACTTATTGTCAGAACCTATTTGGAAAATTTTAAAACAGAATGATTGGTTTGGTTGATACTTATGAGTGCTTAATCTTGAAACATTGATGTTCACCGAAAGGTGGAGCAAAAAAGCAAATGTCAAGACTGAAAACAAAGAGCTTGTAATTGAAAAAAATCTGAATTGCCCTTATTGAAGTGATTTTCAGAGAAATAGCTTGCAGAAAAATAACAACATTTCAAATTTTTGTTTCATTTTGTATCAGAAATAACTTCAAAAACTGAAAAATTCTTTTATACAGGAAGATTCTTTCCCAGAAGTCTACCACACCCACTCTTTAAGAGCCAAGGATTGCAGCAGGCATCTGTGAAAGGGAGTTCAGCAAGGATCAGAGCACATAGAATGTTTTAAGTACTGTTAGAGCAATAGCAGGAGAGCCTGTCTTCTCCAACCTGTCTACTGTAAATAATGGATTCCTACTTTGACATGAAGCTTGGAATCCAAAACTGAAGAGTTTAAAAAGGATGTGTTGATAGCTCTAGGTTTTAAGTAGGGTCCTGGACCTAAAAAGAAAATCTTTGTCTTCCCTGCCTGACCACTTTCCCTATCTAAATTATTCATCCATGGCACAGAGAAACTATATCCTTTCATGAGCTGTTCTTTGCTACCTTGGTGTTTTCTGTTTTGTGTGTTCCTTGGCCTCTCTGAGGCCTCTGTGAGTGGCTTACTATATGTGTTTTTGCAATCATTTTCTGCCCTGCTTATCTGATTGGGTTCGTTTCGAGCTATTTGTAGACAGTACAGAAAGAGACCAGATTAAAATCAATGCAGACATTGTGTTCCCACACATGCCCTGTATTCCTAGGTATTAGAAATGGGAATGAGTCATCCAGCAATACAGTTAAGTACTGACAAATGGTTGTCTAAATCTCTGATAAGTAAAATCTCTTTGACTTATTGCATATTTTCTGTCTCCACATGCTGCTGGTATAAATCTAAGACAAAAATCTACTCTTGGCCTCCCCAAGGACAGAACTTGCTGTCTTTATTCAGGTATATTTTCCAATGAAATGTGTGGGAGTTTTGGGGACTTGAGCACTGAGACTAAATTTATGTTTTGGAACAGTGAAAAATAAATCCTCCTTTATAGACAACATTTGTCTGTAACAAGGGAAATGCACATGTGTCTCTGCAGCCAGAGAACAATGATTTTTTTAAAGCTTTGTTTGGTAACTCTGCTTCTTTCCAGCTCAAGAGATGTCTCACTTCCTAAATCATGCTGGTTTTAGCTGTTAACAAGCTAACAATGGAATGAATCAAAGTGATGATTGTGATAGAAAGGATAGTAAAATATCACCTGAAGACAAATTAATGTTTTATCTGCAGTGTTTACTTTAAGAATATTCCATGATAATTAGGTTAGTTTAGCTACAGGGCTGTAGTTAAAGTCTTTTACAACAGTGGAAGGACAATTTACTAGATACACTATTTATGCAAAAACTGGTAAAAGAGTTTACTCTTAAAGCTTAAGTGAGAAACAGCCACCCCAAATCATTATTTTAGAAGAAGAACACATTTAATAAATTACCGCAATTATTTGTTTGCCATTTACACATGTACTCCAGTAAGAGGTAAATTCACTTGTTACTGCTGGGAGGAGGATGGAGCTTGCCCCTCCTGGCTTTTCATAAGAGTCTCTTAGAATTCCTTTTAATGACTGAAAAGGAGAACATCACTGAGTTGAAAGCCATCTAAGTTTGCCTTCTGGTTACATTGTGTTTAATTCTCAGTACACAGAACTTTACACCCCTATTCTTACTGGCTGGAAGGTCCTGGCAAATTTTTTTTCCCCTTTCTCTTACTCTCCTTTTAAAATACATGTGTGAGATACATCTGAGTTTCTTAAGGTTGTCTTGAGCTGGACATTAAAAAAGTGTAAAGGCAGTAAATATGCAAACCTACCCTCCCAAGTCTTCCACAGGCATCACTGTCACAGCCCTCTTGTTTCAAATCTGGGGTGTTCAGAAGCAGCAGCAGCAAAGTGAGTAATGAGTGGCTCTGATGACAGTATGTGGGAATTCAGATGAAGCTTTTTTTCTACATTTGCATTTGCAACATAAAATTTGAAAGCAAGCAGTAAAAGATGCAAAAATAAAGTCTCACCCTCTCCTTCCTGAATTCACAGTTTGCATGAGTAACCCCTTGTCACAGCTCCTTTTAAGCACTCCCCACCTTTTCACCTCAGGACCTGCTCACAGCTTCTTCCCACTCCTGGGCATAAATTGCACTTCTCCTTCTCCCAGAGGTAGCCCTGGGCTATGGCATCCTGTGTACCTACTCTCCTGACTGCAAGTCATATTTCTTTGACTTCTCTAATAAACAAATAGCACAGCCATTTAGATTTTATTAAAAATAAATTCGAAAAGAAAACACTCTGCTGAACACACATCTTCCCCCAAGGAGAATACAGAGAGCACAAACATTTGACAGATGTTGGACACGTTTAGCGCATTACTAGAAGGCACTGAAATATTGTGGTAGCAGCAGCAGCAACATTAGAACTGGAGTGAATGGAATAAAGACTTGGTGTAAAGAACGGAGTAAAGACTTGGTGGGATATTTGGTGTACTATATTTTGCCATTATCTCATCTTCTAGTCCCTGAAAAAAATTATAGAAAGTTATGATGAGAATAAAGCATAATAATGAAATGGATTTTGACCTAAACATTCTGCAAAGGTTATTGCAAACTGAGCTATATTCTTGTTTCAGCCCTTCTTTAATTTGCTTTTAAAGACTTGATTAGGGGTTGTTTCATAAACTCCCTGCCTGAGTAGCATACCATCCCCTGTGCGTAATGTCCTTTGCTTCCCAACCATTCACACTCAGTAGAAATGGTCAAGTGGAATTGACCCTTGTGTACTAAAATAGCATAAGTTTTAAGTTCAGCTTCAGGAAATCTGGTCTTTTAGAACAAATACACAGTAGATGTTGATATGCTTTAAGGCCACTATTTGTCTGCCCAAAAAACCTCTCTGAAAACAGTCTCATGCTCTCATATTTAGCTGTGGTTTAACTTTTCCTTTTTGCATTCTACACTAATTTATTTTATTTTTCAATAGCCATATCAACTTTGTGAAATCTAAACACTTTGGCAAGATTTGATACATGCATCTTCCCTCCCTGAATAGCAGTGTGCAGGCCTGGAAAAGATTTCTTCTGGGTCAAGAGAAAAAAAACAAAATAATTGGACACTGTATTGGGTCAGGAAAAGATAACTAATGGGTCAACTATTTATATACAGTGAAGCAGATCCAGAAATTAGAAAAATTGCAAGAAAAAATAATCTGGAACAAGGTCAGAGAAGGTATTTGACACTGGACCTGTTGTACTTCTGGTGTTCAGATGCTTTAACTTGCATAACCTAAATTAGTTACTGCTGCTCTTGGAAATTTTATCCCACCTCAGTTAAATTCATCTAATTCAACTTTCCAGGCAGCCATTTTTCCAGATGTAGAACAAAATTCTTGCTTTTTTTTTTTTGTGTTCCGTGAATACATCAATATGCAAGTACCCAGAGCTTTACTCCACAGAGCAGTATTACAAAACTGAAACTCTTTCACTGGTTCATATGCTAACATATAATCCAATTTAAACAAGGTCAGAGAGCAAGGTCTCAAATATGTAGCATAGATCTTGAAACCTCCATAAAAAAGAACGCTGTTAGGGTGACAGAGAAAGCCTCTGAAATTCTGTTCTT
Organism: Thryothorus ludovicianus; assembly: GCA_013397245.1. Lineage (NCBI taxonomy): Eukaryota > Metazoa > Chordata > Aves > Passeriformes > Certhiidae > Thryothorus > Thryothorus ludovicianus. The sequence continues at coordinate 663,470 of VZTB01009512.1, forward strand.
TAACTGATATTATTTTAGATGTGCTCACTAAATCTGGTTCTGAAGCAAGTTGTCAACCAGACTACAGGAAAGAGACATATGGGTGTGTGTACATATATCTCCATCAAAAATGGCCAAATATCAAAGAATGATTCTTTGACTATAATTCTTCATAGCTCATATTACACATTAAAATCGGGGAAAAAATTTCTTGTTGCTTCTTTCCCAGGGTTTACATAACCCACACTAATTCTTCAGCTTGTTTTCCTAACTAAATCTTACTCCACAGTCTAGGATTACTCCTGTGATTTGGAAAGACAGTATGTAAAATCATCTCTTGTTGACATCTGTTGCAACTGTAGTTCTGCTAGAATGCTGTAATGAATCCAAGGAAAACTTCTTGTGCTGATTGCAAAGTATCTTGTGATTGCAGAGATACTGCTTCTCTTTAGTTGCTTACCTTGTAATTTAGTAGAGATTTTAAAGCAAGGCTAATTCTTAAGGCCTGTAATCAGCCCTGCTTCTTGAGAATTTAGTTGCCTCTAAGATTACTTTCCCATTTCTTGTATTCAAATGAAATATTTTTCAGATCATCACAATAATGAACAGACACTGTGCATCATGCTCTGTTGGTAGAGCCAACCTGAGATTCTCACTTTATCAGCTGCCTTTACTGACAGACTGTCTTCACCAGAATACCTTCTTAAACCTGATCCATCAAAAGACTGCTCTGCTTTATGCTGAGATACCCAAAGAAGAGGGCTGTTAAGAAGTGTTTTTGAGGACTGCCAAGAAAATCTCAGACATTAAGTGCAGCTTTATTAAAAAGGGTGACTGTCTGGCCTTGTTGACCTTTAGCTTCCACTTTGCAACTTGTTAGCATCACTTACCACTCAGATGAGTATGATTACAGTCTCCTCTGAAGGATCCTGTGTATTTTGAAAGGCTCTAAAACCTGTAAATGCCAACTGCTGCTTTTGATTTACAGCTTTACCTTCCTTCTCAGTCTGTTTGCTGAATCCCTCAGTGACTTCGAATACACTCCTAAGTTGTATGCAAGATTTCACTCTTGTGTTGTTTTGAAGGTGGAAATCTCTCTTAGCAAGGTAAATTGTCCATGTTCTGATCTCTGTAGCCATTTAGGCAGACACGCAGCTTTCCTGCTGCAAATAATTTGTTGTCCTTTGTTGTTAGACTACATCTTCCACTTTAAGTTTTCAATCAACTTTACGGCTTTGGATCAGGTCAATATAGAAATTCAGTAAAGTTGGATCATTGCAAGTAAAGAATAAATATGTATCTATTTCACCCAAGCCCTTTTCCATGAAAGAGAGGTTTTCAATGTGGGAGTCATGAAGTATCAAGATTGCAATTATTTCACTCAGATTATTTCATGAAAACTTTCCTACTTTCTAGCCTGAACAAAGCAATCTTTCACATGAAGTAAGGTAGTCTGCTTCTGAGAAGCTTGAGCATCTCATCTGCACAGGCTGAAAGGCTTTTACCACTTCAAAAATGGGTTGTCAAGCAAAAGAATTACAGCAATAGTGACGGGCAGAGGTTCAGCTATTTTACCTTCTCCAGACTTTAGGAATATTCTGAATTGAAAGTGAACTTCGATGCAAGGTCTCCTCACATACATGAGCCCTTATTACCTAATAACTTTGTGTAGAGAGGAAGATTGGCTGCAACATTTGCATTGCATGGGAGAATATGATGGCTTCCACTTGCATTTCCATCAATGCACACTTTGTGAGTGAGTTTTTCTAATTACAGATGCAACAAGTGTGTTCATTTTTGCAGATACTGGCTCTTTTTTTGATATGACAATGCATCAATTACCAGCAGAGCATTATTGGTTTGAAATCAGTTTTTCTGATGCAGTCCAGCTTCCTTATGTGAATATTACCTGTTTTTCCAAAGGAGAAAGGGTGAAATCTCAAGTAACCAACCATTGTATGTGACAAGGTTATGTTTCATTAGGAGAAAATAGGTTGCCCTTAGCTGCCACATGTCATTCCAACAGCTGTTTGCAGCCTAGCAGTATTATGTTGCATGCAGGGGAAGAATGTGGGGACACCACAGTCCAGATTTTCAGATGGTGCAAATCTGCATAGCTGCCTCAACTCAAAACAGATCTCTGCTGGTTTGTGCATTCTGAGAACACATCAATGCTGCAAAATGAAGTGTGGTGCAGAAATCACTGAAAAGGGGTAAGACTGTGGCAGTAAACCCACATGATATAGTATAGTCCATTCACGGAATGATACTCTGAACTTCATAATCAGGATAACCTTGGTCTCTGCAAAGCCAGGTAAACCAATAAGCTTTATTTGGCTGCAGGATATGGCAAATATTGCTGTCATGCTTCAATGCTGAGTTTGTTCTCAGTCATGTGTTTTGGCATGACAGTTCCCAACACCTTCTGGTGCAAGGTAATCATGTGCAGAGTTTAGGCCTTGGATCTCTCAGTAGGCACTAGGGTAGGTGTACTCTGTGTTATTGACTTATGGCTTGAGTTCTACTCTACATTTCCTAAATTTAAAGCTAAAATTTTGTTTTTCTTTTTACACAATATGTTTTAATCCAAGGTCCCAGTCTTTGGATTTTGAATTCTTCATTGCAGCCCTTGCATGTGAGAACCTTTTGGCTTTTCTGTATTGTTCATGATTTCCGGACTGCCAAAACATGCAAGACCTGCAAGGAAATTAGTCTTGATAAACATCATTACTAAGCAATAAGTTGCATGTTTATTTTTTAACTTCTATGTTTATTTTTAACTATTTTATATTCTACTGTAAAGAGAAGGGTCTGGACTGCACATTCTTTGAGCAGCTTCCAGTAGTTGGGGTTCTTTGTTGAGTTTAGATATGGGACCCTGAAATGTGGAGGTCCAAAAGAAATGCGAGTCACAATCACAACAGATAATGCTCTTCAGGATAATCTGATTTATTCTTTATGGCATTTTTCATTTAAAGAACAGAATCTACACAAACAGCACATAGGAAATAACCACAGCTACCACATATTCATCCCCATGTCTATTTTTGGCACCCACCAGCCAGTCACAGGGGGCTGTTGGAAGGCTCCCGTGGCTAATCTTGAAATGATGAAGGTGCTTGTGCTTCATTGTTGTGTCCGGGTCTTGAAACAAGTGGGATTAATTTTTGTAGGCAAATCATCAGCTAAGAAGAAACAGTTGTGCTCTGTGCATATACATTTGCTGATGCATTGTTTGCTCTTGCTTGGAGCTGTTGTACTGACATCAATGCAGAGCCATGGGTCTCTACAGCAGCTGCCAATTAGAAACAGAATGAACATATCATTCTCAAAAGGAGGAAGTTAACAACTGGCCTTCATTATCATGTAATTAAGTTAAGGATCTGGTCTTCATCTTCAAAGTGTTTGGCTCAAATCGTTGCTTGGACTGTCTTTCCTTCCCTAGTCAGTGACCACTAACATCACTCCTTCCTGACTGAAGCACAGAAGTTTGCTTGCTTAACTTGTTTTTCATGGCATAAATTATTCAGCAGACATGCATGACACAAAAAATAGGAATCAAATGGACATACAAAAGACACTTATACAGCCAGTAGCAAAAAACAACTTGTCAGGGAGAAGAGAAAAATAAAAATTGAAGAAAAATTTAACTATAATTCACTGTCAGAAGGCTTTTACTGCTATATTTTAGATCTGTGCAGCTTGTGCTTTACCTGGACCTCTTCATGTTATGCACAGAGACAGAAGCTGTGCCCTCCCTCACATTTGTACATCCCCACTGGGACTGCGTTGGTTCTCTGTTTACATCTTCCCCTGCTGAACCACTACTCCTTCATGGCACTTGCACATAAAATCATCTTTTCTATTTTTAGGCTCTTCAGCTCTCATCTCTGGGAAGACTAGCAGTGCACTGGGCATGTTCGGTTTAATTTATTTATTTCTCATCACTTATTAATGGTGCATAACACATGTATATGCCATTTAGATGCCTAGATTTATCCTTCATACTTTAAAAAATTATGTAATGAAGTCTCAGCAGGCTAGGGATGCTTCTATTTATGCACTTTTTTTGTGCTGACTTGCTTTTGCTGTCTTTAAAAGTCAGTAGGAATTCTTCATTGACTTCAGTGGAAATTAGTGCTTCTCAAGTGAAATTTTCACTCTGTATTCTCATCCCCCCTCCAAATTTTCTTTTCTGAAAAGTATTTAAATGTGACATCAGATCTCAGCACTGTCTGAAATATCCGTGGGAGGGTGTGCGTTTTTTTAATTACATTTGAAATGAAACCTCAGGAAAAATCCTGAAAATTGAGATATTCTTAATATTAAAGACACTAGGTAAATTCAGCAAACTGAAAATGAACTTGCTTTCCTACCTCAATCTTAATGACCCAATTGCTGTTTCCTTATAATATAATGACCCAATTTTCTATTCCATTATGAAGTTACAAGATCAAGCCTCAGTTTTTCATCTTTGGTAGTCAGTCTTTAATGTACAGCTAAAAAATTGAGCAAAAGCCTCCCGGATTTCCAGTTACATTTTTCACCGACTTTAGTAAAAACTGTGGCAACTTGGCACTTCCAAAAATCAGGCCAGCCTACTGAGCTTCTTTATATATAGTAATTTAGTGACCTGACTTTCAAAAATGTTGAGTACAAATAAGTTTTAATAGGTATCTTCCTAATAGGTTTTAAGGTATCTTCCTGTACTTCATGAATTTGAATATTAAGACAACATTTGAATAAAATCAGCAAGAATTTGCCAAAGTCTTCAGGGATGTAACAGAATATTAATTTGGTCTCTTGGGTTCTTTCCATAACACTGGACATGATTTACACATGTAAAGCCCAGATTGACATGGGTAGGGTTTAACCACATCCTGAGCTTTCCTTTTAATTATTTTTCTCAATGAACATTACAATATGTAGTAACACTCTGGTACAGGGAGCAATGACACATCCTGTACCAGCAGAGATATGAATGCTGATAATAGAACAGAGAGGTCTTTGTTCATCCACGTGAAAAACAACCAGCTATATTTTTAATCTCTTTCTTTGAAAATCTATTTTGTGGCTCATCTCCAGTGTATAAGGGATTAAATTTGGGGTTGAAGAAAAAAAAAAATCAATAATTTCCACTTTTCTCCAGAACTTTTACAAATAAGAGAAGTCTCTTTAGCCCTTTCACTTACATGTGGGTCAACTCAATTGCCCTCATAACATCATGTGAAGTTACTCCAAACCAGAATGAGGAGATGAGCTCAGTTTTTTGGAGCATGGTGCTAGTGATAACAAGGCTGTGGGCTCCATTCCTATATGGGCCATTTACTCAAGAGTGGGACTTGATGCTTTTGGCTCCCTTCTAACTCAGACTATTCTGTAAATCTGCTAGTAAATGTGGTGGTTACCCTCTGTCTTCTTCCCTATAAGTGAAGGCTGTTCATTGCCCACTCCTCAGATTCTATATCTAGTTTTCTCTTTTTGAAAAATTCAACATTGGAAATTTTTGCTCCTCTTTTCTGCTGCAAAGCTTTTATATGTTTTTCTGGATTCAAAAATAATTTATATGCAACTGTCCCAAATGCAAAAAAACCTGTCCACTTTTCTTCACATATTTCTTTCCTTTTAGTAAAAATTAAAAGCCTCCTTTGGGACTAGACCCTTTGCCCCAAATCAGGGAAAATAAATACATTTTTCCCATGATATTTATTACTCTGACTTCTGAGCTACAAATCAATATTGCCATTTTGCTTGAAGTCCACAGAGTTCGCAATCACAATTTTCCTTTCCTTATTATTTTATTTTGTGCAATTTTGTTATTATTGTACTGCTCTTTGGTCTCCTATAGACCTGTTTTGTAGTAATCACAGTGATTTTTACAATAACATATACCTTATTTGTCTTTTGAAATGTTTAAATCCACTAGAAAATGTTGAGCAACTGGATAATGTTTTTACCACTTTCTGTCTATTCAACACCAGCATTTTTAGACTGATCTTTTAAATTTAACCTAGTAATTAATTTAATATAGTGGCTTTAGCTTATTATATGAGCCATTTCAGGATAGTCTATAAAATTAGGACATTAATTCTCCTATATTTCACCTGCTTAGATGACACAAAAGTCAAATTTTGAGTCTGCAATATTCAGAAAGATTTTCTGTCTTCTGTAAAATACTGCATTTTGATCTGTCTCAGTATTGCTCTGGGCACTTTACTGAGCTACAAGTGCATGGCTCTGCCTGTGATATTCAGAGGTTTTTGAAAAAAACACAAACTTCCAGTTTACATTAGATTTGTTTCTGCACATCAGCAGAATAAGATCCTGACAATGTTCCAAAATTTAAAGTCCTATCATTAGTTACACTGGGATATCAGTTGGGCCCTTGGCTAGGAGATAAAAAGACAGACATGTGGAAAATACGGAATGGTTGTATCATGAATTCTTATGTGAGATTAATTTTATCTTTTAAGCTGAGCCTTATTTGCCACTGAAAGCCACCTCTCACTGGCTGGGAGCAGAAGTCAGCACTAGATTGGTTTGTCTGACTGGAGTTACATGATGACACTGGGAGGTCACCAAGGGCCCAGGGAGCTGTATGATGTTACAGCAGAAATGCCCCAAAGAGGCTGCACCGAGAAATGTCCTCTGCCACAGGGGTAGGGTGGTCTGTGCAGGAGAGAGAGGGTCCACGTGGCAAGGGGGACAAAAATGTGCACAGAGCTAGTACATTTTTTTAGGAGAAGCCAATGAGCAGGAGAGAAGGATCCCAACTTCTTTGCAAAGTTCTGACCAAATGTCAGATATTTAGAAGTGAACTTGTACTTAGTTTTTCCTGCATTTAAATGTAAACTCAGATTTTGCCCTTCCAGGTGAGTCTTCAGACTCCCAGGCTGTCCCTTTGTTGCTTCTTGCATTTTCTTTCTGTCCTGATGAATCTGGCATTTTTGTCTGTGCAGGCAGGAAAGAAAACTTCAGAAAAAAGGGAAAAAGGCAATTCACACACACCTGAAACTTTGGAGATACTGGAAGGTTTGCTCTTTGCTGAAAGACTCTGATCCTCAGGTTATAGTTTGGGAAAGAATTGTTCCAGGTATCCTTGTATGTTTTCTGATAGAACAGAGTAATTTTTCTATTTTAACAAGGATTATCTTAAAAGGAAATTTTTTGGTGCTCAACCTCAGGATACAGAGTGCCTCATTTTAATCACACCCCACTCTTCTAAGGCAATCCTGATAGATCTGTTTTTTCTGGTGGGGAAAGACCATCCTTGTCTTCCTCTCTGTTTGCTTGTCCTTATTTTGTAGCTTAGTATATGCGATTTCTTGTCACTACAAGTAAAAGGTCAGGGGCTTTCTGTTGTCCTGACAGTGCAAGGCTTAAAAGCATGCCTGGGCTTGTCTTGGCCTGAGCTGATTTTAGCCTGTGTTTGCTGTGATAGCCATTGCCTAGCAATCAGCTAACCATTCCCTGCACTGCTTTTAGTGTAGCTTTAGTTTCAGGTGACAACAAGAAGTTCCCCTCTCTACGTTGACCTGTCTGTGACTCAAGATTGAAGCTTGGAAGAGCATTGGGTCCCACTCTCATCTTCCCACCACCCATCACATTCTCACGGAGTTTGGTTCATCCCACATTTCACTCTGCCAAGGAACAAGGTGTGAGTTTTGGGGATGGTCCTGACGAGGACCAGGAGTTGGACTCCGTGTTCTTTATGGGTATTTTCTAATGTGGTATTTTCTGTGATTCTGTGAACTAATTGTCTTAAATATATCAATTTTTGTCAGTATTTTTTTTCCTTTTCAGATAGAAATGCTTTTATTAGTATTGCTTCTCATGGCTTTGATGTGAAGGAAAGGGGAATGTTCAAACACAGCTGTCTTCTTTTTATTGCCATTACTTGCCCCCTTCAAGTCATCTTACCACAGGTTCTAAATTCTCCAGGATACAGGAGCCTCAGATTTTTTTTCAGATATAGGCCAGTGATATTTTTTTCTAAGGTTCTTATATAAATTTTAGCAAAGCAAAGAACTTTGTAGACAGCACCCTAACCTTCAGGCTATGGCTTCTTTCCCTGTTGTGTAACAATATACTTTGCAGTCTGTTTTATTCAACACTGGTTTGAATATTAAGCTTTTGCACAACTTTGCTTTTAGAGGAAAAGTTTCAAAATCTATTTATTCCTACTGTTTCAGAAGAACTTACATTTTTCTTATCCTAGGAACAGTTGCTCAAGAAAAGAAGAAAAAAACACTGTCAAGAGGAAAAAAAAATGCTAGTTTTTCTTTGAATATAACCCCCACCTCAAATTATTCACACAGTTCTATTTCTAGACAGGATTTTAAAGCCTTGACTACTTACTAAGGAAAATACTGCAAATTTTTGCTAATAGGTTATCTCTGTGAGAAGAAAGAGACTGGTAATGAGTAACCTTTCTCTCTTTTGCTTCAGAACATTTTAATTGTGTTCCAATTACTTCAACATATTTAATATACTTCCAGTATGTATTTGTACAGTGTGCAGGCAAATGATTTTCCACAGCCTTATACAATATAGTGAGTCATAAATGATTGCTGCTCCCACTCCCCCCGATCGAGCGTGAGTCACGGAGTGGTAAAGTCTGTCTCCCTGCAGCGCCAGCTGAAATCCACCTGAATGCAGGCAGTCGGAGCAAAGCTGGCAGCTGAGTGGCACTGGAGATGCCCCGGTGTTCCCTCCCGTGCCTGCTGTGAACGAGGGGCACATCGCAGCCTCTCGGGGCATGCCCATCCCAGCCTGCTGATCCCACTGGCCCGCAGCCACTGCGGGAAGGCCCTGCCTGCGTCTGTGCTCCAGCTGTGCACCCTGTCCCCGGCTTATGGGGGTGGATTTCCTAACCGCCCTGCATCTGGCACTGTGTTTCCAAGTTTTTGGGCTGTGTGTGGGGACAGCCTCCAGTTTGACTCAGTACCTCAGCACAGCAGTCAACCGCTCAGCTGCCCTGGTGGGGTGGCAGCAGCCGCTGAGAGGGTTTTGGCGAGTTTATAGCTGTGCACACACAAAACCTCTGCTCCCCACAAACACATGCAACGGGAAGGGAAGTGCCCTGAAATTTAGAGGCCTCAAGGTGGGTGGTATTTGCTTCCTTCCGTCCCTGCAAAATTCGAGCAAATTTTTTCCACAAAGGAAAAAACCCCAGCACGTTGTGATTTGGTAGTGTAGAGAAAAGTGTACCTTTGAATGTTCATTTCAGGATTCACATTAACCAGGGCTATGAGACCACCAAGTTCTTATCGTCTATGGATAAAATTTATCAATGTATTCTCAAGCAAATGTTTTACCTTTTTGATGTACTTGATACAGATTCTTGTCAATAATCAACTGTTTGAGTTGTATCCTGGCAGTCTGGCAACACCACTGCTACCCCCTCCTGAACTTTCAAGGGAACAAAGGTAACATCGCTCATTTTTGCTGATATATAAAAATAAAAAGTTCTTAAATTAAATGTTTCCAAGCACCTCTATACTATAATTTTTATTATATGATTTTTTTTTTTGTGAAGACTGCCTCTCAGAAGCAGATTGACCAGCTCTAGCAAAGAGTGAAGGATTATGTAGGGTAGCAATAATTACCGTTTAAAATACTTCAAATGTACCATTAAATACTTTTCTTCCTGTATCTGACCTTTCTGATTTGCATTCCTTTCTAATTTTACCAAAAACATACCAGTCAGGAATCAAAGTTCTATTCCCCTAAATGCATAGCATTATGCTTTTCCATTAAAAACTCGATAGTGTGGAACTTTTATTACGTAAATATTTTAACATCTGTATAACTATTTTTCAGAGGAATTGTACTGATTTCAGCATGCCTTTCATGCACTTCAAGTGTGATTTAGCTCACTTAGTTTTGATCATTTAAATGTTAGATGTCTAGTATAACCAACCTTCCTAGGTTGCCTCTAGAGTCAATGGAGAGAGATTTTCGCCTCCAGAGGGGTGATTCATACCTCCTATCTTAGACTTCTGCCTGTCTCAATTGACAACAGAAGTGTAGCCTAGACAACTGTGTAGATTAGATTCCTATCTCTTAGATTAGGTGAGATAAATCCTATTCTTGGCCATCTTTGTGCATACAAATCTGCAGGATTGGAGCTGAATTGTTAAAACAGCCAAAGTACCTGGGCAGGCTGACAGATTAATTGATTTATTTAGAAGATTTCGAAACTCTAGGTAAAAAAAAAAGAAAAATCATCTAATTTTTTTATGGAAAATAAAAAGAAAACCAGAAAATATTTTAATATTTACCTCTCAACTATAAGAACATGGTAACAATAAAGAATAAAGCATATACTTTTTATGAATTAGCATAAATTAATGAAAAAACCTGACAGTGAAGAAGAAAATTTGCTAAGTGTATTTCACTGATGCCCCAAACATAGCCTTGAGTTTTCAGCAACTGCACATGACTTCAGCTACATGTTTTATTACAATGGAGCAGAATTTACATCTGAGTAATTTCTGATTTTTTTGTTCCTAGATTTCCCTTTCTGAGAAATCAGCTGGCTCCTATCAGACAGCAGACAGTGTGCAAACTAACAAGGTGACCAACCTTCCACATTTCAAGAGTACAAAAGTAAAATGTATTGCTAAGGGCAACAGACTTAAAAATATTTTGTTTTCATTTTGTGAATGCTGACTGAAAAACCTTGCCAAAATTCTGCTCTCTGCACTGACGGTCTCCTTGATAAAAAGCCAACAAAAGAAACATAAAGATGAGATAAATCAGAGTCTTCAAGTTTCAAATATTCTTCCTTCCACTACTTCTTTTCTAGTCTTTGATATTCTTTTGTCCTTCTTTCCTCCCCCTGCCCTTTCTGGCCCTCTCCCTCCTTGCTTTTCCTAGTTTCACCTGCAGTTGCTAAGACCAGAGCTCCTGCATTTGGACTGGCTGAGCTAAAGGACTGCCAACCCAGAAATTGTCTACATGGGTGATTGTCTAGATGGATAACTCAGAATTTGTCTAGATGGGTAAGGTTAAATTATGCTCATGCATCAATTGTCATGAGACTTATCTCCCCTTCTCAAAAGGAGTGGTTTTTATAGTTGTTATGCCTACATGGAGCATTTGGTGCATGTTTGTGTGCCACAGGTCTCAGCTTTGCAGTTACACTGCTCTTACCCAGAAGAGGCAGTGGGTCCCTCCTCTCTGATGAAAGAGCTATACTTGGAGAGTGGGAAGCTCAAATTGACGTGGCATGTCTTCTGCCTGTGTTTCTGCTTTACCTCTCGTGTTGTTTCACTTCCTAAAAAAAACCTCAAACCCAAGGTAAGTGAGGAGGAATGGACTGTGGGCAATTTGGGCATGCAAAAAGTATAATCTGTGAGACATGCTCAATTTACCACAGATCTGGTGATAACAGCTCTCAAGAATTTTGTCAGGGCCCAAGTCTGGGTTGTCTGGAGTTTCCTAAGCTGGTTGTGCATCAGAAACAGAATAACCATATTAACACAAGCTAATAAGCTTCCTTGTTGAGCAAATTGTCTGAGTGGATTGAGCTCATCTAAATGCATGTATTTTGCTTCTGGTACCCTCATTAGCTCTTTCACAGGTAGTTTAGCAATTTCCACATGGTAAGATGAGAATGAGAAATATAGATATGTATCAATATGTTATTTCTATAAATATATAAAATGACAACATACGATTGTGTGTGGATTTGTATCTATCTATTGTTGATGACTGTGTTGATATATATATATAATTTATATGTCCCTGATGGTAGCAAGGCAATAATAGTACTTTCCTCTCTCACAAGGGGATGCAGGATGTACTAAAATGTGTGAGGGACTGTCATGGTGATTGTAACTATGTATATAATTGTGATGTGAAATACATTATTTTTATATGGTTATCTTTTTTTTTGCATGTACTGAATAGCCTTTCTTCTAAAATCTCTGAGGTAGGGATACAATTGACGCATTTTTCCTCACAATATTTTGTGAGCTATGAAATAGCTTTTGCAAAAGGAAGAGGCTACTTCAGTAAAAGGTAGTAAAAATGCTGAGAAATAAGAGCATGAATAGGAGTTCAAGAAACATATGAACAATGGAGAGATTTGAGAAGAAATCAAAAGGAATGATCAGAGATCTAGTAAACATGATTTTTTTTTATTTGGAGGAAACACTGAAGACATCAATAGCTTTTAGTCTTGATAATTTTTAAGAATGTAATATTTAATTGCAAAAAGGAAGGCAATAGACTGTACTATGGTCTGCTAGAGAAAGCACAAACAAAAATTGTTTATACTCACACAAGAAAAATATTAAAAGTAGTTTAGAGACAAAATAGTTTTCAGGAATGGTTTCCTGAAATCTGTATTTCCACATGGAAGGTGCGGAAGAAGGAAGGAAGGAAGGAAGGAAGGAAGGAAGGAAGGAAGGAAGTTTCTGTTTAGGGACAAAAATATTCTAGGTTTCTAAACATAAAAACTTGAAATATACAATTTCAGCTGCAGGTTTGAACAATCTTCATTGAGGTTAGTGCTGAATAGGCCAGACCTTTAGAGCATTTCTTTTTCTACATCTTATGGATACCAAGTGAAAACCTGTGTACATCTGTGCAACTCAAATATTTTTTTGTCAGTGCTTAATTTTTCAATGATGCCTTTTCTTGATGCAAATTTTGCATTATTTATGAGAACATTTCTATTTTCATAGTCATTTAATCTGCAAACTACTCTCTTCAGAACTGACCACCAAAAAACATTTGTGGGCCTTCACTCCTCCATACGTATTTTCTTACAAATGGATTTTTGTTGTGATTCTCACTTTCAGCTTTCTTCTATCTTCTCTGAAATTTTCATAACTGCCTCTCTCTGTCATCAACACCACAGTAGCCTATAGATCTATTTGTGTACAATAAAGGCAGCCTGTCTATGTACCTGACAGTATAGATAGATTTCCTTGGACTGTTTATCTCTTATCTAAAATGCTAATAAGGAGGTGACCAGTGATACCATTGATGATTCTCTTTTTTATCTTTCTCTATAAATTGCCTTATTATTTGACAGGATCTAAGTGCATGCACTAATAAGTATATTTCAGTGTGTTGAAAGGTTTTATCCACACTTTGGAAGCATATATGCAGATGTTACTTACAATTACCTACCCTTTGTTTATATTAAAAATAGAAAAGTCAGTCCAGAACTAATAAGTAACATAGGCAGTATAATTTAATGGTAAAAGAGCTGAGACAGTATGACAACTTTTTTTTGCACTTATGATTAATCATTTTTCTATTAAGGCTGCTGAGAGCAGCATGAAGGCAGTTCCCATCCTTTGCCACTGGTGATGTCACCAGTTTCAGCATAGCACTTTCAACAGACATCATTCTATATACTTAGATTTGAAATGCAGCCCGAGGGCTGCTCGCAAAACTGATGCAAACTTGTTAAGCTCTATTCTGGAAAGATGTCACAGTTTGTCATATTGAGTTTAATAAAATTTCTTGGGTGCTGGGTGAAGTTCCCCCTGAAATACCTGTTGAAAAAGTGCCATTGTCAGCAGGATGTCAAAGCTGAACAGGGCTGGGAAAGGTTTAAATTTTATTCCTAATATTCAACACATCCATGTTCTTGCAGTAATAAAATTTTTTTGCATAGTAATGCTTCCCATGCAAACCTGTCTCCTTTTCTGGCACAACAAACCTTTCCTCTGCCATCCCTGGGCTCATGTTGACTTGTAGAGATCCTTTATCCCATCCGAGTCCTTTCCCTCTGCTCCCCTCCTGCTCAGCCAACATGCCTCTGACCAGGATTTTGGCTCATCAGCCATCTTCAACACAGTCATGTTCACGGCCTGCTGTTTTTGAAATCATGTCCTCCCTGGGCTTTCAACATGTCTGAGGGATTGCTGTCCTCATTCTTCCTCCTTGTTGCTTGATAGGTTCCAGATCTGATGTTTTACTCCAGATCTGCCTCATCCTGGCTTGTTTTTTCCCCAGTCACATCATTCTCAAGCTGCTGTGAGAAGCTACTGTCTGCCTTTTCTCTTCCTGTGGTACTCAGGTCTCTTGTTTGCTTTTTTAAAATTTTTTGAAGAAATTCTTTTGGACTACAGCCCATGCTGCTCCTCATGTTTGCTTTATAAAGCCCTCCAAAGATAATTGTTCTTTTCTGGTGTTTCATGAAAACTCTTCTGTTTTAAGATTTCTATCCAAACTTGCCAGAGACCAGAAGAACAGAAATAGTGAATTGTACAGTCTTATTTCACTATCTTTCTCACCTCTACTCAGTTGCTGTTTTTAGTCACTCTGGTCAGTTTTAGGCCGATACCGTGTCAGATGAGGGTTTGATGTACTGCTGAACACCACCAGAACAACACTTCTGGTATCCTAGCATGATTCCCTGTGCTCTGGGCAGCATGTATTCAGGTAGCACTTTCTTCATCTAGCTGGATGAGTGAGAGTGGCCAGTGTAAAAAAGAAGTGTAAGACATCACTTCTTACCAGTGGGAAAAAGTTCCTACTGGTAAGAAGCGATGCCTTACAGACAGGAAATGTATTCTCCTAACCTGACTATGACATAGCTGTTAATAATCTTTTCCTTTCTTCTGTGTTGCTGAGAGGAGGAAGAAATAGGAGCACGAATGTGCTTTTTTTGCCTGCCTCAGGCAGCCAGAGGCAAATGAAGCTGACTTTCCTAATCACATAGATACAAAGCAGGTAGTTTCCCACACAAGAAAACCACCTACATGACTCAAAATTCTTTCTGTTCAGATGTTTCTATTATTACTTGTTTGGATAACTAGGAATTTCAGCAACACTGAATATGATTCATCCTGGACAGGGGGAATGTTGGGAGGGCAGGAACTTTGTTGCCAGCTTTGTGCCATGGTAGGGACGATGGAGTCACTGCGAGGTGTGTGGGTTACAGCAGAGCCAGCTGTGATTCCCACCTTGCAAGGAGCTTTGCAGGTTTTATTCTCTATGCAATCTACCCATCACTATTAGTTCAATTAGAAAACAAAGGTCTAAAGGTCTTAATACTGGTAAGTACTGAGATCTCTGGCTCTAGCTCAGACATTTATTAGGGATGTGTGAGTCAGATAATTTCTTTGGAATTGATGATGTGCCTAAAACTTAAGCTCATGCTTAAGTAATTTACTGAATTGGGACCAGAAAGCTTGGCAACTTGCAGGATTGAACCTTAAACTAATCCAAGCATGCTTTTGTTTTTAGTTAAAGAAAAATTATCTTCCCACTAATCCCAGCCCCATCCTCTTTAATAACAATTTCAGGAGTTTGTAATTTTAATTTTTATATACAATTATCTGGAATAAAAGTTTCTCTTTCAAGTGATAATTCAGATTTAATTTTTTTTAACTTAGTGTTGTATCTGCCACCAGATATCCTGCACAAATGTTTTTTTGGACTGATTTACAAAACCACCTTATTATGGGTATAACTCATAGCATAGATTGGTAACACAAGTAACTTAATCCAAAATACAGCAGATTCAGAGTATGAAGGACTCAAATGCAGCTACCAAATTAAAAAAAATCTTCTACTGTGCCCCCTTATACTATATTTGTACTTCTTTTTACCTCTCATTTTCATGCCCCTGTTGGCAAGCTCTGAAATGAAACTAAGCTACCTTAAATTATTGCAATTAAAGCACAAGTTATTAGGATTACAGTAGCATAATGTTCAGTAAGTCTGAAAAAAATGTGTCAAGTATTTCAATGAGAGAGATTTGCAATCAAATATAGAGATGATTTAGCTATAACATATCAAATTCAGAATATTTAACTGAGGATTAATAAAACAGTGGCATATTTAATTAAAGTATCTGTAGATTGTGCTAAAAAAAATCTCTCCCTGAAAATAACTCTTCTTACTTTGAATAGTGTTTGGTGATGTAGGAAGAGATAAACAAATGAAATGTCCTCTGCTTACAGTGCTATAGCTGCTACATAATATCTCTTTTTCTGACTATTAATTCCCATTGTATCCTGAATTATCTGTGTTGGCAATTCAGTTGGAAATTCAAAGAATAACAGATGTTATGGATATCTGGGAAATTTTTTCAATCAAAACCTAGGGACGCTGGTATAGAAAAGAACTATGGCCTATATATGATTATATAATTTTCTATATAAAATTTTCCTTGAGTGACATGTAATACAAGTAAGAAAAAATATAAGAAAAACCTTCTTTTACTAGAAAAATAAAGGCCTCTTTCTTTCTTAGTGTATTTTTTTCAAGAATATACAACATTGAGGTGTCTTCTGATATTACCTGATCTGTTGTGTTGTCACAATGTAATGACTCCTACTCCTACAGCTCTGAATGCTCAGGGCTGGGAGTTGGTGCTGTACTGAGATCTTCTCACCTGTAAGAAGAGAGTGAAATACATCTTCAGAAGGTAATTCATGAGGAATCCTTTTTCTTTAGGTATCACAACAAGGAATTCTTTACTCTGAAGTAGTTGGCCAGGTTGCATTTCATTACAGAGCTCTCTGTACCACTTGAGAACATATGCAGGCAATCTGCCTTAAAGCCAGACTCCTTTTGGTCTGTTTATTCATTTTGAGTTAAAATGAAAACAACAGTATTGAGCAAGAGTTTTCATGTCGTGCTTTAGAGATGAACTTTTCTCAAATTGTGCAAGGGAAGTATTCCATTTAACTGTCCTGGAATGTTTCGTAAGGTTAGGGGATCTCCTGTGCTTGCCTGTTATGATTTGCAAAATACTGTGGCAATCAAAGGCCTTCACCTGGAGTCATTTCTGGTTCTAAACATTTTCTAATCCTTGCAGACTGGTTCACAGTGTCATATGAATAAAATGGTAGGATGGAGTCTTTGTTGCTCAGCCTCTCATTTATGCAGCACAGAAGGGGCTGGGTAACCCTCCAAAGGAACCTCAGTGTGTTTAGAAGTGCTGAGTTGTACAGACAGAGCCTGGGGTTCTCTTTCCCTGGAGGCTCATGAAGACAAGCAGGTTTACTTCAACATCTATCCATCCATCCTCTGCTGGAAGCTGTCTCATATCTTTTTGACTGAGTTCCAGATGTCCCACTGCACCTTGTTGGCCATGCAAATTAGAAACAAACACCTCTGGAAAGAGTGTCCCTACTTTTAGGGAAAGGCCTAGATATTTTCTCTGGGTTTATGGCACACATGAGAAGTGTGTATAAATTCTTCATGTGTATCCACAGGAGGAAAAAGAGCAACATATTTCAATTTAAAATATAAGTGACAAATGATACTGATGTTAATTGGCAAGAAGAAGGGGATGTGAAGAATTGTCACATTTTGTAAGGATGCTCCCTTCCATAGGTATGTGATATTTTGTCTTTAATGTGGTTTATGAAATTCTTGGCCATCAAGATTATTAGGTCAACATCCAAGACATGAAGAAAATAAATAACTCCTCCTTCTTTTTAAACTTTTTTTTTCCTGAGGAGTTATATGAAGGTTGTAGAATCATTAGTCTCTGGGCTTTTTAGAATTTTGCGGCAACAATATTCTTCAGTCTTAAGAAACTTCATTACAGGTTCACACTTGTTTGTGTTTAATGCTTCTCGGATTCAAGTAATACTGAAAAGATTCCGTGTCCTGTCCATTTTTCATATGATTTTTCACACATGTAATACTTAAAAGCTGGAAAATCTGGACATTGTTATTGTACTGCATGCTGAAATTTGCAGGCTGCACAGAGCAATCTTCCTTTAATATAGCAGTTAAGATTTTGTGTGTATATATCAGATATAGTTTTTTGATATATGTAGAGTTGTACCACTTCATACTACGTAATAACCTGGGCCAGTTTCTTTTGTAAATGAATGCTGACAAATACAATTCAGAAGAAATCCCTAATCACAAATATGATTGTCCCTAAGGACTGACAAATGAATGCAGCATTTCAGGGTAGTAAAAGGTGATGTGTGCCCTGCATGAAAACTGTGCACACTGATTTAAGACTTGAGACTTCAGAGTGTGGCTTCAAAAAGGCTGGTGCTCAAAGGACGCTTCCTTTCCAGCCCTTTCTTTTGAAGTATGCTATTGTTGCAAGGGAAAAAAAAATCACATCCTGCAATACTTACAAAGAGCCTGGCTTTATCATCCACTGCTCATGTCAAGTAGTGTCTTATGTAAGTTCCATTCACTTCTGTTTAAGTACTGATGTAAGGGAAGATTACCCAAAGCAAGCAAGGTTTGCAAGAGCAGACCATAAAAAAACACACACGCAAGGAAGAGTATTACAGAGGCCAAGAGCTTGGTATTCACAGCTGGCTCTGTTCTTGAGAGTAGTTTAAAAGAAGAAAAGGTGTTCTCCTAACAACAAGTTTACCCTTAAAATACCCATAAATTACAAAGAACTCTGGCTCTGTATATGAAATATTAATTCATATTAAGAATAGATTCAAGGGATAGGAGTATTTGAACATAGTCGGGAACAAAAGGATAGAAGAAGAAAAGGAAAAGCTTCAGGGTGGAGCTTTAGATTTTTAGGCATTCTTGAAAATATTGGAAATGTCAGTTTGTAGCTTTTTTTAAGCTGCAGGGATCATGTCTTTCCTTGGAACAGAGACTTTATAAATTCCTTTTTGACTGTCATCTGCAAATCATTTGACTGCTGGTAAACAGAACCTTCCATTTGTTCTGATAACAGAGGGAAGGCTGGAAATAAGGAATTCCACCCTTAAAGCTGTTAAGGTAGGTCTAAAATTGATGTGCATTGGATCAAAGGGTGGAATATTTTCCAGATGATCCTCTGTTTCTTCTGAGAAAAAGAAAAAACCCAAGAACACAACCCCAAAAATAATTTCCAAGGTGTTAAATTTCAGCTGCTGAGCATGGGGATTTAATTTACAATTTTGTGTCCTGCTAGGATGAAACCTAAATTTGACAGTAAAACCCACTTTATCTTCTTTTTAGTTCTTTTACTACAAATTAAAAGTTACAGTCCATCAATAGCTATGGAGGTCTTTGAAGGAAAAATCAGATAAGCATAACTAATGAAAATTATTTTTCTGTAATCTTTTTCTTTACAACATTCTTATATATCAAAATAATTGGCCAGAGGAGGTTTCTAACTTGAATGAATTCTTAAATTTTATTGCTGGAGAAAGTGGAAGCTTTTAGTATAGTATCTACTGAATTATTAGTCATTACAGCCTTGGAAAGTAAATAGGAATGCCAGCACAAATCAAACTCCACTTAAATTTCAGTACATGCAAGCCACAGAGTGAGATATTTCTGGTATTTCATCTTCAGCTCCCTAAGAATTTATTGTAAATATAGTGAGCTTGTTAGCCTGTGCAAAGTGAAGGCTGTGCTCTCAGATCCATTCCTAGGAAGCACTGACCACTTCAAACAAACAACAAAAACACCACCATTGCCACTGCCATTAACTTTTCTTCCGTTTTAGTGAAGTAGGTCAGGGATAGGATCATGACAGAGAAGGAACTGCATTCTGTCCTTCTGCGTAGCAACTCTGTGTCAGACTTGGACATAAATTTTTACAGGAAAGCTTTCTCTATCAGCATCAGTGTTATCAGTTTAGGATTATTTGGTGATGTCAGGGAACACTGGCCAGTGGCTTGTGCACCCTGGTTGAGTAACACGGGGAGGAAAGGTGTGCAGCAAGTACAGTTGTATGTTCCCTCTGGTCCTTACACCACTGTGGGACTGCAGAAGTTTCTTCAGGGGTGCTTGGCAGGTTTTTTATTTGTTCAAAAATAAGATTTTAGCTTGTGCATTCAACCACGGTAGGTGCATAATTATGACCAATCAATTTTCTGTGTTGGTTCCATGTAAAAGTCCAGCTTGTCTCCCCCTAGTCCTCTTTCCTAATACCCTTGTCTCCCATCCATCTCTCTGTCCCATATGAATGTATCTTCCTATGCAGCAGTTTCTTCTTTCACAGTTTGGCTCCAGCACCAAAGGCACAGGGAAGGGAGCTGCTCTGTTTCTTGGAGTGAAGCTTGAGTTTTCTCAAAGACAACATGGCATGGCATGTTTCTGATGGATTTTTGCAGGAGCAACAAAGGAGATATATTTTACAGTCTTTTTTCCCATCTATTTTCAAACCGATGTGCCAAATAATAGGGTTCTGGAATTTTTCAAAGAAAAGGTCAACAGAAATTTTAGGGCATAGATCAAGCACAATATTCTATCCACCATTATTTTTGGAAAGGTACTCACAGATTTCATTTTTTTTTTCTGAAATCATGCATAGATCCTTATGTACTGCAGTGAAATTGTTAAAATCACACAGACTGCTGTGAAAATGGTTCCTCAGGAATAAAGGCAAACCAAAATCTTTAGATTGTAATGGTTGTTGAACTGTTGATATATCTTCTACCATTCAGATCAGAGCCTTCTGTTCATGACCTGGAATCTAATTATGTAAACAAAATAATTAAAGAAACTTACCTCATCCTAAATATCTAATACACATTTGGCATTGCAAAATGCAATATTTTGTGAATTCAGAGCACAAAAAGACTTTTCAAGATGGAGTTCTATCATTTATTCTGATAAATTCACTCTTCACTGAAAACATGGGAAAAAACAAATTAAGAACTTTAATAACAAGCCAGCAGGAAATAAATCTAAATTGATGGCAATGCTCTGCAATGTCTATATGGCTTCCTTTGCAAAGAGTATCTCAGCTTGCAAATTCTCCAAACTCATTAGTATGGGGTCCTAAATTCCAGTAAAATTCCCCTGTCCTCTTTTGTTTGACCTTCTGCTATTGTTGACCTACTGTGCAGCTCATCTCAGGGCTAGCTCTCAGCCGGATATAAGTGGAATATTCTTCAAGTCTGTTAAAGCAATGCCACCTTTTCCAATTTTAAGTTGAATCTGTCAGTACAGACAGATGTAGAGCTGTAGTTTCAAAATAAGTGCAGGGCATGCTCTTTCTCCTTATTCTCCTCAAGAGGGTAACTGTTATTTTCATAGCTATTCCCAGGAGTCCATTAGTAAATCTGAATATCTCTCTGTTGGGGTCATAGGAAAGATTCAAACTGACATTCCTTGCAAATGTGTCACTAGTAAGATCCGTCTCTTTCTGGAAAAAAAGTCCTAAAAATTGACAAGCATTTAAGGCAATATTTCAGGATATTAGGTGTTGGCTTAATACACCAAGTTATCCCAGCATTCTTTATCTGGTCAAAGAAAAGATCTACACACTTTCTAAGTGCTGTGGATATTTTCTGAAGCTGTATTCTGTTTTCCTATTATTGTATTGCAGGATGTTTGCTGTGGCTCATCCCATCAGAAATCCACATTAGTGCATTACCCACCCCAGTGCTGATAGTGCTGCCTACGGTGGTGATATCATTCCATTCCCACTCTCAGTCTCTTGATGCTCTCAGTATTCTCTCTGACATCTATTAAACCTTTTAATGAACATATCTTGATTTGTTGAGGACATGAAATAATGGATTTCTGCTCAAATCTCAGGCCACATGATTCAAATTTGAACTTGGTCTTTTGAAGCAAATATAGTCCTTTTCTTCTCCTATTAAGTTGGTGAAGTTATTTTCAAGCAATATTGCATTCTATAGTGCATTTACATTAAAGAGAAATATTCATCCTATGACAGGAATCTCTTGTGGTAATAAATATTGTACAAATTGTTGCAGCTATTCTGAATGCAGTGCTCTCCATAAAATCAGTGAATACAGTTTCCAAATGTGACTTCTATTTAAACTCCAGTATGGCAATGATTATCAAGGCTTTTTTTCCCACTTTAGAAAATGTTCTGAGTCTCAAACAGGCTAATAGTTTCTTAGTAGTTGATTTACTGTCCTCATTACTGTATGGCATGTGGCAGTCAGTTTCCTGGCTGCTCATCACAAGCATTCAGGAGGATTGAGTACAGAAAAATTGCTATTCTAGAATACTAATGGTGATAAAAGCCATTGATATTTTATAAAATATTTTTTTTCTAGCAGATTTTCACATTCAGACATTGGGAATAAATCACATAAAATTAACATATTGAAGTTGAGAGTTTATTTCAATCAATCATGATTTACAGAGGGAGCTCTAAGAAAATCCAAAATAATATTTTGCAGCTGTCACTCTCAGTCCTTCTGAAAAATGAAGCTCTGACTACAGGCTTCTGAAAGGCCAGCCACTGTGTGGGGGTGTGTGGTGGGTTTGTGCACACAAGCACACACTTGATCAGTTTGAGTGTTCCCTTACATCAGTTTTACCTCCTGCACAGGACTGGCTGCTGATTGTCTATAAGGTATTACAGAGCGAGGTACATTTTAGTAGTAGATGAAGCTTTCTGAAAGATCATCCAAACATTTTGTTTTACCTTCCTGTGTGAACAAACACATTTGGCATATAAAGTGCCTTACCAAGCTGCAGCCACATATTGCATCTGGCTGATGGGGCTTTGCATAGTTTAGTCATATCACAAAGCACCAGCAGATTTAAGGTCAGTAAACCTCACTTTTCTTTGCAGAAACATAATTTCCTTCTCTTCTGAATAGCTCCCCTTTGGTTCCTCATTCTTGTTTCTTTCTCCTGCAGCACTGGAGGGGAAGCTGAACAGGCAAGAGGATCTAATGGATATAAAGAGAGCCCTACAGATGTATTAGGATTTTTGGAGACTGCACATGAGACCTTATATTTCAGAGAAGTGTTGAGACTCTGGAGAACCTCAGGGCCACAAGGGATGGTGCTAGGCTTGGACAGGCTCAAGGTCATACAGAGGAGGAGGAGGTTCAAGTAGCTACAAATATGGGCACAGAAAGGTAAAATAAATTTTAATTTCTCTATGAGGAAAACAATCATGTACACAGAGCCAACCAAGAGGGCTATTCAAGAACAAAACTATCAAAAAAGAGTTTGAAGATATTAAGCTAATGGCAGAGATGGACAGGCCAATCACCTCTGAAACTGTGTTTTCTCTTGGAAGACAAAAACCACGTATTTCTGTCAAAATTCAGCCTGAATTTTATCACCAAAATTTCAAGTGTAGGATTTTGTCTATAGGCAAGAAAGCAAGTGGAAAATAAACACCACACAATTGTACTCAATTTTGAAGAACAATGAATGAAACAGTTAGTTATAAGAGGCAGAAGAAATAGAAATGGCCAAGCAGCACTATACAAATATTTCAGGATTCTCAAAGCACTTTTGTTGCTTAGTTAACATCTGCAACATCCTGGGGGGGCTAGCAATTATTTATTTTCATTATTTGCTAATTATCTCTCCAAGAGAGTTAGCTAATTTTCCTAAGGTAGCTGTCTATTTTAAGCTTTTTGTCTAGACTCCTCCTATATTCAGTGAGGAAAGACAGGTCAATGGCCCTTACTGCCTCTCTTCACTGATAGCGAGAGTTTAGATCAACAATTTTGAATAATTGTCAGACTTTTTGATGCAAAAAACCCATTGAAAGAAATTTCATCCATACTAATCAATGAAACACTGACAGGGAAGATAAGAAAACATTCTGAAAATAAAACTGTAGAGCACAGGTACCATTGTTCAAGTAAAAAAATCCTCAACCTAATAAATTATTTTCTAATGCATATTAAAAAAAAAACCTGAATCAATTCAATTAATAAGAAAATGAATAATATAAGAGTTAAAAATAATTATAAGCACAAGAAAGAAATTGAGACTCACTGTCTGGCTGTCTAAAATTTAGAGAAATCTTTACNAAAACAATCATGTACACAGAGCCAACCAAGAGGGCTATTCAAGAACAAAACTATCAAAAAAGAGTTTGAAGATATTAAGCTAATGGCAGAGATGGACAGGCCAATCACCTCTGAAACAGAATTTGAATCTCATGTAGTGTGGTGTGAGGTCATACACTTTCATTACCTAGAAACTCATATGATGGCAATAAAATAGATTTTAACTATGTGATTCTCAAAATTCTTGCAAAATCTAGAACATGGCTTTTTTCAAGGGTTATGCAATATTTACTTATTGTTAAAAAAAAAAAAAAGAAAAAAGTATGCTGAAATTCTCAAAGTTTCAATCTGCAAACAGCCTTATTGCATTTGTCAAAGGCTGTATTTAACTGTTTGAAATAGAGTGTGCATCCTTCTGTTCTTGCATATGGAAAGGGCAGAACTAGGGAATGGAGCTGCTCATCCTGGCTGAGACTCCTTGGATTGTCAAGTGCAGGAGCATCCTCTCCAGCAATTTTAATTCATAAGGAAAGGTCATTCATTCATTGCTAGACTAGGCTCTGTTCTTTCCAATAGGCTCCTGTCAAGGAGATTGGATAAATTCACTAGGAGCAGGTTTGGGCCTTTAACATTACTGGCTATTATATATATATAACTTTCCCATTTTCAGTCTTCAAAAACTATCAGTTCCCGTTTAAATACTGGGATCTTGCTACCCATAACTATGATTACAGTTCCCAAATCTTGACCATTTTACTTTTATAGAATTAATAACATTAGCAAATAACACTGTGCTGGGTAGTATCAAACAGAACATAGCATGATAATGTTAGCTGGGCTTTAATAGAAATCTATACAATACCAGGAACTAATCTTGTTTAATGAATCTACTGGTACTAGTCTTGTCCTTAACAGGACAATGAAAGAAAAAAATTCTTTAATGAAAGAAAAAAATTATTTATCTAAACTAGGATGAAAAGCCTATTACAGATAAATTCTACAAGTCAGGTTAGCAAAAGATTACCATAAAGACTTTTCTTTTTCATTAAATATTAATTCTTCACAAAGCAAACTAACAACTCTTCAAAAGTTTTATTAGTATTAACAGAAAAACATTTTTTATAGTTATTTTACAGCAGTAACAAAACAACAAGATATTTATATGAAAATGGTGCCCCAACATTCCCAGACTAGAGATGCACTAAATACTGAGCAGGAAAACAAGCATACCTACCACATATTTCACTTTTATGATTACTTTCACCAGGACATCTGAAGATATGTATAGAGTAAAATTCACTTAACTGTGAGGAGATAAATTAGACGCCTTCTCCTTGTGTTCCCATTTCCTTTTGCAGCCACAGAAGAAGCAGTATGGTAGTTTGTAGATCCGTGATGTGCAGTGCTGTGGCTCAAATGTTATCAGACAAAACCAGCCCACTTTCCACTGTTAAATGGTAGCACACTGAGTGTCTCCTACTTCATCCTGCCCATGGCCTCTCTTTTTTAGTGTGTGCTGTCACTGGACACTGTGTGGAACACATGGTTTGCAGGAAGGGATTCAGGTTTGTCTGGGAGTCATCTCCATTCAGCAGCAGCTTGTTTCAGAGTGAAGTCTACTCTGTGGAAGACTGGATGACTTGTTTGATGAGGTGGTGGAAAATTACAAAAAAAGTTTTTAATTTAAAACTCACATTTTAAAAGATGGTAGTGCCCGGTTGAGTTTCCTTCTCTAAGGTATTTACAAAATAATTCGATTAATATAATATAATTCTATATATAATCATAGACTTTTGGGGCAGAAAGTGGTCAAGCAAACACACAGAAAAGTGCGCTAGAGACCTTCATGTTTTCTTTTCAATAAACATGTAGTCACTTCTAGATTATCGGTGCAGTAGGGGGTGTGTTTGTGTTATCATAATGGTGGAAGGGACTGTGTTGTGTTTTTTTTTATAAAATCTGCCCTCATGCTCCTAATATATGTTGGGAGTCCAGCATTCCTGATCCAATAGCTACAGTGCCCAAGTTTATCACTTATTTTCCCAGTTTGCATAATTTTCTCTTTTCAGTAGGTGCACTTTCATTTCAGTGCCACAGTTCTCATCTTCCTCACTGTTCACTTTTGTACCCCCCAGGAACTTTGCCAAGAGAGCCTGGGACAATGTGTGCACACATTAGGGATGGATTATAGCAGAGGTGCAAAGCCATTAAACCAAACATGCAATATGACTGCTGCCAGCAGTGAGATCTGGAAATGGGCTGGTTAGAAGCACAACAGGAAGGTGAGTTTGAAACTCTTTTTGGCATATCTGTGAGAATAGTGCTGCACATCTGCCCCACAGATGGCCAGAGATTGAAGATCATTTCTGAGTCTCAAGTATTCATTGCTGTTTCAATTTACAATATATGGGGGCTTCAGATTGAAGTGTGATTGTAACACATGCAGCACATACCAAGCTAGTTTTAATCTGAAACTGCATACCATAGAACACAGCTGCCAAGTATTCAGGTTTGTCTGCAAGCACACTTGGCTTACAGAAAAAGCAACATTCTGAGAGGGGGGTTTTGTGCCATCCTTAGAGGAAAAAAGCAGATGATCAGAAGATAAAACTAGCTCAGTTATGCCAATATATGCAAACCTGTATCCTAATTGAAGGCTAGATGTAGCTTTCTGTCAACACATACTGCTGGTTGTTACTGACCTGAATTTATGTAGAATATCTTTCAAAGTGTAACAGCAGGACATGTACGTCTAAGTTCAATGAACTGCAAAAAATTAAAGCAAAATATTATTCTGCAATAGATGATTTCACAGAATGTTTTCAATATATATGCATACAAAATAAAGTAAAAAGACACCTTAAAAAAACTTTCAGTTGTGATATTTTTCATGTTAGAGTTTCAAGAGTAGATGTTAGGGACCATGAAATGATGGACCAGGATACACAATCCATATTAGCAAAATAAGAGGTTGCCTTTACTATGAAAATCACACAAATGTCCTCAGGAAACAAGGGAGCACTTAATGCATTAAAACTTTTGCAAAGGGTAGAGGAGATAACACTAGTAATTTTTACTGCTTTCCTGACAAATATGTGTTTCATAGATTTTTGCTTCAAAGCTACTTGAAAACAACCAAGCATTTGATAGCCTCTTATGAAACTAGGCACTGAAATCAGAAGTATTTTGATGGTGCAGATAAAATGTGTTTTTTTTCTCTAAAACTACACTGCTGAAACTTAGGGCTTTTGTTTTCTTATCCATATATGTCGTATGTAGGTACCTGACCAAAAAAAAGAAAGCAACATTTAATCATAATCAAAATTTCTTCTTGCTTCCCCCATCCATGGAACTACTGAAAACAATCTCTAAATATAAGAAGAGATAAGTAGTGAAACAGACTTCAGAATCCCATGCCTCTTCTGAAAGAAGAAATCTATTTTAGGAATGGGTTAGACAGACTTGTCATGGATAGCCTAGGTACATTTAATTTTTCCTCAAAAAAAGTAGATAGACTTCTGTATCTTTGAAGCCTCTTCTAATACTACACAGCTGTGATACTTTTGTTTTTATTTACGTTAAAAGGATTAAGGCTGATTTGGTGAATATTATACAGGATCTACGATAGAGCTCGTTCTCTTGTCCTAAGGGTCTTAGAGTTCAACTACAGACCAGACTACAGAAGTGAGGAAAGCAAAAAAAGAAAAGGTCATAACAATAATTAAAGCGGTACACTTGCTTTTCATTAGCATGATTTTAACATTTTTTCTAATCTCCTATAAGGCCATCTAATTTTTCTACAATAAGTGACTGCTAATATAAGAGAATTGTTACAAACACACCAAGATTAGCGATCATTCTCATCCCCTTTGCAACAGCATTTCATAACTTTGAGTCAACTGGTGAGCAAATATTGTCCCCTTCATACATCTCACATTTTTGTTTAATAGTTACCATTGCATCAGTGTAACTGTATAATTGCTAATGCAGATCATAGCAGGGAGAGACCAATCCTTAAGCACCACTTTTAATAACTGAAATTCAGAACTTGCCTTTCATTTTGATCTAGTATTGTAGACATGCCATCAGTCTCTGGCCTACAGGCAACAGCGCTGAGCAGGAAATGAGCTATCGTCAACTCTAAACTTTTTCTAATATTCTCTCTGTAAGCTAATGAGACATGAAAACAGCAAAATACAGTCTTGCAAGAAAAATCAAAACAATTTGTTTTCTTTGTAGTATAAAATAGGGATTACTATGGGTCAGGTATTATTATAGAAAGACACTTGCTGGCAGAGTAGGACAAAATTTCATGATTTGGAAGAGACTCACAAGGATTATTGAGTCCAACTCCTGCATTCTTTTTGTTCTGGAGAGTAGACAAATGCTGGGCCAAGCAATGGCTGTAGAATCCTGTGATTACAAAGAGAAAAGACAATTGATGCTGCCCCAGGCCCACACCACTGGAGGCCAGGAATGTTGGACTGGGGTTGTTGCCTTATGCCTGGCATAAATTGGAGAAAGACTAGACAGTGAAATACAGGTACAGAGAGTTTCTAGGAGCTCTTCAGAAAAAATGTAAGGTTGACAGCCCAGAAAGCTGTAGATAGGCTTTTGGGCTCAGGTTATGGTGTTCAATACTCAAATTGTTTGTCCTATCTTGTTGTCATTGGATCCATTTTGCTATTTTTAAGTTATTCTTCACTGACAATATGTGAGAATCTGCATTCTGTGGGAGGCTGAGTGTGCCTCCTGTGTTGATATGATCTGTGTTTGCATGACCTGGAGATCTGCTCTCTCGAGAGCTTTTACAATGTTTTTGTGTAGTGAAGAAAAATAGACTGAACTTCAACAATACCCCTGCACCCAACTCTTCCAGAAGGTAGCAATGAGATAATAAGATGAATTTATTTAAATTATTCTCAAATGTTAAGAAAGCTATGGTTACAGTATAACACACTCAACATGAACCTTTGTACTCTCCTGTGCTAGTTTAGGCATTGAATTATTATGAGTCAATGAGTTAAAGGATGAGATGTTGAATGAATTCTAAATTAAAAAAACATTTCCCTGTGTATATGAATAAACAGTTGTTTTGACAAAATATATTTTGAGTTCCATGTGGCATCACTAAAATAGTCCCACCAATTCTTTTTCCTCTCATAGTCTCTAGAAATGCAAGAACACCTTATATTTTAGCTGTCATCTTAATGGTAGATGTTATTATAGGAGAAAAAGAGTTAATATCAGCTGCTTTTAATTTAGGCAGGATTTCTTTTACATTAAAACAGAGAATTTTTCTTCTATAACCATTTTGACTGGAAGTCATAGGGCCTTTGCCAAGAAGTTTCAATTATGCTTTTAAACTATAAATCCTAGGAGTCTTGAAATTACAGGGTGTGGGTAGTGATACGTTAAATGTTTTACAAGTGAGGAGAAATTAGTGCTTTTTGGCTTATTCCAAGTGCTGTTAAGAAACAAAACTGTTCTTTTGTTAAAGGTAAAAGTAGTTCCTTCCAAAGATGTCTGTTAAAACTTGAAAGCATTTTCATATAGTTCTGTGAAAACGACATGCAAATAACTGCAGATGTTGAAAATAAAGCCAGACAGGGAGCCTCACCCAGGACACGTTCATCAGGAGGACATGGTGTAAACACAATTTTAAATGTTTTGGCTGCTAGAGCAACCATGGGATTATTTGGGGTGTGTATTAGCTCTACCTACCTAACAAATTTCCCATGCGGTACTTGGGTGGGGGAAATGAAAAACTACCCCCTTGTCAGGTATGAAACTATTTCCTTTTTCAGTTTGAGGTTACATGTATGCCTTGGTAGTTTGGGTGGAGAACACTAACAGCTGCAGCCTTGAAGGAGAGGGTATTTCAGTTGGGCCAGGAAAGATTTCTCCACACCTTAGACTCGCTCATATCAATCCTAATTGGGACCAAAGATGCTATGTCAAGAGATAGTATAAAAGACTATCCATAAAGTCCTCCTTCAAATGAGGCAAGTTTCACTGCAATCCTGCTGTCACAAATATTGTTTTTGTTAGTGATCAATTGCAAAATCAATCCTGCATGAAACAAGTGTGACCCAGCTTGGTTGTGATCAGATGACTCTACCTCTATCGTATTAGCCAGACTACATAAGAACAGAATTTATGTTGGAATTATGCATTTTTCCAGAGACAGAAGAACAAATAACATCAGCTCTGGTATCAAGATGAAATGGTGAGGAATACCTGCTCCAGTGAAAATATTTGTACAAATTCAACCCTTTCAACCCTTCAGTTTTTTGTTTTTAAAAAAAAAAAAAAAGAGCCACCTGTATGAAATAATATAGGATTAGCCTTTTACATCATATGGCTTTCATGTTTTGAACCAGCATCAGGAACCTTAAAGCTAACATTCTCTGTCTTGTGCATCTATAGCCTCAAGTAATAAAACACACAGAGTTCCTAAAGTCCCCTATTATGGGTACATAAATCAGTTCACTTCAGAATAACTGCCAAACTTGCAAGCAAACATAACAAGAGACATATTCAGGGTTGTTATTGACACTTGCTGAAAATCTTTCAGGCACCTCAGTCCTTAGGATAGTCAGTGAGTTTATTACATTTTTTCCTTTCACAGTTGAAGTAGGGCTAAAAACCTAAATGGGTAAGAATGAGACCTAGCTCTTAATTTTGCTGAGCTTTATCTAAAAGATTGTGTAGAATTGTTCCTTTTTCTTTAATTAACATTGGTTAATAATAAATGGTTAGTACTTGTCAAACCAAAGCTTTGGCCTTTGGAGTACTGTAAGAAATCAAGGGCAATTCACTCTTCCCAAGTGAATTATTCTAGCCTGTAATCTATGGGAATCAGGGAATAAATTCCTGTTGCACTTCTGAATGCCTAATATAAGATACATCTGGAATTCTTAATCACAACAGCTAAATTACAAATCAGCAACAACTTTTATTTCAGTTATGGCCTAATTAGAGTTAGCACACGGTAGGCTGACAGGCTGACATTGGAAGTGCTGATGAATGGCAACATAATCACCTTTTTCCATCAAATGTGAACTGCTGTGCTCAGTTATGGGGTAACTTGGAGAAATGTTGGACATCTGTTTGAAACAGGAGATGAAGATTAGGTAGTTTAGTAGCCTTTCCCCTAAAGATTCTAGAAGAACTTATGAGTAAGGAAGATGTGAAATGGATTCCCCTTAGCTTCCTTATGGTTTTTTCAAGATGATGTGTGTTTATTATCTATAGAACTAAGGAGAATTTACCTGGATATGGTAAGATTTCTCTGTAAAGCTCATACAATTCAGGACATTTCTAAAACCTCCATGAAGCAAAAGGGAACTGGAAGTGTACCACCAATGAACTGAATGTAAACTGTGTCCAAGAGCAAAGCTCATGACTAGAATTTACTCTGATAAATTTGACCTTACTTTCTTTCCACTCCCTGTCCCCAAGGTCATTCAGAATTATATTTCAGTGATTCACATTTCCTAAATTTCTGTTCAGTAGGGCATGTTTTGCTACCTTGATCTTGATATTTCACAATAATTCAGCAGGATATAACAACCATTATAAAACTTGACAAATGAAATTTTTAAGATAATCTGAGAGATTTCTTTAAGTAGGAAAGATTCTGATCTTGCAATTTGTTTCACATTGATAGGGCTCAGTACCGGATAACACAGGAAACAAATAATCAAGGATGCATTAATGCATAAGAAGGCTGTAGGATATTATAATCCATGTGGGTTTTCAGTATGTGACCCCCTACATTTTGTCCCATTGTATCTGCTTCTGATGTCTGGTGAGAAAGCCACGGTCCTGACCTAACGGAGCCATCCGTGTGTTCTTTTCATAAGCCATTAACAGATTCCTAGAATTGAACACATCAAAACAATTTTGTAATTGTTTTTTTTTCCAGACCATCCCAACTAAGCAAAGAACATCTGTTTGTGCTGAAAGCTGAGCTCATATTTAAGTATATAGCTAAGCAGCAGCATTAATTTTTAACTTCCTTTATGAAACAGTTCAGGGTAAGCAAAGCTCACTAATCCAGAAATAACTGGAAGATAGAACTTGAAAACTTGGCACAATTTGTTTCTAGGATATGAGATAAATGTCTGAACTTAAAGTTATTTCCCACCCTTCAGAGATAAAAAGGTCAGGAAACATCCTTTCATTCTGCAAACATGCTGACCCAAAGGCAGAGAAATGCTTTAAAAATCAAATCTGAATCCTTACTCTTCTTAGGTCATGAACTCTTTTTTTTTTTTGTAATATTTACTGACAGAGTATTCAGATTATCTGACAAAAAAAAAAAGTGTCACTCTTACTAATGTAGAGGGTAACTGTGTTCTGTTGAATGCCCAGTGGCTTGTCTTTTTTTTCTATTGACCTGTGATACATACTTTTAAATCAAAAGAGTAATTAATACACCAAGAGGATACTCCAGAGAAGATTTCAGAAATAAAAAGCTTTGAGGATTTATGTGTCAGACTAGGGCATCAGCTTCATGTTCAACTGAGGCTTCTTATCTTTATCCTACACTACCTAAAAGAATATAAATCTATAACAGAAGTACCACAGATGCTGTAGTTTACAATATCTAGAAAAAATAACAGAGGCAAAGGAGGCATAAAAGGATAATTTTGCTTATACAAAATAGCAGCCTGAAAAATAAAACCAGGAAAACAAACAAGCAGATGGAGAAGGCGAAGTCTGCAAGACACAGCTGTGCAAAGTATTTAAATATCCAGATGCAAAGCAGCTTAAGGGTCAGGGACAAGGAAAGGACACAGAATGCTCTTAGCAGCTCTGTGGCATGATTGAGTAGTCTGCTTTAAAATTTCAATCACATTAATGATTGTTGATTGTCCAGCTTTCTGTCAGATTTTGCTGGAATATTTTATTTTGTTAGAAATCCAGACTCTTGAAATACCTGAGTAGCTTTTAATATTTGTTTGTTGTAATTTATATGGCAGTAAAATAATTGTTGTGTAGGAAAAGAAAGCTTTTTCAGTTGGTCTTTAGTCAGTTCTTTCTTAGCAAAAGGAATAATAAACCATTTTTTTAAGATTAGTCACAATTGTTTTCTGAAGCAGTTAGTACCCATAATAATAATTTATGTTTTACTGTATGCTGCCTTCATCTAAGGGATTCAAGTGCTTCATGAATGTTAATTAGGCATCTGCAGGCATCTGTTAGGCACCATCAGTTGCTAGAAGATGATTTTGGTCTATCATTAGCTGAAAAGGCTCCACCTGCCTACTTTGCTTGGTATGCTGTAAAGGGGGTTAAGGGAGGGTAGCTGCAAATTGAAACGTGCAAAAGACAGATTTTGCTCTAAAATGTAGCTGCAGTGTAGTAAGTGTTAACTTAAAATGAGTTCCTGAATAAGATTTTATTCCTGCTTTGATTATCTTCCTGGGCTTTGGGCTCCCTCCTGAGCTGGCAGATGTCCCCTCACATCATGTCAGTGGCTGAAAGACTGATTTTCATTCCTACCCTCAGTCATGTCTCAGGCTCTTCAGTAGTTTTGGGATCCTGTTCGAGGTTACAAGTTCATCTCATAATCCCTCTACAGACAGGTTCAAATGCCTCAGCTGCTTTCCTGCTCACCACATTTCTTTCCCATCTCCTCCACTGCCTTCTTATTCCGCCTTTGTTCTGTTCCGGGTGTAAGATGCTCCGTTTGCCTGTTGTGGCCCTTTACAGACCTGGCCACAGCCAGGAAGAGACATTAAAATCATTTTTTTATGACTCAAGCAACAGAGGAAGGTGTCCCATCTAACCAGGGTTTCACAAACAGAGAAGGACTTGTGATTGATGTGATGATCGGAGGTCATCTTGGGCACAGTGATCATGAAATTATAACAATGCTTAATTCCCAGAGAAGTAAGGATGAGTGGCAGAAAAACTGCTACCAGTTTGGATTCCCAGAGGGCAGCTTTAGTCTGGTTAGGAGACTGGTTGAGAGAGTCCCTTGGGAAACAGTCCTGTAGAGCAAATGAGTCCAGGAGGACTGTACATTCTTCAAGAAGGAAATCTTAATGGTACAGGAGCAGGCTAATCCCACATGCCAAAAGATGAGCCAGTGGGGAAGAACACTGACTTGATTGAACAGATAATGTGGCTAGAACTCAGTATAAAAATGAGGTGTTTATGACCTTTGGAAGAAGAGTCAGGGAACTCAGAAGGACTATAAGGATTTTGTGAGGTTTTTCAGGAGGAAAACTTGAAGAGCCAAAACTCAACAAAAACTTCTGGCTATGGATGTAAAACACAATTAAAAAAACTTTTTATAAACACTTTTGCAACAAAAGGAGGGCCAAGCAAAAGCTCCATTGTTTATTGCTTATTGGTGCAAACATAGTGACAAAGGATGAAAAAAGCCTCAGCTTTTAATTGCAAGAGCAGTTGCTGGAGTACCAGGCCCCCTGATCTAGAAAACAGGGATGAGGAGCAAAAGGAAATCCTCATAATCCAAGGGGAAATGAACAGTGGCCTGCTACATCACTTGGACACACAAAAGTCCACAGGGCCAGATGGGACCCATTTAAGGATACTGGCAACTGGTGGAAGTGCTCGATGGTTGGATTCTATGATCCTAAAAGCCTCTTCCAACTCAAATGAGTCTATGACCCAGTCCACAAATTATTCACCCTTCTTTTCAGGGCGAAAACTACATTTTACTGTATTTTTCAGTAACGCGTTCTTTTCTCCTTAGAAGGAGCTTCAGGAACAAGGTAAATGACAAAAGAGAGCCAGGGGCAATGAAAACTGAGCTAGTGAGTCACATGGGAGCTACAGTTGTAAGCATGGCAGTTAAACAAACATACTGCACTCTTCATAGGGGAAACCTGCAAAGCACAAAGAATATTGTTTTCCCAACTTCTGATTTCATCATTAAGGTAAGAAAGTGCATTTAGATGTTGAAAAAACACACATAGGTATTTCCTGTTACTAGAGAAACAAAAGCAGAAAGGCAGTATAAAAGGATTTTGATAAGGGAAAACTAATTGTTCACTATACATTTTTAAGTGTATTAAAACTATTTCAGTTTGGTTTTAACTTTCAAGCTCTTTCTGTAGGACTCAAAGGTACCAGCTCCAATTCACATGCTTATATGTTTGCATTAAACAAGATAATATGTCTTCTACTTTCTTAAGAATTTTTTTGTATGCTGCTATTACAGATGGGTTATATATTAGAGATCTCAATCTATCTTTTTAGGGTCTGTCACTACACAGAGGCCGGAGAAAGCCCTAAGACTCCAGTCACATCCTTATATGCTAATTTTCATGAAATATCATAGGCATGCAAAAAGCACTCTAAGAAAGCTCGTTTATCTCTAGACAAGTTTAGCGTACAAGGATCCAGCAGAATTAGTATAATTTTACTGTGGATAACTGGGTAGGCTAGCACATGTTCATATGAGTTATATGGGCAGAATAAGCCCCATGTCTTATAATTTTAAGGATTGATTTTAAAGTTTGCAAAATTTGATATAGCAGTATTGGTTATCTTTGAGATATATCACAAAGATGTGCCAGAATGTCACTGGGCTGTTCTGAGTTCCCTGACAAGGACAGAGGCTCCTGTGTCTGAGCTGGTCTGTAGTGATAGTTTCAAGGCTCTATATCACCTAATGCTACTCCAGAAGCCTGGCTTAACACAGCCCACACAGCCATGTCTGCTGGGAGGCCTGGTGGATCATGCTGGATATCTGGGAGGAAGCATTGCTGCCATCACACAGCCTACCAAGATCCCCTCATGACTAAGAGGTGTCAGTCTGGTCCCAGGCTGCAGCATTGCTCACTTGTTTTTACACTAAACATATCAGTTTTCTCCAGAGGCTGATTTGTCCAGGGATCTGAGGTTAAAGACCTCGCAGTCTAGCTCCCTGCCCCAGCCTGGTTCCTGTCCCAGCACCTCTGCTACCCCAGCATGGCACAGACACTCAAATTCCCCCAGAGTGGGTGTGTTCCTCCTCAACAGTTCATTGTGGAAGCAAACAGGTGCAGTTCAAGAACTCCTGCTCTCTACATGTAGCAGCAGGATCATTTCCTGGTTATGAAATGAATAATTTTACAGACTGTTGCCTAAAGGAAAAAAAAAAAGAAAAATTGTGACTGTCAACTACATTCCTTTTTCCTTGCATTCAAGAAATGAAGTTAAAGCCAAAGCATTGCTGAATGTGGAGGCAATTAGTTCTTTATCAACTACCTAAGAAAAAACATATCCACTGAAGAACAAAACCCCACAAAAATGTTACGCAATGCTACCTCAAAATCTGTAGACATTTTTTTGGTTTTAATTCTTAAAACCTCCTGGATCCCAACTATTTTCCCCATTTCCTGTCATCAAGCTCTTTTTGGAAAGTGGAGATTTCTTTTGTTGCACAGACTTTGCACATGATTCTTTTTTTTCTCTCCTTAGAAAAAACTTCCAAACGTACATTGTTTTCAGAGCCTTTTCTTCCTACGTCCTCCTCAAATCCTTTTTCCTGAGGGATGTCCTTGTTCATGGTAGCTTACTGTAAACAAAAGATGATATCAAAGTAATTGCTTCAAATGTAATTGAAGACAGATTTCTTAATGTACAACACTTAGTAATGTCTTTGCATGCACATAATACTTTTGCACACTTTGTTAATGCTTAGGAAATAATCATCTTTTGGAAGAAACAAAAGGGACTAAATGAAAACCACACAACTATATTACTTAAAAGAGCTTGGAAGCTTGTAAGGTACATCCAGTGCTTTTCCAATACATGGTCTGTGACTGCATCTCACCATTATCTTCCAGCAGATTTTAGTATCTCAACCTTGCAGATTTTATGTTTGAAGAATTTTATCATCCCCTCCTCCATATGCTATCACATATTTCCTGATAGTTTTAGTTCTTTTACAGCACACCCAGAAGGCAGCTTGGGGGGGCCTCCTGTTTTCTGGTCAACCTTTAATATGTTCTGCTTTCGTCCCTTCCTGTTTGGATGTCTGTTTTCTTGTTCATTTTTTATTGTTTCCAGTCACATTTTTTAAAATTACAATAAGAACAGATAGCAAGGAGTATTTCATCACCACTGGGCCACTACACCTTTCCCTCTCCATGACCAGTAGGTAGGAGAGAGGACAAATACACAGGTACAATTCAAGACATTTTGCAGTTACAGGAATACTGATTTTAGCTGAATTTAAAATGCAAACTTTGATTATTGTTACTGCTTTATGTGTAAACAACAAAGGCTATTTTGCCACGGTATATTGTGACAAAAAGAGATACAATTCCAAACATTTTTATTCTTGTTATTACAGACCAGAAATTAAGCAAGTCAGGAAGAAAAGAGGAAAAAAAATATATAAAGGAAGGATTTTGAATCAATTTTAAACAATGTCTTTTGATTTTTTGCAAAATCTCTTTTCTTGTAAAGTTTGTATGTTCTTCCCCCAAAGGTTACTTGAACTAATTTTTCTATCATGCCAGAAGTACATCTTGTCCAGATAAGATTCAATGGAGATTGTATCTCTGAATTTATGGATTTATGATTTTTGATGATTCATCACATAGAAAATAAATAGGGACTTTTAATTAATACACCATTTACTAGTTAATGTCTGTAGGCACATCATATTGCTGTGGTATTTTTTTCTCTTTGCCCCTTCCATTCCCATTCATATTCAAACTGAAAGTCTTATGCTTTGGTTGTATGAGACAAAGTATAATAAATGTCAACCTTGATCTAAATCTGCTTCTTTTAACTCACTGCAAATAGATAATAGCAACAGTAGTTTAAAGACAGTGGGTGGGATTCTCTTCATGTAACTTGTGAATATAATTGTAGTTTAATTATAGACCCTTCGGGCGAGATTTAATTTCAAGTAAATTTAATTGTTTGCTACGCAGATGTCTGCATTTCAGTTATTTATTGTGGTTTTCTTCATATTTATTGGAGAAAAAAGAGACACTTAGAGGCAAAATTCTGATCTGTTTTAGAGTGAGAAGCATCACTCCCTTCAAGAAAGCAGGAACTTTGAAGTGCTGGGACACAGATGGGTTCAGATGCTCTGCCTCAATGAGCTCATGTGGTTTACACGTGGAAGGCAGGTCTCTAGGAGAAATGAGATACCACTGTGTGGCTGGTGCCTCAGACAGATTTAAATAAGGTTTTGAGTGTCAGCTTCTGATCTTATGACAGTGGTGATCTTGATACTGATGGAAAGCCTTTGAGAAATCTCCCTGTGATATTCCTGTGATTAGGACTATTACAAACTTATGAACTGGCCAATGAGAAAACAAACTCTTAAAATAAACTAGGTTTTCTGACTTTTGTGGGAACGCATAAACTTTTAGTAGAGCTGAATACACAAGGAATAATTTCATGACAAAAATAATTTTCCTTTGGAAACATATGTCTTTCTCACAGATACCTGTTTTACTAGGTAGAATAGAAAATAAAATCAGTCTTTGTAAGTCTAGTAGTCTTTTGTGAAACTCAGAAAACATTTATTTGGCTGAATTCTCTTTTTTTTCATTGGAGTTCTGGCTGAGATAATAGTTTATAGTTGGCTCTGTGGACATCTGCAAAAGTTGTGGAAATCAAAACCGGTGTGAACAATGTGCAAATATTAATATGAGAGTTGCCTTTTGCCCTTCAACCTTTTTCAGGGCTCTCGTATTTATGGCAAAGTATATATCAGCAGATCTGCCCAGAGATTGATGAACCTTCTGTTCAGCCTGCTCCTGGAATGTTGTCTTTGACTCTCTTGGTCATAGTCACAAAGCATGTAAAAGGTCATTTCAGAATTCGTGTACCAAGTGTAAATTTGGCTCTGGACTTAGAAGAATCAGTTAAGCAAATCTCTGCAAATTTGATAAAACCACAATATCAATATAAGCACTAGAAGAACAAAAATAAAAAAAAATTCTTTAATGTAAGATTAGAAATACCGAAATTTTTACATTTGTGTGAATATAAGTTAAGCTATTTTTGCATAGCATCCCTAAATTAAGATCCTGCTGGCCACTGAAACCTGATGCTAAATCATGAACTTTCTGACTATATCCCTCCTTTTCCTAGAACAGCAGCAGTGCTCATAGTTATACTCTAGGCCATGAAGAACAGCAGTTACTTAAAGACTTTTTTCTCTTATCTACAACTGGCAGCAGTGCCTTTCACTTACTAATATATTTTTCTTTTAACACATGTACATTATTTGACAGGAATATGGAAATGTTGGTTGGAAAGATGCAATTTAATTTTATTTCATATAGTTAGAAGGGCATGATAGCCATTTAAAGACAAGGAGTAAAAATCCACAAGAGAAGAAAGATATATGGCTTTGATTTCACCCTCTAATTAGTTGCATTGCCCAAGCTCAGAGCTGTATACCATGAAAGAAGGCTTAAAAGTGATTGTGTGATGACAGTTATGTAGCCATTTATCCCAAAGCAGTAAACTTATGTTCTGCAACAGCTTTTCCTAATATATTTTTTTATTATTTTTCTCTGTATTGTAAAATGAAATAAATACAATGGCAGTAAGTTCCAAAATATAAAAACTTTACAGACATATTTTCTTCTGCCTTAAGAAAAGATGCAGATGTTCTTTCTGCAATAGTTCACTAATGCAGCTCTGCTCATAACTTGTCAATAAAAAATAACAAAACCTAAATATGTACTCATTGTTTAACAAATTATGTGAAACATTAAAAAAAATAAAATGAGGATGAATCATTCTGAAAATAATTGTTAGTTTGAAACCAAAAAATGTTAATTTGAATTTATCCTTTTGTAGACTAAATTCATTGAAGGTTTTCTCACTACTGAGAACTAGATACAAAGCAACTCCATCTTCTGCAGACATACACATTCTGTGGATTAAAGGAAATATTTCAGACTGCTAATAAGCTCCTCAGAGTCAATGAAATAGAATGATAAAAAGAGGTAAAGCATTGTTTATGATGAACCCATGAAATGAAGGCCATTTTCCATTGAGCTGTCAGGATGAATGTGGGACATGTGTGTAAACTGCAGCCCGGACATGCCTCTTACTTCTGAAATTAAGTAATAAATCATGCATACCACTTGCTCTAGGACTTCATTTTTAAAACCATTATACCTCCTTTTTTTCAGCTTTGCCCAGAGAATCTGTGGCTCCTCCATCCCTAGAAGAGTTTAAATCCAGGTTGGACAAGGCTCTGAGCAACCTGTTCTGGTGAAAGCTGTCCCTGCCCATGGCAGGGGGTTGGAATTAGATGGTTTTTAATGGCACTCCCAACCCAGGCCATTCTATGATTCTGTGATATCTAGAAAAGTTGCCTGAAAAACCCATTTAAAGGGAATTGTGTCAACCTTCAAAGATTAGAGTATAGCAAAGTGTAAGCAAAGATGAATAGGAGTAACATAATGTCATTCTTATGTATATTGGCCCATTTAAGGTGCTTGGCTATCTGAAACTTCCACACTTTCCAGGAAGCACTTCATGATGTAAAGTTTATTTCTAACAAAAGTAAACCACATATGACATTTAGCTGAACTAGTCTTCACTTTCATATATTCCTCTCTTAGTTCCATAGTATTACATGAGCAATATGTAGTAGGCATCTCAAGATGAAAATTAAAAATAATAAAAAATTAAAATAGAAAAGAGAAAACCAGCAAATAAAATGTTCCTTCCAGATACACTCAACACTGAATGACATTACATAAAAAGTTTCTATTTTGTCCTACTTCTTACAAGTGTTTGATCAAAATATTTGGGTATATCAACTTTATTTTTTCTCTTTTCATATTTTTTTTCCCTTCATGTTTCACATTGTATATCCCTAATATGTGCTGTAAAAATACAATCATGTGTTTGACAGCAAAATCAATTCTATGAGGTAGAAAGGAGAAGAGAATCATAGCACATCAGGAAAGAATAAAGCATTTATATGAAATGCCAAACAGACAAGAAAATTTGCTTTGAGGCCTTCTCAAAGCAAGGAGCTCTCTCTCCATGGCTGCAGCTTCCTAAGGGCAGGGCAGGGCTGGGTGAGCCATGGGCTGGAGCTCCAGGTGCTCGTGGCCCCAAAGGAAGCCTGGAACAGCCACTCTCCTAATGTAAACACCTCGGCTGTGCATTTGTGGTTCACCAGAATAAATCTGAGCCTAGCAGCAGCATACTGCAAAGTTAAAAGAACATTTTGATTCCTTTTATTTATAGACACCTTCTGGTGAATAAATGTGAGAAAAAAAAGTGCTTATGTGAATGTCTAAAACACATACAGTATCTGATATAATGTTGGGTAAATCCCTTTAATCCTGCCTCATAATAAACACATTACACAGTCATGCTCAGCATTAATTTAGGAATGAATTCTGAATGAGAAATCATATTCCTCTAAAGTCTGTAAAGCTGCAAAAGTTGCAAGGATTAGGTTTACAATTTAATCTATTTACAGCTCAGTTAAAATGTACACCCATTTGAATTTGTCTGATGGAAATACTGAGCATGACTCACTAGTTCCATAATTTGTATTTTATTAAACCCTGTCAAAATACAATTTATGGCTAACACAAGACAGCCTTGAGACAGGAAAGCAGAAATCTTTTGTAGGTGGTATATGACAGATGTTAGTCTGAGTTTGCTTCTCATGTTCACAATGCATAATTTGCATGACAATAAGCACCCTGACTTCAGCTAATTGATATGTGCCTCTAAGTGTCACATCAAACCTCTCTACAGCAGGGCAGACACCTTCAGTAGTGCAGGTGCCATCCAAAAGTAACATTCCAAATGCTCAGCTGTGCTCTAACCTATCACCAGCTTCACCCCACTGCTGAGGGAGCTTTAAATTCAAGGCATCCCTTTTATACCTTGCAGCCCTCCAAAGAATTATACTGATCTAAACATGAACTAAACACTTCACACTATTCCTGAGCACCTGAGCAGGATTTGCTAACATAGAGATGATAAGAATAGTAGAACCAAGTCTGAAAATAGAGAGGGTAGGTTGTCCCAGGCTTGGGTACTATTTAGTAAAGATGAAAAAGGTTTTCTGAGTGTTCAGGGAATCAGTCATCTCTAAATTATAAAGTGAATGGTAGTCCAATTTTAATTACTGGTACTCCATCTATATGGCATTTGAACCTTCCTACATGCTGCCTTCTAAAAGTGGGTTTCTGTAAGAATTCTCTCTGTAAGTGCTGCAAGGATCCAATTAGAGGAATTGCTTGATTTGTGACTCCTTTTGATCAGTCTTTGGTAGTGGCCCATTTTGGAATCCCTCAGGAGCTTTCAACTTCATTGACAGTCTGGAAATAATGTCTTGGCAGGATGTCACTTGGTGCTCAGAGCTCTGATACACCCTCTATTCAGGCACCTGTACTAGATATTAATCAGGCCACAGCAAGAGTCTTTTGGTAACAGCAATAAAGGCAACCAAAAAAATAGGAGTATTGGAATTTTTAAGCACTTTCCAAAGCTTCAGTTTCTGAAAGAAGAAACAGCTGACTCCTATCTTCAGAGAATTATGGTGTCTTGCTGAAATCAATAGAAAGCTCTATTTTTTAACCTTTTGTGTGCTTAGGAGATTCCAAGAAGTCTTCATGATCTAGCATAAATACAATTCTCCTTTAAAAGGAACCTACAGAATAAGCACCACACAGCTTTGTAGAAGAATGGGATTTGCATCATGTTACAGAGGAGAGAGGAGAATTCTGGTTTTCTTTTGACCATTAGGCAAACAGTGGGAATAACCCAAGTACTTTTGTATTCAGATGGATCATATCAATACCATATGCAGTAAAATTTCCTGCTCTGTTCACAGAATAATATTTCCTACATTTTCACTGTGTAGCTTTTTCTGTATTCTGAAAGACTCTAATGATAAAAAGATTGAGAGAACTTTTTCAGCAGTCATGTGGGTTTCAAATGAACAATATTGGGCTAACTATAGCAGTTCACAAATCATAATTCCAAAACTGCCTATGGACTGATGTTTTCTTCTTCCTTCATCTGATAAGACACTACTTGCAGGATATTAAACACCCTCCAACTTGGATATAACACCTTGGCTGCAGCCTCAATGTTACAGCTATCTGAGATTACTTTAGAGAAAGAGACAGAACATTTGAAGAGTCCCTTCCTCAGGAAAAAACCCAAAAAAACCCAAACCAAAATCAGTTGCATGTGGCAAACCACCTCAGAACATGCCTTTGAAGATTAGAACTAGCTAAGAAATGATCCTGTCAGGAGCAAATGTGGTTTTGGAGTTTCATCTTGTGGAAAAATAATTTTAAAATCATATAATAATTATTTTTTCACTTTTTTTCACTTTCACTTTTTCACTTTTTACAATGACAAACAAAACCAAAAATCTTGCTATTTGAAAAGTTTGGCAAGACTCTGTAGTGCCATAATACTTCCAAAAAAATGCATTTTTCAACAAAGTTTTCCTTCAATTTTCTCCAAGTGTGAATGCAATGCTATGTAAATTTGTCAGGTGTTTGTAATATGTTTGTATTTAACTGCTTCCTTTTTATAAGCGCATCTATTACCTTTACAGCTGATAGTAATTTCACTTTAAGGGTGTTTTAGTTCCAATGGGAATGAAAGAACATGCTGCTCAGATGAGTTAGTGTTGACAATATTCTTAAAGCAACTGGCTTTACTGGAGACAACTCCTTTAGGATTAATTATAGTAATAAAATAAAAGAACTAACACTT
Organism: Thryothorus ludovicianus; assembly: GCA_013397245.1. NCBI lineage: Eukaryota > Metazoa > Chordata > Aves > Passeriformes > Certhiidae > Thryothorus > Thryothorus ludovicianus. The sequence goes on from VZTB01009512.1 coordinate 706,819, forward strand.
CTGTAAGTTTTTACATCTTCAGTGCTTTTGATACCTAATATACATGTGAATTAATGATGATCTATGTGGATGCTATAGTAATTTACATCAGCTGAATATAAAATAATTAAGACTCTAAAGTAGCACTTCTACAGTGAAACTTACTTGTTGGGGAAAAAACAATCTAAATAGAATCCCAAGATCTAAGTGGAAGATGCTTTTAGGGAAAAAAACCAAAAATCAACCCAGATGATTTAAAATAAATTATTGAGTTAAACCCTTTTAAAATAAGTCTGTGCTAACTTATCCAGCATAGATACAAATTGCTCTTTAGCATCTCAGTCTTCCTTTGTGAACTAGTGGCAATCTAGTGTTCAATACTAGCTCCTTTTAAAAACAAATTTAGCTTGATAAGTCACATACTCATTTAATGTTGGTGTTAAATGTATCTACTAATACGAATGGTCTCTTCAGCTACTTGCCGAATCTTTAAATAGCTTGTCCCAATTCTTCCTTGATTTATGTTGGTATAAATCAAGAATAATGTGTTGCAGAGGTGTGAAAATTGCTTAATTTAGGTTGTCATCAAGGTAACACTGTGAAGTTTTTGGGAATACTTTTGGTAAGTGTATATACTCTAGATTTAAATGTTAGCTTTCCCTAATTGTAGAATCAAAGAACTATGGAATCATACAATGGCATAAGTTGGAAGAGATATTAAAGATCATTTAGTTCCACCCTCCTGCTATTGGCATGGACACCTTCCACTAGATAAGGTTGCTCAGACCCCCATTCAAGCTGGTCTTAAACACTTTCAGGGCTGGAGCATCCATAGCTTCTCTGGGCAACCTGTCCCAGTGCCTCACCACCCCCAGAGTAAGGAATATCCATCTAACATCTAATCCAAATCTTCTCTCTTTTAGTTTGAATTCACTCCTCCCTGTCCTGTCACCACCTGTTCTTGTACTCTGTTGGTCTTCACCTTTTTTGTAGGTTCTCTCCAGGTACTCAAAGGAGGTTCTAAATTACATTCTAATGTAGAATTTTAACAGATATCTTTATTTTTCACATTTTTTGCAAATGAGTGGGAATTTAATATTGACACATGAAATAATTAAATCTGTGTAAGAATCCGGTGAACTCTATTTTTACTTTCTCTAGTCTGTTGGATCATCTCATTCTGAGCATTGAAAAAAAAAAAAACAGATGGAAAAATTGTGTGACAGTGTGACATTTGCACCAGCAAAGTACTGAACTACATGAGCAATTACACTGATTTGAGGATGGTTTCCTGAGTGCCTGTACATTTCCAGGAGAACAAATTGTGTGCTGAGAAGCATCCATGACTATAAGTGGCTTTCATCTGAGGTTTTAAATGCATATTCTGTATTCTGTACTCTGCATCCACAATTAGATTATTTCATGAATTTTCCTGGATTCGTTTGAAAAAGAGTGTTGTTTTTGTCGGATTTTCTACAAGAGAAATCTGATCCTGTTTTCCCGGAGACAGAAAAAATTTTAAAAGTGTCAATTAAAGGCTAACTTCCCTAAAGCAATACTATATTTGGTCAGGGTCTATGACTCATCTTTGCTAGAAATACTACAGTGATATCACAAAGTCCATTTCCTGCTTGTTCCAAGTAGGTTTAGTCTTCTAACTATACAGGGAATTCAGTTTTCTTAAAGCTCTTTGATTTCTAAGGCAGCAATATTTCCTAGTGCATTGGACATGGAGCAAAGCAAGCATCAGACAGCTCTTCTCTCACTGTAGCAATTTTAAACCTCTGTTTTCTCCACTGGGTGAGCCAAAATTTGTAACATCAACTCCAAAAATAGCCCATGTAACCTTTATAAAAAGGTCTAATGTGAAAAGAACTAATTCTCTTTTTTTTTTTAAACATCCTTTAAGGATATTTATGTGAATCTTTATCTGTGTTTCTTTGAAAACATCCTGTCTCTTGATCAAAAATACTACCCTGGAGGCTGAATTTTAATTTTTCATTCTGTAAGTCAGTCCAGCTTAAGCTTGTATATGGGGACATTCTGGGATACAAGACAAATCTCCACGGTTTGCCTAGTACTGGGTATACATGGCTATTAGCAGGAACAGATTGCAAAACAAGCCATGTTCTGGGAATAGAAGAAAGAATCTGGAGAAATTTTATATTATCCCTCAAAACAGTTAAGAAGTGCTTTATCATTCCTCCCCCTGTCATTGTGTAAGTATTGGAGCTTGGCTGGAGCAGTAGGGCCATAAGTAGCTAAACCCTGTGTAACTGATAAAGACAATTATCTGGCTGTATCTGTCTAGTTTCCCCTCATGCTCACTTGCTGAAAGAGGAAAGACACAACATTCAGTGATGATGGGAAGAGCGTCAACCAGGAATGCAGTGTCCTTGGAGACCCCCTGGAAGTCAAAATGCTGCAGCTGTAGCCTGCAGCAATAGGCAGTATTGCAGCAATAATATATTCTTAGGGGGAAAGAAAGAACAGAGCCTGGCTGTATGGCAGAACGTTAGTGTTTAAAATCTGGCCTATTGCTTTGAGAAAGACTAACTAACCTTCACTGATAATTATGAAGATGAAATTGTACAGCAGAATGACTCCTATTAATCAGCAGATATGGAATTTCCTTTAATTTTTAAAATATGGAATAACTGCTTTTCTGTGCTACCAGTGAGTGGAGATTTTTTCTGCATCCACTGCTCTACCCAAACTGAAAGCAAATGTGTTAAGAGAAAGATACTGAACATGTTAGGGCTGCAATAACGGCATGAAGTCTGTGTGGGAGCCACTGGGCATCAGAGAAAAAGCACAGGCTGGAGCACTGTCAGAGATCAAGTGCTTATATTTTTTGAAATTATCCCATGATTTTAACTGTTGTCAATTCTGTGATAAATATTGTGGAATATGCAAGAATTCAGGGCTCCTAGAAAACGTGCAGGTCACAAAAAGCTCAGTCACTGTGATATATGCAGAGTGCTGGCAGATTTCAGTGTCACCAGTTTACAGATGAGAGTGGAGCTCATGGGAAATACAGAGGCTGTTGTATAGCTGACAATAAATTGTTAACATGGATTCTTTTCTGAGGGGAAAAGCAAAAAACCTTAAAACATAGAAAGTGCTTACAAGGAAGTTGAAGAGGGTCTTTTTACAGTAGAGATATCTCTTGCTCTATCTCTGTAGAGATAGAGCAAGAGAGAATGTCTTTAAACTAAAAAGGTAGATCTAGATTAGATTTATAGAAAAATTTCTTCCCTAGGAGAGTAGGGAAGTACTCGAACAGATTACCCAAAGTTGTGGATGCCCATCACTGGAGTTATTCAAGGCGAGGTTGGATGGGGCACTTAACAGTGAAAGGTGTCCCTGCCTATGGCAATGAGGTTGGAACTGGAAGATCTTTAATATCCCTTCCAACCCAACCCATTCTAAGATTTTGATCTATTCTTTCATGATGGGAAAGTAGCTGAGATTTTGGTGCATGCAAAAGGGAAGTCTTTTCTTCCATAAGTTTTGCAGAGAAGATCATATAGCTGTAGATGACTACTTCTAATCATCCACATTGTGTTCTTATCACGATGAACATGGTAGACAATAGTCAAGAAAGAATCTATTCAGTTGGTAAATAGAGTAGGATGCAAATTCCTTAACCTCAGTCACCTGAATATTAGGCACTGTTCTAATCAGGTTTCTAGTTTTTCTCTAGAGCTAACAGAGAAGACAATATTTAAGGCCGGTAAAAGGACCATATGTGTTTGTAGGTGCCTGTCTTTTATTGATATACCAGATGTGTGTGTTGCCATTCAGAGGGATCTGGAAGGTTTGGAGAAAGGAACCTAAAGAAATTCACAAAAAGAAATGCAAAGTCCTGCACCTAGGGTAGAACAAATTCATGCACCATTACATATGGGGACTGATAATCTGGAAAGCAGCTTTGAAGAGAAGGACCCAGGAGTATTGGTGAATAACAAGATGAACAATGTGGTCCTCATGGTGAGGAAGCCAAACAGCATCCTGGGCTGCATTTGGCAGACTCTTGCCAAGGGAGGTGATCTTTCCTCTCTGATCTGAACTAGTGAGGCCACACATGGAGTCCTGTGTCCAGCTCTGGGCTCCCCAGCACATCATGAAGTTACAGTGCCCAGTAAAGGGCACCTGATATCACTAGTGGACTAGAGAAACCTTTCATACACAGAGAGGCTGAGGCCAGAGATGAGAATACTCTGGGAAATTGGTTTGGATTCTCTCTAAATGTGAGAAAGATGTTTTGTCCCTTTGAGAAGGGCCGAGTACTGAAACAGGCTGTTTGGAGATGTTGTAGTGTCTCTTTTGGTGAAGACATTCAAATCTGACTGATAGCAGTCCTGGGAAATGTGTCACAGATGACCCTGATGTGACTAGGAAGCTTGGATTAGGTGATCTCCAGAGGTCCCTGCCAGGCTCAGTTGTTTCAGGATTTTGTATATGAAGCTTGTACCTAGTTCAGCAGATAACTGGGATGATGAATTGAAAAAACTAGGAAAGATGGCTTTTCCACAGGATGTCTTCAAATTTCTGCAAAAATCAAAATTGGGGGAGGCAACTGATAGATTTTGGGTTTGTACTGTAACTTTTACACACATAAAAATATTGATCATCCAGAATGAAAAACCATTGAGTTTTACAAAGTTTCTTAATTGTCTCAGTGCATCAATACTACTAAAGATGCTTTCTAATTTTAAGCCCCTATAAAACTCTTAAATTATCTCAAAATCTGGACTGTATGTAACATTGAAAAAGAATCATTAAAAGCAATGGTCCCTTAATATTTGTGCTGGTTTCTGTGCTTACTTTTAACCTTGCATATGCATATGTTTTGCATGGAACAGAGAGTGAATAATTTCTGAGTGAAAGTATTTATCCAAAAGCAACTCTGGGCAGCCTTAGTTATGAAAACAACAGAAGACAGACACAAAAAGAGATGAAATTTAATTCTTGTCAATCGATGAAGTCTTTATATTAACTGAATTTTAGAAGTAATATTTAAGGTCTTACTGGTATTAACTAAATATAAAGCTACATACATGTTCAATTTCCATGTGAAAAGAAGATATCAAACTACTGAAATCTTACAGAAATATTGAGCTACTGACATTAAAAATAGATTTTAAAGTCATGAGTTAATTGGACTCATACAAGTTTCTGCTTCACCAAAACCTTACCTACCTTAAAGATGGGGCAGGGTTAGTCCACTCTTTTAAATTAATGATTATCAAGGGCTAAAGGTGAAAAACTCTCCCCTAAAGAGCTGTCATGAAGTTCAGAGATGTGAGCCTTGCTCCCTAAGGTAGGTAGTTTTAGAGGGTTGTTTAGTCCACTGGAGTTAGTATCTAAAGAAAACAAGAAAGGTAGCACAATGTTTACCAATTGAGCTACTGAAACTGGGATTACTCACAATTTAATAAAAAGGAGGTAGGCTTTCCTGAGTCAAATGTCTCTTATCAACCACTCTATTTGTGACTCTCTGTCTCACTCTTATTGTGAGAACAAGTAGAGCTACAACAACAAATCAGATCTGATGCTGGAAGTAACACATTTGCTTAACCTAGTCTGCCTTTCTTGTTTCCCTGAGACTGGCCAAGAAGAAAAGGGTTAGTCTCCATGGAGCTTCATGCTAACATAGCATAGACCTATTGTTTTAGACTTCAGGCTGGTGCACCTCAGCACTGCTCTGTTGTGGCCTGCACCCTTCGAATCTTTCTTCTCAAAGCTGCACAGACCTGACAAAGGTAGCTATTGAGCCCTGTCCTTACCAATGCTTAAGTAATAGAGGAGATGTTCTCTATCCTTAATGCTTAATTTTCTGTAGGTTTTCAGTTTTTCACTGGAGCAAAGTAAAGGTCCTAGAGACAACAGTCTCTCTTGCAGCAGTTTCTTTTTCTCAGCTCACAGATCAATGTGTTTTCTGAAACATTCTTTCCCTAGTGTCATTTTTTAACAAGACCTGAACTATTTTAGCCATATCTTCCTCCAAGAATTCAGAGACAGATATCTAGCCTAAAAAGCTGAGCTTGAACTGTTGAATTTGATAAGTGTGCAACAAATTAGAACAGGCTGTCATGGAGAAACACTGTCAAATAATTTTCCTCTATCTCTAGCTGCTGGTTTGGCCTAATGTAGTATTTTGGCGTATTGTGAGACTTCTAATTTCACACATTTCACTAGTAAGCAGCAATATAAGAGTTTAGAGTTGGTTTCTAATTCTAAACAAGTATAGATTAATAAGGAAGTTCTTTCTTAATGTTTCCTTTCCTTTTTATTTTGCAACTAATTAGTGTGTACTGGATTCCCTCTATCATTATTAAACCAATTCTCACTGCTTTCATAGCATCTATGGTATTTAACTAAATCTTAAATAATTTTGTTCTACCATGGTTAACTCTTGCTACCTCATCTTTATTTCCTACTTTCCCCTGAAACCTCCATGTGCTCCAGCAAAAGCAGCTGGTCTCAACCTGTTCCTACACTGAGCGTTTCATTTCATGCTCCACTTTTAGTTTATCATCCTAGGCTCTAAGAGGCTCCCAACAGACAGAAAAAATCCCAGCAATGCAACGGAAGGAAGTAGCTCCTTAGCAGCAATCTAAATGCCTTCAGAAGACACTTTTTGTCTGCAGCCCAGCATGAGGTTTTAGAGATTTCTGGCAATTAAAACAATGCTATTAAGGGCCATGTCAGATAATGTCTGCTGTGTCTTTGCTATCTGAGGCCTCATTATTTGTGTTGTCCAAAGTTGATCACACTGTCTGCTTTAAAGAGAGGGAAGCCCCAGCTTGCAATTACTTATCTACATTACTTATCAAGTTGAAGCCTGATAAGGCTTCTTTAATACAGCAGTCACCCAAAAACACTTTCTAAGATTTATAGTTTTTAGATCTGCATTTTTCTCACTCCTGTTAGAGACAATATGACATTTTTTTTCTTGCTGTCTTCTGCCCCCCAAAAACTACAGATAACATATGTTCATTTAATATTCATGACGAAGGCATCCCCCCACCTCAAGCTCCCCCAGGAGTAGTTAAGTCCTGATAACTCTCTTTTCTTGCTCACTCTTTTCAATGCTGGACTAGAACTGCCCTACAGTTTTACTTCAGTTCCTTGACTGTGGACTGTAAGGCTGAGGAAACAGCAACATATGTTCCTAGCAATGGAGCAGGGAAGGGGTTTGCTGATGGAGCAGTAAAAATGACCAGGTAAATGGAGTAAATACATTTATTTATTCAATTTCTGGTATATATGCCTTGAAGAGATACAGTATCAGAAAATGGTAAATTTGATTGTTGGCCAAAAGAAAAATTAAAATATTATTAATGTAGTCTTGAAAAAAGAAAATAACATGAACTACTGATTGCTATTGCATACTTTTTTTAACAAATGTTGTTGTTGTCAGTTCTGAAGGATTCTCATTAAATCTTTGTAGTGATAGGTGACAATAAAATACATCAGACACTCAATTCATGCAAAGCTGATGCCTAATTTTTTTTTTAATAAAGGCTCATCATTTTTTACCATTTACAATATAATTTAAAAACACTTTTTATGATGTTTGCTTGTTTATTTTTACTTAAGTGGACAAAGCAGCTTATGACCTGAAAAGAAATTTTGTGCATTACTGAGAAAGATACTGATTTTGTCTGTGTTAAAGACTAAAGGACCACGATCTACAGCTCCTATTCATGGGTATGGTGCTATTCCCTTTGGCAAGTAATTTGAGAAAAACAGTTGTTTTAACTTCTGTACGAGTCATCAGACTGGTTTTAAACCTCTGCTTTGCCACAGAGGCTTCTTGTGTGTTGCTTCCTAGATGAAAATAGAGGATACTATTTTATTTTTTTTCCCTTTTCAACAACTTATTTCTCCAGTCAGTCAAGATTTTTTAATTATGTGTGAGAGTAGCTTTTATCAAGACAGGAATATTTTCAAGTTTCTTAGGCACTGCTACAATATCGCTGATGTGAATAATTAAAATAAATAACAGCTTTTCTCTGGTAGTTTTGGATTTCAAATGTATTATTTGGATTTTGCTGTCATAGGACAGAGTAACTGAGAACTGAAATTCTCTACAAAATTTACAATATTGTAAATGCTACACAGGCTGGCTGAACACAAGCATCTGCAACTCTTCAGAAAATCAGTCAGCCATGGTTTTTGTTGTCTAGGAAGAATGATACATTGGAACAGTTCTGTAATATCATCCTCCTCTTAAATATAACCTAATTAAAAAATTATTGTCCTGAGAAATATTTATTTAAACATTCAGGTAAACAATAGAGAATGCAAACCATTAAAATCACCCTCAGGTTATCTCTTTATATTCTATTAACTATATACAATGACTCCAGGTTTTATCTATTTTACTTTGATTCAAATAAAGGAATGAAACGCAGCTATTGAGTTTTATATGTTTGGAGAGAATAGAAGCAATAAAGTGATAAACTATCAGAGTTGCTTCTCTTCATTTTATGTGATTTTATTTTTATTCAGTTTGCCTTAACATCTTCAACTATTTTCCCCTGCTTTCTAATAGTGATTTAGTTCTCAGTTCTTTGAAGCCTTGACTGAGGCAGTTTTGAAGGAAAGTACTCTTGTGTATGAGTGTCTGTAGCCCATGCCTTTCATCAGCACTCCTCTCACATTCAGTCCTGTGCCCATCACTGTCTGCAATGGTCACTGTGAACTGCAATGGGCAGTGCTGAACTGCTGCAGCCCAGCCTTCACCGAACTCCTTTCTGTGTTTTGGAGATGATTGTGGCCACAGCAGCCATTGTTTCTTGCTGAGGGTTCTCTTTGTTATTTCTTTTGATACCCGTCTCTGTAGCTTCTTGTCTGCCTTTTCCTACCTATTCCATGCTTCCCTATGGAAACTTCCCTCTGACCCTGCAGAACTGCTTGCCAGCAGCTGTCCAGAACTGCTGTCCAGCTTCCCTCAATGGAAGTCCAGCTTCCCCATTTCTAATTTACAGGTCAGACCAATGTCTTCCTCAGTAATCGCTCTCCTTTGGCTCCTCTCCCTCCTTTCTGTCTCATCTGGCTCCTTCCCTTTGCCTGGAGTAGATGTCCTTTGTTGTGCAGACATCCCTTCTTCTCCAGTCCTACACAGCTTACTGCTCCTCCCAGGTGCCTGCTATGGGGAAAAGGCAATGTGGCAGGTCATGTCTCTGATAATAGCTTTTGTTGTCAGAAGCTTTGTTCCACTATCAATGTTTGGCACAAACTGTACTGTTTGGACAAAAGTGTTGTGGGCCTAATCCAATTTCCACTGAAGTCAGTGGAAGTTTTTGCTCTGACTTTAGTGGGTTCTGGATCAGGCTTGGATGTCTGGTGACTAATGCTTGTTTTTTGCTATATATTTCATAATGCAAATATCCATGGAGGAACATGACCCAGAGAAATATAAAGTCCTTATTTTTCAATATTAATTCCCAACTCTCAGCAGTGCCGTCTCACAAAAATATTATTTTTAAATGCTGTCCAAGGAGCTTGTTTATCTATATTCACCTAGGAGCCTAGAAAAACAAACTCACAGTTTGAAAATCTGTTTGGCTAAGGTAACATTTATATTTAAACAGACCTTTTGAATCTTTGCTAGAATAGAGTATACATTGTCTTTTACTGCCAGTTTCAAAGTCTTTGTTACCTGGGCTCCCTTCCTGCTTCCAGTAAAGCTGTCACTTGTAGTTCGTGGGCCCATCACTTAGCTGCTGGTAAATATTTACTGTGCACTGCATCTTAACCTTAGCTGTGCAAGTTTGCATATTTATCACTTTAATCCCCATGCTTGGAATTGGAAATTAGAGTATTATCTTGACCAAAATAAGTAGCAGTTGGAAACCTATTGACATTTTTTTCTTCCTTTTGCAGGCATATTCTTCATCTAATTTGGTACTTGCACCACAAAAATGATTAACTAGACAAGTTAATACCACCTACTCCCATATATAATATAGATGGTTTTTCTCCCTTAATAATCTACTGTATAGAGAGGAACACTTGTCTGCAGTGCAGTAGGACACAACAGGTGAATATGAATGTACTTCAGTAAAAAAAAATCCAGACTTTCCATACACTTATATTTATCCTCAAGTAATTGGCAGCTATTATCTTCAAAGAGTTCATCTCTACCAAAGATACTTCTGATCCTCACAGAAAAGAACTATTGTGTCTCAATCATTGTCTTCTCAGTTGTCTTTTTATAAAATTGTACTGTTACCTCTTCTTAAATTGGTGCATTAAAAATAAGTGGATAAAGTGTCTACAGTTAAATGCAAGGTGGTATGCAGGATATAATTAATACATTTGTCTACATTGCAGAGTTTGGATTAGCTGTGTTCAAGTCCCCAGTAAAAACACAACTAAGCAAAGAATAAGTAACAAGAAGTAGTGGATGTCTCATCATTCAGTATTTAGGTGATTTTGCAGTGGGACAGTGTTATGATACATTTCATCATGAAGATTAACATTCATTGCAAAGCTGGATCCATGTTTGACATTTCATGGCTCTGTATTGGGAAAATTCTCTTGATTTTGGGTGGGATTGTTCAGTTGGTAGATCTGAGAGTGGGGTTCTCATTTTGCTTATTCCTCAGCACATGTCCCCACGAGTTCCAGAGGAAAATGGGAGCTGGCTCTCCTCTGGGTCATGGCAAAGGACACTCTGGCTTCCCAGGGAGTCTGTAGGTGCCCATGGTCGATGGTGAATGTTTTCCTGTACATGCCTCAATTGGTTTTCTTGCATTAGGGCAGAAACTTTGCCAGAAACTTTGGGCATTACAGATTTAAAATTATGTCAAAATTTACTGGATTTTATTTTTTCATGACTATATCATAGTCAATTCTTCTAAACGATAACATAGAACGTTAATTTCATATATTAACATTGAAATGAAATAAGGAAATTGATGAAATTACTTTAAAAATATATGGAAAGTATGCATATGTCTAAAGTATTACAGTGCTCTTAGTGGTGAATTTCAGCTCAATGCCAGAGTATAAAAAATCAGCATATAAAATACTAAAACTGTTACAAGATGGGCCTTTTTTCTCCATAGAAGCTATCTTTATCACTATAAATAATTGTTAGCATGTTTTGTTAGCCTTTTTCATGGGAATAAGATTTGTGTTGTCTAATTTATTATATTGATTACACAATGATGAAATGCTTTGGCCTTTTCAATGTGCTGTTATGGGATTGGTTATCCATTCCAGTTCATTACCTCGAGTTACTTTGGTTTAAACATGAAAGAAGTGGAAAAGCCAGCCAATAAAATGACATAGCTGTGGAAAGGTTAAAGAACTACACAGTGTCCAACTGAAGCTGACAAGCATTGAAGTTTGGATTTCTCATTCTTATGACAAAGATGGTAATGGGAAGAGAAAACAGCAGTATCTAATCCATTTTTATGACAGTGAGTGTAATTAAATTGGAAAGAATATAAAAGCAACCTGTTCTTATTATAATTTATATATCCTTATCTTAATGCCCCTTCCTTGGTTTTTCAAATATGGCCATTGTACTGCTGTAACCTTTGGACAGTGACTCTTTGGGAAACATGCAAGATGACAAGTACAGAACAGAGTGTTATAAAGTGGCTTATATATTTCTAAAGAGAGTCGTATCTACTGATATTAATATTCTAGATGAGAAAAAGAATGGCATAAAATATAGAGAGCAATTTTATTGCTTGATTTTCCCCAAAGTGAGAATATATGTCATATGAATCTTTTGTGAATCATTATTCAAAACACTTAATGGGATTGATCTTTACTTTGGAGTGACCAGTGATTGTAGATTCAGTAGTTTCTGCCTTCCATTATCTCAGACATTAACTTTTCTTAAGAAAATGAATGATATAAATGATATGAAATAAGGATCAATCATTTTTATCAGTATTTTAATATATAAAAGAATCCACCTACTTCAGAACTAAAGTAAAATGTAGGACTGACTAAATATTTCATTATGAAAAATTAAATTTTGATTAAATTGAGGGCAGAGTATTTTCCCATGTTTTTATCTTTTGGTTTTTTTTTTTTGAGGGAGGTGTTATTGTTGCTGTTTTGTTTGATTTGTTTTAAAAAGACTGTTCTACATAAAAACTGTAAGGTTTTTATTAATTTTAATTTATCATTGGGATCTCTTTATTGGCACAAATTTTCTTTTTTCGTAGACTAAATAAAGGTCATGTTTGACAAAGTAATTTCCTGTATCCCTTACACAGTTAGTTCTAAATATTTTTTGAGAGATAATGACTAACTGGCTACCATTTAAAGCCTCAGTGATGTAAAAATTTCTATAAGCATAGATACAAAAGATTATCCACAATGGGTTAGCTCAGCATCTTGCAGCAAACAGAAATGGAAGCTTCTGTCAGAGCACACAGAGTAAAATTTCTGTACAAGTGTAAGGAATGTCTGTGCATAAACCATCAAACATGAGTGACATTTGAAAATGGCCTTAAATACTGACACAAATGAATTTGTAGATGTCCTGCTGTTCCTAGAAACATAATATAGAACTATAATATAACATAATATAGAACTATTATAGCTTCTCCCCTCTCTTGTGTGGGTCACTGTTTATGTCAGCCCTGTCCTCAGCCTACTGTTGCTGCTCTTTCCCTTGCCCTCACAGTTTATAACAGCTCAGTACATTGCCATACGAGGACCCACCAAGTCAACTGAAAACTGTAGGAGAAAAACAATTTCATTTTTATCTGGTGTTTAATGTATTTATCTTGTATTTAGTCTTGCATATCAATGTTTGGGTTGCAAGCAATGATATACTAACATTTCTCTGATTTTTTTTCCATTTAAAAAGGAATAGTTTCCTTTAGAAGTTTCCTATTGGTAAATATTTGTCATGATAAAAAAATGTATGTCTGTGTATATTATTAAGAAAAGTAAACAGATTTCTGATTTATTTTCAAGTTCTAGTCAAAGTTTTTTTCATCCCTGCTGGGGTCATCACTTTATTTTTCATGCTGTACAATGCTGTATGAATTTGTAAAGTTAGCACGAACAGTTTTAGTTTGCGGGGTGCAATGGGCAATAACTATTTTATCAACAATTTTTGTATTTTTTTCCTTCATAAAGGTGGTGGGCCTTGAGAAGGTGACTGATGTTTCCTTCATTTGAAACAGACAGAGCTTTTTGAGGGAAGATGCCTCCTGTTTGCAGACAAAAAGGAAGCATAACAGAAAGAAGGGGATATATGAAATCCCAGTGAGCAAGAAGATGGAGCACACCAGAGTTTGGAAGACTTTGGAGAGGATCATGATGTGTCTCTGCAGACAGCTGGGCTGCTGACAGGATGTTGACATACCTTTGTCTTGTCATACATGTTTGTTGCAACACACAAAACATGTCAAGGTGCTGGTTCAGCTCAAACCTAGTGGAAGAGCTCACCTACAAGGGAAGTTCCATTCAAACCCCTTTTGGTTGTTTTAGCATAACAGAATAGTGAAAATTCCCCTTTAAAACTCCAGCCTGCCCTATGATCATATCAAGGTTTTTCAGGTGAATTAGTGCAAGTTTGTACTTCAAAAATAAAATAAATATGACCTATTTATTGTTGATTTGTGCTTACAAATTAATATCAGCAGGTGTCCCAAAGCAAGAATTAGTGATACAAGTGTGATTCCTAGAGCATGGGCTAAAAGAGAACTGTGTACATGGCACAGGCTTTTGCAGGGTGAAAGAGGATGTCACAATCCATGTGTACACATTTTGGTGCATTTGGTCTAAGACAGTTTTGGATCTGAGATCTGATTTTCAGCTGTAATAACAGAAGGCCGTAGCTTAACTTGAATTTCCAGGTTCAGTTCCTCCAGGTGACTACTTACTCAACTAATATTAAGCCCGGAGAAATTGTGCTGTTGGGATATACTTACTAGATGTGCCATGACCATAATGATTTGTAATTAGACACTAATCACTGCATAAAATGCTAATAGAATAAAGGTACTTGATATTTTTTCATGGTCCTGGCAAAAGTCCTCTAGACGTGCCGTTTTCTCAGGGGTGCCATTAGCAAAATCTGACTGAATTAAAAAGAGTAGGGCAGGGCACACAATAGCACACAGGACTATTGTTTCTATGTTGGAAAGAGAGTTATTGGTGGTTTGAGGAACATTTTAAACAGATGAAAGCATTAGGTGGTATTCTATCCTCTGCCCATGTGTCCTGTTGAGCTCCCTCTGTCTGCAGTAGCAATTACCTATGTGACTCTGGCTTTGCTTGTCAAGAAAATGATCCAGGTGGAAATTAATATTGTTTTGTTTTTGTCAGATTACATTTTAGTCTCTTTGGTCTTCCCTTGTGGCAGGAACAAGCATTTAGCATGAGTATTTGGGGAAAGAATGGAAAAGGGCAAGATACTTGTTTCAGCAATGGCCTCTGTCAGCTTATGTTGGTCATATGGTTTTATGTCAGCTTAAGTTAATTGTCAATACTAACTTGATTTAGAAGGCAGTAGCAGAGCAACTGAAAATCTTCTGCTTCTTCTGGTGTGCATGCACCAGACTCAGTCACTACTTTTGCATAGGATATAGGACTCCCTCAACGCATCCCTCTGTACTCTGAGACAGAAAGTGGACGTGGATGTCCTTAGAGCCTTTCTCCACCTCCACTGCATGCACCCATATCCTGCTCTGTGCATGCTCTCCCCTCACATGGAATACATGCAGGCAAGTATACTCAGGGCTAGGTCTCCACACAAATAGCCCATATTTCTTTTTAGTTTCTTATTTCACTTTTTGATTTATTCCTTTTGTAAATACGCAGGGCAGCGATCTCCAGGTGTAGAGAAGGTTTTGACATCCTTGGCTGGTTTCCATTCCAGTTTGCAGCACAGGCAGGTGTCTGTCTGTGAGAATGAGGACTGTACCTGATCTAGCTACCCTTTGCCATCTGTGGTGGATGCCATGGCAAACCACCTTATTCAGCATTTACTCTGACACAGGAGAAGATAAAAGGAACAATATTTATAGGTAAAAAGAATGTATTTTTAACGTTGTTTTTTAGATAAATTTCTCTTAATGTGTAGTCTTTGTTTCAAATAAAAAATTAAGTTATTTCTAGTTAGAATAAAGCCAGTCATACCTGTCATATTTTTTTTATAGATATAAGAAGGAAGGTAGGAAAAAATAAACCCAATATAGGCATTTTTTCTTTTAAATCCATGCCTAAATTACCATAGTAATTAACATACCTGTGATATATGGAGGATTAAAAGAACAGTGACAAATCAGTTAATCCTGTGATAGCAGATATTATTTTTAATTTTTTCTGAATTCTTGTCCTTAGATTGTTATTTCAGACTTTCATGGCTCTGGCAATACAAAAGAAGGAAAAACTTGCCATTGTATTGGTTTGCTGAATCTCAACATATCTAAATCTCTATAAATGATTCAAAAAGTGGTAGAATTGAAAACTTATCTGAATATTATAAAGGGTTTGGTTATATTCAGTGTAAGATTGAAGGTCTTCTAGTACTCCCATATCTGTATCCACTCAGTGAAAGATTTTCTTGGATGTAATAGCAAAAACACATTAAACATCATAACTTGTTATATAGTCACACCACTTTTTTTTGCTTATATGAAAAAAGGGGTTACCATAAATCATCTATACAAAAAAAGTGAAACTTAGATAATAGGGACAAGGGGAGAGCAGTGTTTGTTAACCTTTTTTGCTTTTCTCTGTATTAGTAATAACTGCTGATTTGCATGATGTGTATGTCACTAATGTCTATTCTTGGCTTATGGGGGTTCTGCTTATTGGTTTTAGTGGTAACAGACAATGCTGTGGCCCAGTACCAGGTAAAATGAGGTTTTAAATAGGTGGCATTCACTGGCATAAAGAAACTTATTAACTCTAATTGTTTTCCCTTATTTTTTAACTTAGTGTAGACGAAGACTCAGATAAAAGACTGGTGACTGCAACTCTTAACATAGTAGTTTGTCCTCATTTGAAACTCAAATTTTTCCACTGTGCACCTGCACAAGAAATTTAGAAGACTGGGCTCCTAAAAATGAGTGCCCAATACCAGCAAGTTGGCTAAGAATTAACTGGATAAAGTTTCTCAGTCTAAAACTTCCTGGGGCTTGCATGCCTTAGGAAGACATCCTTATCCGAGATCCATAATTAGGAGTCCTTTCCTAGCCTCCTGATTTTTGCATGAGTTCTCAAGTTGTCAGTGAACTATTCTGTTAAAGGGTCTCTAGCTGTTGCCAATACTAACATTATTTCAAATTAAGTTTTGGCTAATGTGTTTTGCATGCAACCTGATCCAGCTAGATCAAGGTGAGACATTGCAATGATGTCAGTGCTTGGGATTGTGTGAAAAAGCATAGAAACAACCCTTTTCCTTCTTTAGGTATATGTGTACTTATGGTATCTTCAGGGTTAGGCAAAAGAGATATGGAGGCTTGGTTTTGGATGAATTTACCTCTATCCTTTTTCTCTATTTTTTTCAATTTTGTCTTAAATCTCAGTTTTCATTTGGAGTGATAGAAGTGATAATATTAGCTGTTTGAAAAAATGTGTTGTTCTGTGATCATGTTTTCTTGAAAACAGCAAACTACAAAAATAAGGCTGCTACCCCTATCTAGTCTAAAAAAAAGTTAGTAATTTTTACAAATTGACATATTAGTGATGTTACTCATAGAGTTATTCTGATGCTTAACCACTGTATTTGAAATAACAGCAATAGTTATGAGGTTTTCAGGTACATCATGAGCCATATGCAAATGGCTACATTTTCAAAATACATTAAAATATGCAAGAGCTAAATATTTGTTACTGGATTCAATAAGCTGAAGAGATTTATGACCTGACCTATGAGGGTAAAAATATATCCAGTTATAAGTTATATATATATATCCAGTACAAGTTATAGATGATCTTGCCCTGTAATGTGTACTTAACAAATGGACAATTAAATAAAAATAATTTAAATACAATATATTTTTTTGCTACCTTTTATCTTTGGCTGCATGAATTTGTGGAGAATTTTTTAAGTTATATTTAATGCTCACAGAAGACAAAATCAGACTTTCCATTCACTTAAAA